>ML790737.1:136771-167188 GCA_009831015.1 Picea engelmannii | reverse complement strand
TCGGTGCAATGGGTTCTTGAACTTGCATAATTATCTGGACTTTATCCAGAGCTTAGTCATGGAAGTCAAGCACGACATCAAGGAGCAGTTGAACAGGGATGAATGCTGGGTTTGTCGTGAGGAACGCCTGGAGACTCTTCTTCGTGCTCTTTGGCACACCACTCCAGACACAGGGATTCCATCCAAGGACATTGCACAAGAACATCAGAAAGATCAGACTCCAGGCCCTAGCTCCAGATGACTCCATCATTCTCAGGTTTCACTGGTTTTTGATGTTTCCAGACGATTTATTTTACTGGGTTCCAGCCTTGCGAGGCATCCTAGCTTCTAGGCTTAACACATTTTTGTTTTTTTACAGTTTTTTGTAATTGTATGGACAATTGGGAACACTATGGACATGTGGCAGCATTGGTTTCCCACCAAAGCGATGCTGCCACGATCTCTCGATCTATTCTGCCAACTATAACTTTTACTCTCTAACAAGTTTCAATACATTTTTCTAACTTACAAAAAATAAAAAATATTTATTTAACTAGAAAGTATGCATATTGATTATTATTGATTTCATCAACGTTGTGTCAAGAAGAATGCTATGAGAAATAATACTACATGGAAAAGAAACATTAAACAACCATTTAAATGAAATAAAATTTTATGAAAATTTTGTAAAATCAATTAACATTTTCTATATTATAAGAATTATTATCTCTACTTTAATAGGAATATAAATACAAAATAAGGCATCTAGTAATTAATTTAATTTGAATTTACTAATATGTGATATGATAATAACAACGACTTTTAATTTGTGTAAAAATATAATATAGAAAGCCTCAAAAATCATGTAGTAAATGATATGTACTAAAGTTACCTGGTATGGTACTCCAATCCACAACACAATCTTGATAGCGTTTCACTATGGGCATGAGATCAAAATTCACGGAAGCTATTCCTTTCCATAGGACCTAACTTCACCAAACATCCAAGCGAATGCAAGTATCAAAATATTGTACTAAGTAATACTTATAATTTAAATTTAAAAAAAATCTATACAAATGAAAAAATTAAATAATAATAATAATTAAAATTAAATAATGATTCAATTATAATAAAAATATACAATAATAAATTAATAAAAATATATAATAACATGATTGAGTGTAATTAAAAATTAGTATACTTTTAAATTCAAATTATTATTTTATAAGATATTTCACTATGTTATATTCATGCGAATCTTTCTATATGTACTATTTTTTATTAATCCGTTTATAGAGTGTTTTTATAAGACGTCATAAAACCTATTCGTCCGTGCCTTGATCGAAACTCACCTTTTACATTCGGTGAGAATTGTTGCATAGATCTCACATCAACTCAATGTCTCCAATCACACCTCTTGGGATTATGGAGAAGCATACCTGCTAAGAAAACCATACTGTACCATTTAAACCTCCAATCTCTACTTGATTGACTGATCGTTCTCTCATGAAAAGAATACATATCATGGGAAAACATCGGTACAATATTTACTGATCGTTTTCTTGTGCATATCGTCATGACTCCTTGTGGGTGTGTTGATGGGTTACCCAACTTTTCTAGTATGTCCATGTTTCCCAGGGAAAATGGGTCCATTCCTTGGGCATGCTTCCAGGTTGCCCTGTCCTTGCCCAAACACAACCCAAGTCTTTGTCAATTATTCTAAGGAAAGTAAGGTGTTTTCCTCCTTGGTGACACATGTCACCATTGTGCGCCCAAAGTGCCCCTGCTCACACCCAGACATCTTCATTTGCTCAACTAATTGCATGCTCTCTATATTCTCTTACCTGACTCATCCCAAGTCTACCCAAAAAGTGTGCGCGCTCAATAAGTGTCATGGGAAACCTTACAACAAATATGAAAGACCACAATTGCGACATACATCCATAGTGAATTACCCATGAACATCTAATTATATTGTTGTTTTAATATGTCCAAATTTGAGTATAATTGTTATGAGGCTTTATGTGTTACAAATATAAAGTATTGCAAGAATTAAGCTTCAAGACATACACATCAAAACATGATCAATATACTTTGATGTTCTTTAATTGTGGGTAGATCATTGTTAAGGAACTTATGCCATAACAATTAATTAGTGTGATGTTCTTAGTCGTCAAAAGCGTCTTTGTCTACGAACTCATGTCATGAAAATATGTAAGCAAGAGTTGTGGGTGGAAAAGTCCTTTCCCTTAACTTCTGTGTTGGGAGAATGAAGTAGATTCTTAATGGTGCTTGACTAGGGTCACGAGCAGTGGGACAATAGTCGTTGGGTTGATGTAGATTTTGTAAATAATGTAGAGACGTGGTTGTTAAACATATTGAATGCAATTATAATGCAGAAAGTGACATCATTATAAGTCATATAACCAACAACCATAAAATTATAATAGTTATTGGGATTAAAGAAGGTTTCAATTTGATCATGCTGATTTTCAAGGCCATTTTAACATCAACAATTAGTATTTCATGAAATCTCCTCAAAACCTTACCATGCCAAACAAAAAAGTGTTAAAAATCAATGTAAGAAGCATATAAACAAAGACATATTCTCTCCTTCAAGTTAATGCACTATAATACAATCCAAAAGATAAAAGAATGAAAACTCAAAAGACATTTCTTTACATTGATAGAATAATACAATGGCCTTAATTCACTGATTTTTCCAGACAATTTAACATTGAAAATTAGTATTCCAAAAAATCTCTTCATAATCCTACTTCATTTAAACCTGCTTTGGAGGCACAAACTCTTAATGACAAAAGCTAAGAGAAGGTAGTTGTTTGGAAGAAAATGAATGTCAATATACTGACTTATATTGCTGTGTTTTAAGGTCAAAATGAACATGATGCTTTGTGCCTTGAATATGGTTTATGCCATAGAAGCTAATATACTTTAAACAAACAAACAAACAAATTAAAATAATATAATTTGCATTAGGAGAGAAATTATCAAAAACATTTTTTAGATCTTTGTTGTTATCGTCTATCACTAAACAAAAATACGTCCTAAATTAGGATTGTATCATACCCTTAGTCCAAGTCTTTAGTAAAACTAATACAACTCATATAAGACACATCATCAATTGGGAAACAAGGCCTTCAATGTTTGTGTCTAAATATAAGCCAAATTAGTTGGAAAAACAATTCCTTCAATGTTCAACAAAACAAGAAAAAATACTTTATAGTGGCTAATTAAAATATGCTAATTCACAATCTAGTCATTGTAACAAATATCAAGCAAGACATGCCTATAAACCAAATACTAAAAATATTGGGATTCATAATTTGTTTTTGCACTGGCTACTGGGTAGGGTTTCTCTTGCAACATTTTCCTTGTTAGAATGCCCCATAAGCTTCATGTTTGGGGGCACCCTAAGAGTAATTTTTTCAACCTCCTCTTGTGTATATATGAAAATCTTGCGCACTATGCTGTAGGATTCTCTACTTTTAAACAAAAAATTCAAATTAATAAATTGGAAAGTGCACTAGACTATTGGAATCATTTACTAAAAAACATGTTGGAAGAACATCTGAATATTTCAAGTTATGCTTAAGTGGAGACATCTAGTTTTCTGAAGTTGATCTTCTTTGACAACCCATATACCTCCTAGTTTGACGTCATCCAATTTTTATCCTTGTACACTTATATTTTTTTCACTCTCCAAGTCGCCATCACCCAAATATCCCACCAAGGTCATGACTTCTTGACCTTGCAAGACACTTCGAAACTTGTGCAACCGAGTAGAATCCACTGAGGCCTTGTCTAAGTAAAAAAAGCCACAAAAAACAATTCAGAAAAAATAATTGATCATGAATCTTACCAAGCAAATTTCGTGATGAAGGACATTTCATGGTTTGGGATATGAGGGAAATATATAGGGTCAGGGCCTCTTGCCCCTAGCTACTGTTGGAGGACTCACTTTTGTTGGAGTTAATGAATCTTCCACAGTATGTTTGTTAGAAATCTAGAAGGCCCTATAATAACTACATAAACACGCACCAATGTGCACCTAAATGATCATGCTACTCTACTTTAGAAAGAAAATTTAACGTGGCATGACTCATGGAAATATTGAGAAAAAACTGACTTTCATATACATGCAATGAAGGGAATGGGTGTTGGAATTTCTATGGGGAAATGCTGCACAACACTATATCCACATAGAAAAGGGATTCTACTAATAACGTCCAAAACACACATGTAGATCAAGATTCTTATTTGGGGTTAAGACATTTGACATCTTTCAATTTATTACACAATGATTCACAAGTGGTATTCATTAAACATATGTATGTTGGACAAAGATATAACGTTAATACTCATCCGTTAGGCTCTTCTCTCATTAGTCTCTTCTCATACACATACCTACAAGATTGTAATTTGTTGGGTAGAGGATAAGATTATCTCAACTCCACCTCCAGTTACAAATGTGTGGGAACGTGGTAGAGTCTCCATTTCCTGCTCTCATTGAATTTCAAAACAACATTTAAGGCATGCTACAAATCATACTGAAGAAAACTAGACTTTCCTACATTAGAAAATTGTTTCAAAATGATCCAAAAACAATAATAAAGGCCAAATTTAGGCCACCTTGGAAAGGGAGTTTATTTCATTGTTGTACAGTTGGACTAATCACCAAAAGTGATTACTGTATTCCTTGTGGGCATGTACTAATAAACCATTGAAATTGGCTACCAAGATTTCCAAAGTTCTTAGTCCTTAAAAAGGCTCAACATCCAAACATTTAAGAAGAGGCCATTTCATGTTGATAGGGTGGATACTTTGTTCAATTGGGTTTAGTACATTTCATGGTCATAGGACAGATACCTTGTTTATCTGTCACTTTGTATAAGTCAACCGTCTCCCTTAAGTAGACTTGCAAATGTCTTCATCTTCAATTTTTCTTTCAAGGTATCTTCCAACTAATTTATTACGAGTAATTAGTCCTAAATTGTGAGATTATCACTCTAAAAGAATAAATAGATTCATTGGAGGACATTAGTATTGTTATTTCAAAGATTTAAAATTTATTGAACTGGATATTCAAGAAGCATTTACACACATCTCCACACCCACTATGAAAATCTCAACATAACTTCCAATCCCACTTTGATATTAATCATGGAAAATCTTATACAAAATGCTTCGAGAATAGGCACTTATGAAGAATGCTATCAATGATTTGATGATTTGAAGCTGATAATATTTATATAAGACATTAATATGGAACATTTGAGCTTTCAAGTGGTCGTGAACTATCATTTATAGTTTCATTGAGAGATTATAAGAGGGAACTCTAAATCTCTGAATGTACAACCAAGTTAGCAAAAGGGAACAATAATTTCCCCGAGATACCTTTCCCTCAATGATGATCAACTCTAATGAAATAAAGGTCCTTCTCAATGGACACTTCGAACAACAACTTGATATCGATATGTGACAATATTGTGTAAAACAATGTTATATTAATAATCATAATAATCTAATTTTAAGTTCACGACCAAGCCAGACATCGAATTGGTGTATGAGACCTTCTTGTTTGTGGGACAAGGGACCCCCTCCATGCAACGATTTGACTGCTAAAGTCTACGTATGTGTACATACCCTACCCCCCTCTGGATTTGAACTTGTGACATCTTAGGAGGAAACTCATGTTCTAAACCATTAGGCCCATTAATATTAGTTATAAACACTACTAAAAAAACTATAAAAAAAATACAAGATTCATTTGTATGTAATAATGTTTTGAATATACTCAATACTTACACCAATTTAAAAGAATCACTAAATTTTATAAATTAATATAATATTATTAATATAATATAAATAACCATAACTTATTATAAAAGACATAACTATCTTCAATTGATATCAATTGAGTTTAATTAAAGTGGTTAGCAATGAGAAATATTATCTTCCTCACTCTCATAGTATTTATTTTAACCATATAAAAAATCTACCAGTTAAAAGATTCAAACAATCACTATTTATTTTTCATAATTCTCTTTTATAATTGCTTCCATAACACCATCTTCTTTTCCTTTCATTATTCTTAGTTACATTTTCTAACGACCAATCTACCCTATCTCCCTTGGACTCATATCCTATATGTGAGATGTTTCGTTCTTTATAAGCGAATTATTGTTAAAATTATAGATCTTCAATTTTTTTTATCCTTACCTATGAGCTAAAAGGTAAAACAATTCATTATAGAAAAAACATAAAATAAAAAACAAACAACAAACTTCTTTTAAAAACCTATCATAAAACAATTTCAATCTTTTTAACACAAAGACTATACATAATATGACATGACATGCTTTTGTGATTTACAAATTTATAAATGAAAAAGTTCATTTTTTATAAATATTAAATTATATATTTAAATGCATTTTTTTTTACATAAATGGATGCAAATCCCAAATTTACCATAATAATAACGTTCTGTAATTCAATACCAAACTATTTTCAATCCATTTCCTTCTATTGCAATCCATATTTTATAGATGTTTTCTTACTGGTAGTCAAGCCATGGAATTTATTGAGACCCCAAACATAATGATCATTAAAGTTGGAAAATAAAAATAAGCTTACTTACGGTTAGAAGGCATTAGGTGATTGGGTCCCAAAACAATCAATTTGGGCCTTGAAATAATTTCTAAGAAATTCCCTTCCACAAAATAAGCTTCCTTTCCTGAGCAAAGATTAAGAATGTGAGCCATAATTTTACTTGTTGAGACTTGTTAATCTTTGCTTCCATCTAAAATTAAGATATTTATTTGTTGTTTGGCATCTCTAATATACCAATACTCTATAATAATATAGAGCTATTAAATGTGTAATAGTGATCGTTATGTTTTTAAATTTTGTTTTTTTTTAATCGAAATTTTGTCCTAACAATAATCTTCAAATTTCCATCTTGTCGTAAGCATAATCCAATTCGCGATTTCGAACATTGGCAACCTGGAACTATTACAATGAAAGGGTTATGAGTGTCCCATGATAGAGTAACTTCATAGAGGTTATTGAGAGAAGAAATGTTTGTGATGGGTGCCTAAATTGGCATACTTTCAGCACTCATCTAATACCTTTTTTCTTACCATTTTCTATTGATCACTTCCTTTTTGATACTTTCGTTATCTAGTTTACCTTACTTATCACTAAGGTATAAAACCTTCTCCATATGCCATTATTACGATATCCTTGTATATTTCTTAAAGGAACTTGCTAGTTTCATGTACTAATACTGCTACATAGGAGTAATACAACAGCTGCAACTCCTCACAATGGTTACAAATCCAGGCACAATCCAACCACTGAAACTCTAAGTGTACTCTTCATGTTGGGATTCCCATTAACCGTTGCAACTCCAAGTGTACTCTTCGTGTTGTGACTCCAACTAACCGTTGCGACTCGAAACATGTTTTCAGTTGCTGCAATTCCAAACACTTTTTCTGTTGTTGTGACTCCGAGTACCTTGTTGATGTGATTCCAAATATAAAGCTTCCAACACAGTGGTCAATGCTCCAACCGATGATTAGGAAATAGTCTTTATAGAGGGAAGCGACAAGAGACAAATACATTACCAAAAGAAGAATCGATTTTTCCACCGAGTTAGCACACATAGATCTTTTCTAAAATTTAGCAAAATCATTGTAACTAGATGAACAAACAGATTCTCAGGGTTGTCCATCTGTTCCTTTGCATAAGTTTAGATATTAATAATTTTGTATAAGAACCTTGGCTTCCCAAGAACCGAGGGAGGTAGAATTGTTAGATAAACTAGATCATGAAGCAATAAAATAAGACAAATGCAGAAATAAAACACATAAGATACACAATACAATAGAGACACAAATATACATGGTTCAACTAGTGTGGGATACATCCACCAAATAAATTGCTAGGTTCTTCCTTTTTATTATCCAACAAATGAAGGGATACAACCTACAACACACCCGTTGTAACTTCCTCTTCTTTCTCTCACAATCTCCTCTCTCAGAATACAATATTCACAATAATACACAACCACAATACAATTCCATCATAAAAGAGGATTTTCTTCTAGGGAAAAAAACCCTAGCATAACTTCTACCATCAAATCTATGACCTTATAATGAATGGTATATATTTACTATGAAATTACAATATACATTTACAAGGCAATTTTTCCTACGGGGGGTCGCTTTCCCTAGGACCCCCCAGCGCCCCTCGGACCCTGCAGGAGGGGAAATCCCCCCCTACAACACCCCCCCACGTAGAGGAGTGTATAGTCTTCATGGGGTATAAACACGACTGAAAACAAAGACCTATGAAACCGGAAGATAATCAGGCTCCACAACCAACAATCTCCCACTTGGAGACTGATCACAACAACTCCACTGTTGTTGTACCTGCTAGAATATACTCCAACTTGGACCTGTAAAATTTCTCATCTTCACCTTCATGCTTGAAGACCATATGTAACTGGGAAGGAAGTCAATGTCTCCCTGGTTACTCCCTTTGTTAACATGTCTACAAGATTCTGGCTAGTGTGTATCTTTTCCAACTTCAAATGTCCATCTTCCAAGACAGATCGTATGAAATGGTACATGAGATATATATTCTTAGTATTCAAATGAAAGGATGAGTTATTTTCAAGATGAATGACACTCTCACCGTCACAATACAACCTACTTCTTTCCCAATTCCTCCATAAACCTCTGTAACCAAATCATTTCTTTACTAGCCTCTATAGCAATAACATACTTTGCTTCCGTTGTTTAAAACGAAACAACCTTTTGCAGTTTATAAATCCAACTTACTATTGTTCCACCTACAGTAAAAACATACCCTGTGGTTCTCCTCCTGCTATCTTTATCACCTGCCATATCTGAATCAACATATCCCTGTAGAACATTGTCTAAACCTCCAAAACATAATGCATGAGTAGAAATACCTCTCAAATACCCGAGAATCCACTTTACTACCTCCCAATGTTCTTTACATGGATTGTTCATATACATGCTCACAACTTCCACTGCATGTGCAATATCTGGTCTTGTGCAAGCCATCACATACATCAAGCTACCAACTGCTGATGAATAAGGGACACTTGACATGTATTCTAACTCCTCCTGTGTCTTGGGACACATTTCCTTGATTAATTTGAAATGGTTGGAAAAATGTGTACTAACTAGTTTTGCATTTTGCATTCTAAACCTCTCCAACACCTTCTCTATGTACTCACCTTGAGACAATGTCAATTTGCGATTTTTCCTATCTCTTGTTATTCTCATACCAAGGATTTTATTTGTAGCACCCAAATCCTTCATCACAAATGAATTAGATAATTTATTCTTGAGCACAATTATATCCTGCATATTAGACCCTACAAAAAACATGTCATCTACATATAATAGCAAGATAATATAGGTTCCATTTTCTAGCCTTTTACAATAAACATAGTGATCAAAATTACATCTACTATAACCTTGTTCTGTCATAAACCTGTCAAAATTCAAATACCACTGCCTTGGAGCTTACTTTAGGCCATACAAGCTCTTATTCAACTTGCATACCAAATTTTTCTTCCCTTTGACCTCATACCCCTGTGGCTGCTGCATATAAATCTCTTCCTCCAAATCCCCATGGACAAAAGTTGTTTTTACATCTAATTGTTCAAGATGCAAATCTTCTACTACCACAAGACTTAAAATAGTCCTAATTGAAGTCATCTTAACAACAAGAGAACATATTTCATCAAAATCTATACCTTTCTTTTGTGCAAACTCCTTTACAACAAGTATAGCCTTGTACCACTTTTTGCCTCCATATTCTTCCTTCAACTTGTAAACCCATTTATTCTACAATGCTCTTTTTCCTGCAGGAAACTGAACCAAGTGTTAAGTTTTTACTGTTTTTACTAGGTTATTTCCAAATTACATGAGAATTCAATGCATTTCCAAAACAACAGTATAAACAAGATCATTGAAAGAAACACAATCACAAGGTACACAACATTTTAGATTGGGAAACCCTCACGGGGGAGAAAACCCAGCAGAAACTTCCTTAATAATAGATTGCCAATATAATGCCAAGACTAAGACCAAAACATCAAAGACAAACCAATACTGAGCATGCACCTCTCTTCTCCTTCCTTCAAGATATGCACACTAGATGAGTGTGTGTGTGTGTGTAAATGAGACACCAACCTCACATATAAATACAAGTGTGAGATAGTTCTAGGGTTGTGTATCTTCACTTGGTTGAGCCGACTTCTCCTAGAAGTGGCTAAAAGCACTTTATAATTACTAGGGGATGAATTTACAAATACCACTATAAAAATATAGTTTGACCAATCCACAAAAGGGGATTTGATCTTATACAAGACCTGACTTGATCTATCCGCAAAAGGGGATTTGATCTATAAAATAATAACTCAAATATAATTAGAATATTCTTCGAAGTTACAATATTTCAACACTCCCCCTTAACGAGAAGGGTATTCTACTGACATGACTTAATACAACATCATCAAGAGAAGGAGAGGATAGCATCATCATCATCACTTGGAACACTGACTGACACATCTATAAATTATCGAAAGTTTTTCTCATCATCAATATCATCATCATTTACAACATGCAGCTGGAGTAACATCATCATCATAATTAGCATGAAGATGAAACATAAACATCAATAGCACAATGCTGGAACAACAAGATCAACAACAACATGAGGCTGGAACATCATCATCAACAACAACACAAGGCTGGAAAATCATCATCAACATGTGGCAACAGAATGAGACAGGTGCATCAATAACAACATTTGTGGTACTCTGACAGACCGTCCTTACTGGACCTTTGGGATCTTCCTAGGAGTTATAATATTCCCTAGGATATAAAATCCTAACAAGCTACCACATGGTACTATGATAGACCGTCCTTACCGAACCTTCGAGATCTGCCCAGGAATCATAATATTCCCTAGGATATAAAATCCTAACTGAGCTACCACTACTGACCACAACTGGAATATAAATGCACAGGCACTTTGACAGACCATCCTTACCAGACCTTCAGGATCTTCCCAGGGATGATCAATCCCCTAGGATATAAAATTCTAACGAAGCTACCTGTTATTGGTTAGGATACCATAGTATCATCAAAATCACTCCCCCTTTCGAGGGAGGTCCTTTCAGACTACACCAAGCTTGTCTTGTAAGTAATCAAACTTCAAACGAGATAGAGGCTTGGTCAACACATCTGCAACCTGCTCATCTGTGCCAACAACTCCCCTTTGCACCATATAATGAATGTAGTGGTATCATATATCTATGTGATTCTACTTATCATGGAACAATGGGTTCTTCATCATCTTTATACAACTCTGGTTATCACATATAATCACGGTGGCTTCCATATCTAGATCGAACAGACCTATCAACAACTTCTGAAGCCATATGGATTCACCACTTGCGGAACATGCTGCAATGTACTCCCCTTCTGCTGTGTTGAGAACAATACTGGATTGCTTCCTTCTTTGCCATGAATTCATGGATGACCCAAAACTAAAACAACATCCTGAAGTTCTCTTTCTGTTTGAAGCACTTCCATCCCAATCTGAATCAGTATAACCATACAGTCTGAAGTCATGATCTCCAATATAACATAGACCATAATTCAATGTACCCTTAAGGTATCTCATCACATGATTTGTAGATACAAGGTGAACATGTCTGGGCTCCACTAGATATTGACTCAAGGTGTTCACAACAAAGCATATATCTGGCCTGGTATTCATCAGATACATCAACGATCCAATAATCTGTTTGTATAGAGTAGCATCAACCAACTCCGACGAAGTATCAACCAAGAGCTTCAAATTTGTTTCCATGGGTGTGGTCATGGTTTTACATTCCAACATATCAAATCTCTTCAGTATTTTAACTGCATACTTCCCTTGGTTAAGGAAGATCTTCTCTGGGATCTACCAAACTTCAAGACCTAACAAATAATGCATTGGGCCTAGGTATTTCATCTCAAACTTTGTAGCGAGTTTATTCTTGCAATCTCTGATGAGATTTTCTTCTCTTGTCAAGAATAAATCATGCACATATAGTAGCGATATAACTGACTCATCATTCATAACCTTGAAGTATAGGTTAGGATGAACTTTAATCTTGGTAAAGCCCAATCTTGTTAGGAAACTATCAATTCTGCCATACCAAGATCTAGGATCTTGCTTCAACCCGTACATAACTTTCTTCAACCTGGAGACATGAGTCTTTCTATCTTCAAATTCAAATCCTTGTGGTGGTTCTATATACACTTCTTCTTCAATAACACCATTTTAAAAAGTTGTTTTCATATCCATCTGGTGCAACTTCCACTTCATTTTGGATGCAAGAGCTATGATGGTTTTGATAGAAGTGTATTTGGCTACAAGAGAAAATGTTTCTTCATAGTCAATGCCTTCCCTTTGAGAAAATTCACGAGCCACAAATCTTGCCTTATGTTTTTCAATGCTTCCGTATGCTGCAAGATTTATTTTGTATATACACTTGGAAGATACCACATCTTTGTTCTTTGGTCTCAGAACTACTTCCCATACATCATTATTCATAATGGATTGGTATTCTTCTGTCATGGAATCCATCTATTCTTTCTTCTAAATGGATTCCTGAAAGCAAGTAGGTTCCTTTGTACGATATCACACATCAAGGCCATATAGTTGGAGAATGGCTTAGGTTTCTTTCTTTGTCTCATGGTTCTTTCTGGTTCACCATACTTCTCTGCATCTTGAATAAGTTCTTTCGCCCAATATGGATTTCTCTTGTGAGAGATCGTCATACGGGGAGCTTCTTGAGATTCTATCATATCATGATCTTTTGGAATCTCATTGTTAGGGGTAACTGTAACTTCCTTTATGGGTTCTGCAACTCTGGGAGCTATAGGTTCTTCTTCATATACTTCTTCAAGCTAGCATTTCCTTGATCTTTTGAGTGTTGCATATTCATCAAAGGTTACATCTCTTCTGATATCAATATGATGGTAACCTGGTATGTAAATTTTAAAGGCCTCAGAGACCTCACAACATCCAACAAATATTCCCTTCTTTCCTGAAGGATCCAACTTAGTTCTCTTTTCTTTTGGAATGTGTACAAGAACTGGACAACCAAATATTTCTTCAGGCTTCTTTTTGGTGAACATTTCTTCAGGATTTTTGAATCCAAGTGCACTATGGGATAATCTATTTTGGACATATATTGTTGTTATTGTTGCTTCATCCCATAAGTGAATTGGAATATCTTGATCATGAATCATAGTCTTATTGCTTCCATAATCGTTGTATTATTTCTTTCCGCTACACCATTTTATTGAGGATTATAGGGAGTGGTGAGCTCCCTCTTAATCCTGACATATTTGCAAAAGATTCCAAACTCATTTGAAGTGTACTCTCCTCCATTGTCTAACTTGAGTATCTTGATTTTCCTTTTGGAGAGGTTTTCTACCAAGTCTTTGAATTCCTTGAACTTTCCAAGTACTTCATCTTTTGACTTCAAGAAATAAACCCAAGTCTTATGAGAGTAATCATCAATAAAAGATACATAGTATACATACCCTCTTAGATAGGTTGATGGCATTGGACCGCATACATTTGAGTGGACAAGTTCCATAATTTCTTTTGCTTTACTGTCGCTCTGTGGAAAATAATTCTTTATATTCTTTCCTTGTGCACATCCCTTACATACACCTTCATGATCAACCTTTAATTCTGGTAAGCCTGCAACTACCTTGCTTACATATGGTAAGGATTTGTAGTTGATGTGAGCTAGTCTTCTATGCCAAAGTTTGCAAGGACTTTCAGTAGAGCGAGTCAAGGCTACATTTGAGTGACCCTTTAACTTGTACAAACCACCTTCTTCTATTCCAATAAAAACTACATCTTCTATAGTTTTTCCTTTATACCACATAAGAACTTCACCATCTATGAATGCAACCCTTGAACCTTTCTTATCTAGGGTTGAAATAGAAAGTAATTTCTTTTTCAAACCTGTTACATAGAGTACATCCTTCATTATCATCAGAGTTCTTGAATCAAGTTTGTAGGTGGCTTCTCCCATTTCTTTGATTGGGTACTGATAATCATCTCCTAGTGAAACTTTGTGGGGGGAGTCCTTCTCTATAATTCTAGAGAGAGTGTTCTTCGGACTTGTCATGTGCTTAGAGGCACACTATCTATGAGCCAAGTATCATCTCCAGGTGTCACAGATCCTAAGAGAGTGGAAAACAAAACATATTCTTCAATCTCTTCTTTAGCTAACTTGTTGGGTGGCTCATGATCTTTGGCTGCATGGGAATGATTTCTTTTGTTATTTATCTTCTTGTATTCTTCCCTTCTAGCAAGACAATTCGTAGCAATGTGTCCCATCTTATCACAATGATAACACTAGTAGGAGGATAAATATTTTTTCCTTTTTTGACCTTTATGATATTTTTGGAATCTCTTTGGAGAGTGAGACTCTTTATGAAAGTGAGTCTCCTTTTGAAAATGAGAATTTCCCTTTCCACCCTTATCTTGAGAAGCTAGGGCTTGATTTTCATCTCTTAATATGACGACTTCTCGATTGGCCACTCTTACTTCTTCTTGAACACATTCTTCCCATAAACTATCAAATTGGAGTTTCTCTTTTCTTGCACAAATAGTTTGGATGAAGGCATCCCAAGGCCTTGTGAGACCATTAAGAGTTGTCATCACAAGTTCATCTTCATCTAAGTTGTCTCCAATTTCCTCTAACTATTCCTTGAATTGAGAAACCCTAGAGAAATAGTCTTGAATTGTTTCTCCTTTTTTCATCTTTGTATTCTTGAGTTGGGTTCTCAAGTTCATCTTATGGTTGATGTTCTTTCCTTCATACATTCTGGTTAGGGAATCAAACATATATTTTGGAGTATTCTTATAAGAAACTTGAGGGATCAAGTGGTATTTAATGGAATGTGCAATTATTCTTTTAGCCTTAATCATATCCTTCTTGTACTTCTCTTTGGTTGCATTTTCTTTGGGTTCTGATACATTTTATTTTATGAATTTTTCAAGGTCATTCTCTTCAAGAATGAGCCCAATTATGTACTTCCAGGCATGAAAATTTTGCACACCTTCTAACTTGTCAACAAGCTTGGTTCTTGGAAACATCTTGACTTGGAGCTAAGAAAATGACCAGAAAATGAAAGTGCTCAAAAAATGAAATTGAGCTTGCCAGGAGATGCGCTGGGTTGAGGTGATTTTTTTGGAGCTCACTGTTTCATAAAATTACAAGTTTTACTCCTTGAAACTTGACCTACGCAATTCTAGATTAGTACTTTTGGTACTGGTTCTGGTTTCTTGGTTTTCTAGTACCAACCAAATATAGGGTTTGAATTTCTGGAGAATCTAGCCACTGAAAATGTTTTCTTAAGTTGCCAAAAGATGCACTAGGGCAGGGCACACTTCCTAAGGTGATTTTTGGTCAAAATTTCCTCTTTAGTAAAAATCCCTAATTTTCTTGTATGACAACAGTGACGTCTAGATACCTAGTGAAAGATGATCTATTTAGTCAAGCTATGATACCATGTTAAGTTTTTATTGTTGTTATTAGGTTATTTCCAAATTACATGAACATTCAATGCATTTCCAAAACAACAGTATAAAGAGGATCACTGAAAGAAACACAATCACAAGGTACACACCATTTTATCATGGGAAACCCTCATGGGGGAGAAAAACCAACATAAACTTCCTAAAAAATGGATTTCCAATATAATGCCAATACTAAGACCAAAACACCAAAGACAGATCAATACTGAGCATGCATCTCTCTTCTCCTTCCTCCTACAACTGCAACTACCTCCAAGATTTGTGCACTAGATGAGTGAGTGTGTGTGTGTGTGTAAATGATACACCTACCTCACATATAAATACGAGTGTGAGATGATTCTAGGGTTGTGTCTCTTCACTTGGCTGAGCTGAATTCTCCTAGAAGTGGCTAAAACCACTTTATAATTACTAGGGGTTGGCTTTACACATAACACTATACAAATACAGTTTGACCAATCCACAAAAGGGGATTTGATCTTATACAAGACCCAACTTGATCAATCCGCAAAAGGGGATTTGATCTATAAAATAATAACTCAAATATAATTAGAATATTCTTCAAAGTTACAATATTTCAACACTAAGTCCCAAGTCTGGTTATTTACCAGGGAATCCATTTCCTCTTTCATGCCTTGCTCCCACTTCTTTTTAGTGTCTACCTACATTGCCTCTTCATAACATTTCGGTTTACCATATTCAGTCAACAATAAATAATACAATGAAGGAGAGTATTGTTCATGGGTTCTACTTAACGCAGTAGATCTTCTAACAACACTTGTAGGAGTTTGAGGTTCCTGCTGCTCCTGTTGTTGTACATTTTGATTTGTTGGTACCTTTGGAATTTCTTTTTCAATGATCTCATCAAGCACTGTGTATTCTAGTTTTTATTTTTCTTGTTTATTTCCCTGCAACAAATATTTATACATGACCTTCTCATTGAATATGACATCTCTACTCCTAATTATTTTTTGATTTTCATAATCCCATAAGCGATAACCAAAATCATTTAAACCGTATCCAATAAAGGTACACTTCTTGGATTTTTCCTCAAGCTTTGTTCTATTTTCTTTATCAATATGGACAAATGCTTCACAACCGAAAGTCTTCAAAAAGGAATATTTTACCCTTTTACCTGTCCATGCCTCCTCTAGAATTCTACCATCCAAAGAGCTTGAAGGTCCTCTGTTTATTAAGTAAAGAACAATATCTACAACATTTTCCCAGAACTATAAGGGAAAACCAACATGCAATCTCATACTCCTTGCACTCTCCATGATTGTCATGTTCATCCTTTATGACACACCATTTTCTTGTGGTGTTCCTAGAATTGTCTTCTCTCTACGAATCCCATGGTATGAACATTAATCATCAAACTCCTTGCTGCAATATTCACCTCAATTGTCTTATCTGAGACACTTTAACCTTTTTCTTGTATCATTCTCAACCAAAGCTTTTCATTTCTTAAGAGTATCAAAAACATCATATTTTTGTCGAATGAAATAAACCCAAGTTTTTTCAGTTGCATCATCAATAAAAGTAACATAATAACGAGAGCCACCAAGAGATGATACCTGAGCCGGTCCTCATACATATGTATGCACAAAATCTAACATTTCACTCTTCTTTTCTTTTCTGACTATGAGAAATCTGACTCTCTTATGTTTTCCATAAACAAAATGCCCATAGAAATCCAAATCAATTTGTTTAATATCTGGAAACAAATTTGTTTTGTGAAGTATCTGCATCCCCTTCCCACTCATGTGTCCAAGCCTATGATGCCATAGTTCTGTATCCACTCCTGTAGAAGCTAAAGAGATAGAAGAGTCAATATTACCAATACATAAATACAATGTACCTACCTTCTCTCCTTTTGCTATCACCATTGATCCTTTAGTGACATTCCACACCTTATCTGTAAATATGGATATACAACCTTCAATTTCCAACTGACCTGTTGAAATTAGATTTTTCCTTAGATATGGAACATGTCTTACCTCTTTCAACAACCATTGGTTTCCATTCTTTTGCTTTATTTGTACCTTTCCCATTCCAACAATTTTGCATGGTGCATCATCACCCAAATGAACCTGTCCAAAATCACCTTGAACATAATCTAGAAAATGTTTCCTATGGGGTGTGGTATGAAATGAAGCCCCTAAATCTACTATCCAAGACTCATAAATATTATCTACAGAAAGAATCAAAGCATCTTGTAACACATCACTTGTTACATTTGCTTCCTGATTTTTCTCCTGTTTTCCATCTCTTTATTTATTTGGAGCTTTGCAGTCTTTCTTCATATGTCCTTTCTTTCCACAATTCCAACACTTTATTTTTCCTAGTCTGGATTTGGATCTGCGCATCCTATAATTATTGTGGTTCCCTGAGCCCTTTCCTCTATCCTTTTGTCTTCCCCTGTTCTCCATGTTTAACGCATTACCTGATGTCTCACCTGTACTTTTCCATCACATTTCCTCGCTAAGGATAACACCAACAACATTATCAACTTTTAGAGTGTTTGAACTAGAGATAGAGTTACTTACATCCATGACCAAGCCGTTCCATATTTCTAGTAATGAGCACAAGATTAGAATATCCCTAACCTCATCATCAAAGTCCACTTTTACAGAACTTAGATGATTAGTAACCATATTAAATTCATTTAAATGATCCGCAACAGACCCACCTTCTGACATCTTCAAATTAAATAATCGCTTCATTAGAAATACCTTATTGGACGCAGAGGGTTTTTCATAGAATTTATCCAATGCATCCATCAGTTCCTTCATTGCATTTTATTTTGAAATATTGAAAGCCACCGATGTTGCCAGGCTCAACAATATCGTTCCTAGTGCCTTTCTGTCAAGAATCTCCCATTCTTTGTCCTTCATGGTCATCGAATTCTTTTCTATTCCACCCAATGGTAGGAATATATCCTTCTGATATAAATAATCTTGCATCTGCATCTTCCATAACTGGTAGTTTTGCCCGTTAAATTTCTCGACCCAAAACTTTCCATCTTCCTCCATTGCTCCCACTCGAACTAGGAACCCTCTTTTCCTGTGAGTTACCTTTCGATCGAATACCAGTTGTTAGATAAACATGATCGCGGAGCAATAAAATAAGACAAATGCGGAAATAAAACTTAGAGGATACACAATACAATAGAGACACAGATATACGTGGTTCACCCAATGTGGGCTACATCCACTAGAGAAATTCCCAAGTCCTTCCTTTTTATTATCCAACAAATGAAGGGATACAACCTACAACACACTAGTTGTAACTTCCTCTTCTTTCTCTCATAGTCTCCTCTCTCAGAATACAATATTCACAATAATATGCAACCACAATACAATTCCCTCATAAAAGAGGGTTTCCTTCTAGGGAAAAAAACCCTAACATAACTTCTACATTAGATCTGCGACCTTATAATGAACAGTCCAGATTTACTATGAAATTACAATATACATTTACAAGGCAATTTTTCCTTTGGGGCCCCGCTTTCCCCCGAACTCCCCAACCGGGGGGATGATCTCTTCGGACCCCGTAGGGGGGGAAAGACCCCCCTACAATCCCCCCACGTGGAGGGGTGTACAGTCTTCATGGGGTATAAAAACAACTGAAAACAAAGATCTATGAACCAAGAAGATAATCAGGCTCTACAACCAACAAGAACTCTGGTGATGAGCATTCAACTGTTATTGTATTTTCAAACTCCTGCAATATAATTTCCATTCCCGCTTTTATTCGTATGTTGATATGTTGGTGATTGCGTGATCCTGGTTTCATAGCTCAATACCTTTCCTAAGGGGGTATGCCCCCCTCCTTAGTCAGGTATTGCATGTATATTAGCGTAGGATTCAATCTTTCAATTGTGTTCATTTTTTCAATAATCATTTCATTTTGTAGTCTATTGCAATTCCAATTTCATAGAAATACTGGTGCAATTCATGTGTGGTTGATATTCAATTCCTTAGGGTTAAAATAATTCATAATGGTAAATTGCAATTCAACAGTGTTTCGATTTCTATGAGTTCATAACCACAGATGTTGTTACAACTCTAGATACTGCAATTTTCCTTGCCTTAAATTCTGTCGCGTAAGAATTTTTGTTGTTGCAACTTGCACTGTTGCAACTCACGTCATTGTGATTTCTTTTGTGCTGCATCTTTGTTGTTGCAACTCCGCTTACAACTACATTTTTTTTGTTTTGTTTTCTGATTGATGATAGCTTTAGCAGTTTGGGATTGATCTTACATTGGATTGTTAGTTCGAATGTGTTATTATTACAATAGAAAAAAACCTTCATCCTACTTGAGCAAGTCACCAATAGTACATAGTGTAGATTTAATTTCCGTAGTGTGATTTCAAATTCCGCAAAGTGTGATTTCAATTTCCGCAAGTGTGATTTCAATTAAGAACACCATGAAGTTAATACATATGGGATGGAGAAAGGCCATTCAATCCTTCTCCTTTCCACTTTACATCATGTTAAATAAGATAATTAATTACATGATTGGCATGTTGATATGAATCTAAACCAAGATGGATCATCTAACACTTCTACATTTAATTCCTAAAAAATCTAAACTATAGATGGAGAAGGGTCAACCAACCCTTCTCTACGATACTTGTAGATGGATAAGAATAGTCTATCCCTTCTCTAAATGCTCACAACATCATTCAATCCCTTCTTAATATATAAACTATAGATGGAGAAGGGTCAACCAACCCTTCTCTATGATACTTGTAGATGGATAAGACTGATCTATCCCTTCTCTAAATGTTCACAATATCATTCAATCCCTTCTTAATATCTAAAATATAGATGGAGAAGGGTCAACCAAACCTTCTATATGATACTTGTAGATGGATAAGACTGTTCTATCCCTTCTCTAAATGCTCACAATATCATTCAATCCATTCTTAATCCGATCACACTATCAACTGTAGCATATTGAACCAACTCCAACACTAAAATAAATTTACATAAATGAATCCCATCTGCAAAAAATATTAAGGAAAAATTCTTTGTTGGGCATAAGGAATTTGGTGAACAAGTTATTTCACCCAAAAGAATATACCCCTACCCTCAATCATATTTTGGATGGACTTAGTTGTGGTCCTCTTATCCTTGAGATATCTGTTAGCCTATGGCTTACCTTTACCAATCACTAAGTCTAAATTGTCACCTATATTTGTATTATTCATTTAGGATATTACTAATATATCCTCAAGTGATGACTAATGAGTTAGTTAAGATTTCCTAGCCTAGTCATCATGCATGATTTTAGGACCTAGAGCAAATCTCTCTACGAGGTGGCATCACCCATTGTACTATAAATATGTAACATTGGAGTGAATAATAATGAGTTGGCTATTATGCCTTTTCCGCCATGTTGTTATTCTTATCTATGTTTTATCAATATCCCATGTATGGACCATAACATCTAACATACACTTTTGAAGAGAAACAAGGCATTGTTGAATCTCAAGAATAGTAATGGGCCTTTTTTCGATGTTGGCATCCC
This sequence comes from Picea engelmannii, assembly GCA_009831015.1. Classification (NCBI taxonomy): domain Eukaryota; kingdom Viridiplantae; phylum Streptophyta; class Pinopsida; order Pinales; family Pinaceae; genus Picea; species Picea engelmannii. The sequence continues at coordinate 145,994 of ML790737.1, read as the reverse complement.
GATGAAATCAACACAACTTGGGTATTTTGTAAAATAGACAAGTGTATAATGGAATAGGTGTACTATTAGACAGGTGCTTTGGACACATTTTGAAGTTTCATTAATTCCTATTGTATAAGCGTTTTGGATCCTTCATTGCTATCTAATGGCTATACTATGGTGAAAGTGTATTGTTCGACAATAGTTTTCTGTTCGACAAGTGTACTATTGGACAATAGTTTTGGTGTGTTCATTCCTATATGCCTAAATAATGATTAATGAGTTTTTATCTCAATTTAGAATTAATCTTGTACTCATTTAGAATTAATCATTATCTCAACATAATATTTTACATGCTCAAATGGTGTGAATATGCACATATATTTTTCTACACAAAATATTCAAATACATAGTGCTCTCGATTCTCTCGATTGATAGGATCACAATGATGGATGAGACATGTGATACAATATTCTAGTGTATTACCCATTGATTCACTAGCATGAATCTAAATCCATTAAAATTTCTCTAGATTACTCCATTAACGAAATAAAATATAATTACAAAATAAAATTCATGGTTATTTTTTGTGTTATCCATTGACGTATTAAACCTTCCACTACACAATGAGATATTACCAACTAAAGTAGTGGTAGGTTTGGAGAGATATAATGAAGACAATTTAAAACATGGAATCTAAATATCCAATTGAGCACTTCTTTATTTTGAATGCTATGCCATAATAACGTGTCCCTTTTTATAATATACAACTTCCCTTTTTTCCCATTCCTGGACTATGAGAAAGATTTTCTTTCTTTTAAGGTGTTTTTTTCCATTTTATTGGACTCTTACTTTTTAAGGTGATTCTCCAGGAAACTTTCTTACTAATTTTTTTTACTTAGACTCTATTTCTTTTACCAAATTTGAAATCTATGGACTGCAAATGCGTGAAACTCATAAGTTAAAAAATATTAAATGAACCCAAACACATATTGCACCATCCAAATTATCTATTGTATTATCAAAACTTAAAACATATGCATATTTCCTTTTTCCCCACACAAGAAACCTACTATAACAAGAGGATATTGAAAATACCAAATTCAACCTATTATGACTTTCAATTATGACTTTCAAGACCAACAAATGCATCCACCATGAAATTCAAATCGTGCAATAAAAATAATTACAAATTTATTTAATTTATATCTTTATTATAGGTTATGATGAATGTATTAATTACAATTTTATTTAATTTATATCTCTATTATTTAATTTACATCTCTATTATTTAATTTATATCTCTATTATAGGTTATGATGAATGTATAATTTAAGATCCAAAATTAAATGTTTAAACTCTCTCATATTGGTGACAAAATATGGAGAGGGTATTCCAATCTTTCACTAATGTGTTGGAAATAAATATAATCATCAATTTTGGTAAATGAGTTTTTATGCTAAATAAGATTAATGACATTTTTTTAAGCTAATGAGTTTATGGGTGTATAACAATTGAGAGTGTTGGATCTTATTTCTTTGATCCATTTAACCCATATTACCATATTAAACACTAACATGCAAGGCACAATCATTGTTAGCAGTTTGGGTTACTATTCATAATGAATATTGAATCCCAACTTTAAGAAGAACTTATTCTAGTTAATGGTAAAGAGATTATATATTAGAACCTTACTTATAAGAATATTACCATATTAAACACCACTATGCAAGGATAACATGTTATCAATGGTTTAAGTAGCTGTTGAGAGTCTCATCCTTAGGAAGAATGTATTCTATCCAATGATAGAGATAATACCTATTAATAACTACCCTATAAGGGGCCTACCTAATAAGGACATAGGAAAAAGAATGTGGAGATGTGGAATATGTGGGACCTCATGTATGATCCAGAGGTAATACTTATTTAGTGATTGAAATTCATCGCAAGCAACTAGTAAAATGAGTATTTTGAGAGTGTTAAACTGAAAACAAATAAATATTCAAATAGATGAATAAATGGTAGCAACACATAAAGTACTCCTATACAACAAATTCAACTTCAACTAAAAATAAAATTAATAATAATAGAGTTTAAGAGTTTGTCTCCATAAATGTATATTTCCATAGAGAAATTTAATAAAGTCTACACATTCTTTTCAGATTCAAATCCTACATATTCGCCATCTTGCAAAAATCACTGACCAAGTTCTACTTTTTTCTGCCAGAGCCTATCAATTGCACTGTCATCATCCCCCTGCAAAGGACAAGAATTGAAAATTACTGATACGACTATCCAACACAAATATCACAAGCCTAGTTTATAATCATGGCCAATAATTTACTTAAATAAAATATATACTTGTTTAACATAAAGTGTACACTTGTTTAAACTAATATTTAGATAAATAAAATAAACCAGCTCAAGAAAAATTGGCATACCAAAGGTGTTGGAGTCCATCCTCGGACATTCATGCTCTCTTTCATGCGCCATGCACAGACATTACTGTAACAAGGAAGAAAAACCAATAATACATATTAGCATATACTTGTCTAAAATAGTAAAAATATAAATATTAAATAAGTGATTCAATCAAGAATAACATACCCAACCATGAACAAGAATAAAATACCCAACCGAAGTTCCATGGATCTAATATTATTGGTCTCTTTTGATTCTACTCTCCATATTAAGCCATTCTTCCAAAAACATAACTCTTTGATTTTCTGTTATGGTTTAGATGTTCTCATATTATAATCAAATGCTCTTTCAAAAATTCCTACATTAATGTGAACTAAGTACGATCATATAAAAAATATTTTTAAAGAGAAAAGTCGGTGTGTGGTTGGTAAGCAATCAATGTTCAGAGTTAGATAATACCCCAAGAATGAAATCACTTAGATGTATGCAGAATACAAAAAATTGGATTCTTCCAAGAAGATAAATCTTTCCTCTTTCTGTTATGAAATAGATGTTCTCATATATTCACTACATAGTTATATAATACCCCAAGAATGATATCACTTGGATGTATGCATAAAACAAAAATCTAGATTCTTCCAAGAAGATAAATATTTTCTCTTTCTGTTTTGAAATAAATGTTTCCATATAATCAATTGCATGCACCATGATCTAAACATAAGATCATGTACACCATATTTTTAAATCTAGGAATGTTGGTTGGTGGTTAGTAAGCAACAAGTTAAGAGATTGACAATACCCCAAGAAGAAATTCACTTCGTTGTATGCAGAAAACATAAATCTCCATATTACGCCATTCTTCCAAGAAGATAAATCTTTCTTTTTTCAGATATGGGATAGATCTGTCCTCATATAATCAAATGCTCTTTCAAAAATATCTGCATCATGATATAAAAATAAGTAAGATCATGTATCTAACATATTTTTAGCATACTTTTGTAAGTTTTAAAATTGTGAAGTAAAGCAATGCATATAGATTCTTAAGAAAAACAAAATTTAATCAATGGCTCATACACAAAGTACACAGAGTACGCAGTTGTCGAATCTGACACACCCACATACACACATGCAAAGAATATAACACATACCCAACATTATCCCACTTGTTGTTTTCTTTGCATCCAGGGGTCAGGGGATTATATAGTCAACAATCCAGGGAATAAATGCCCATTGTTACTCTACACCAGGAGAACTTTTCTATGCTCACAAACTTTGTCAATGAATCTGCAACATTCTTCAAAGTGTCAACCTTTTCCAACAACACCATCTTTTCCTCAACCATGTCTCTCACATAGTGATACTGAACATCAATATGATTTGTCTTCAAATGATAAGCTAGGTTATTTGCTAGGAAGATTGCACTATGACTGTCACAATCTAATCTCATTGCTTGTTGTACCAACCCAATACTTGAACACAATATTTGTAACCATATTTCTTCCTTGCTTGCATAAGTGGCTGCCATGTATTCAGCTTATGTAGTTGAGAGTGCCACTACAACCTGCCTTTTGCTCATCCAACTGATTTCTCCTGCAAATAGGTTAAACACATACCCACTTGTAGATCTCTTGTGATCCAGATCTCCAACCCAGTCTGCATGAACAAAGCCATGTATGTCCATCACTCTGTCCAATCCTGGTCTTCCTTGGTAGCACAATCCATAACTGGTAGTGCCACGAAGATACCTGAAGACCCTCTTTACTGTTGTCCAATGCTCCTTCCCTGGTTTTGACATATGCCTGCTCAAAACTCCCACTGCATGTGAAATGTCCGGTCTAGTACAGACCATTGCATACATCAAACTGCCAACTGCACTGGCATACGGAACATGGGACATGTTCTCTTCTTCTTCTTGTGTATTGGGACACTAATCTGTAGATAACTTTACACCTATAGGAATAGGAACCTTGACCGATTGACTTCCATGCATATTAAACCTCTGCAATATCGTCTCAATATATTTTCTCTGATTCAACCAGAGTTTCATGTTTGCACGACCTCTTTTAATCTCCATTCCCAGAATGAAGTTAGTAGCACCGAGATCCTTCATGTCAAATTTGGAGGATAGCTGCGATTTCACCGCCTTGATAACATCCATGTTATTTCCTACCAACAACATGTCATCAACATACAACACTACATAAATGAAGTGATTACCAACCTGCTTGGAATATACATAGTGATCAACCCTGCTTCTTACAAATCCCAATCCAAGGATGTATGTGTCAAAATTTTGGTACCACATCCTAAGTGATTGCTTCAGACCATATAGTGACTTATTTAGTTTACAGACCAACTCTTTCTTTCCCTTCACTACAAAGCCTTCTGGCTGATTCATGCAGATTTCTTCTTCCAGATCCCCATGTAGGAATGTTGTCTTCACATCCATCTGTTCCACTTCAAGATCAAAAGCAACATCAATAGATAAAAGAAATCTAATAGAAGTTAACTTAGCAACAAGAGAAAAAATCTCACCAAAGTCAATTCCCTCTACCTGGGAATAACCTTTTGCTACTAACCGAGATTTGTATTTCTCCACTTTACCTTGTGCATTAAACTTCTTCTTGAACAACCATTTGCTACCAACCGATTTTCTTCCAACTAGAAACTCAACTATATCCCATGCCTCATTCTTATCCAAGGCATCCATTTCTTCAACCATGGCCTTCTTCCAGAGTTTACTATCCTATGAATTCACTGCTTCCCTGACAGTTCTGGGATCATCATCAGTAATATATAAAGAAAAATTGGAACGAAAATTAGGTGGACTATACTTTTCTGGTTGCCTTCTATCTCTCACTGATCTCCTCAATACTGGGGTATAAGGTTTTTATTCTTCTTTTTCTACTTTCTATTCTTCAGATGATTCAGATTTTGCATCATCCAACTCAAGCTCTATTTTATTAGGTTCGTCTTGCATTGGTAGGAATTCCTGTTTGGACACATATTTTACCTCTCTGAAAACAACATCTCGACTGTAAACAATTTTCTTGGTTTCTGGGTTCCAAAGATTATAACCTTTCACACCATCTTTATAACCAATAAAGATACACTTTTCATCCTTTTTATACAACTTACTTCTATTTTCCTTTGGAACATGTACATAAGCATCACAACCAAACACTCTAAGATGTTGAAGAGAAGGTTTCTTTCCATACCATACCTCGTGTGGAGTTTTATCATCCAACACTGATGAAGGTGATCAATTGACCATGTAACATGCTGTACCCACTGTCTCTGCCCATAATTCTTGTCCTAACCCGACACCGCTGAGCATGCTCCTTGCTTTTTCCATCAGTGTCCTATTCATCCTTTCTGCAACTCCATTCTTCTGAGGAGTGTATGGAGTAGTCTTCTGCCTTGCTATACCACACTTCTTACAAAATTCTTCGAATTCATTTCCTCATAATTCTCCATCATTATCTGTTCTCAATACCTTTATTTTCTTCTCTGTCTGATTTTCTACCAAAGCCTTAAACTCTTTAAATTTATCAAATACCTCAGATTTCTTTCTAAGAAAATAAATCCATGTGTTCCTTGAAAAATAATCTATGAATGAAACATAATACACAGATTTACCTAGGGATGGAACACGAATAGGTCCAAACACATCACTGTGTATCAACTCTAAGATCCCCTTTGCTCTTGTAGCACCAGATGGGAATCTTACTCGATTCTATTTACCATATATGCAATGTTCACATAAATCAAAATCCAAAGTGCAATTAGACATACCTTCAACCATACCTTTACTGTGTAGTGTTCGAAGGCCCTTTTCTCCAATATGCCCCAGTCTTTGATGTGACAACATGGTCTTCTTTTCTGGGACAATATTGGTCTTGTATCCTTCATTTCTCTTCTTAGGGACAACATAATTGTTACACCCATTAGTATAAGTGCTTCCCAACAACTTGTACAGAGTTCCACACCGAACTCCCCTCATCAACACCATTGTTCCTCTTACCATCTTGCAAGTGCCCTTTCCAAATACATTATCCACTCCTGCATCTTCCATCTTGATTATAGATATTAAGCTCTTGGCTAGTTTTGGAATGTGCAGAACCCTAGGGAGAGTTCTAATCCTTCCATCTTTTAGCAGCAACATAACGCTTCCACGTCCCAAGATTTTTGTTGTTGAGTCATCTCCTAAGAATACATCACCACCATCATATTTTTCATATTCAGAAAACCACTCCCTATGAGGAATCATATGGTATGATGCACCTGATTTGATCAACCATACATCACAATCTGCATGTGTACTTGTAGATGCCAGGTAAACATCACCTCCTTATTCAGTGGAGGTTTTGGCCTCTGTGAAAGAGGTACTATCAGATCCCTTTGGTTTTTCAACCTTCTTAGACTTGCAATCATTCTTATAATTCCCTATTTCACCACACTTCCAACATTTCCTCAAAGATTTTCTTGGAGACTTAGATCTACCTGTAGATTTAGATCTCCCCCCCGAAGGCTTACTAGGATTTCTGTCTTGGGTACGACCTCTTACAAATAAAGCATATGTGCTATGACTATCCATGCTTTTCCTCCTCATCTCTTCAGATAACAAGGATGAAACTACATCCTCATATTTCAATGTAGATTGAGTGGCACTACCAATTTCTACAACCAGATTATCCCAAGAGTCTGGCAAAGAACATAACAAAATAATACACTTATCTTCTTTTTGCAATCGTAATATTAACAAAGACGAGTTGACTTACCAAAGTATTAAAGGCATTTAGATGTTCTGTCACAGAATCTCCATCTTCCATCCTAAGATGATAAAACTTATTTTGAAGAAACAACTTGTTTACCAGGGACTTTGATTGATACAAATTTGCCAACTTATCCCATAGTTCCTTGGCTGTAGATTCTCCTGACAGATTTAACAACACTGAATCTGCAAGACAGAGTTGAATAGTACTCCTTGCTCTTCTATCCAACTTCTCCCAATCTTCCTTTGACATACCAGTAGGTGGTGTACTAGTAGGTTGTGTACCAGTAGCCTGTGTTCTTGTAGACGGTGTACTAGTAGGCTGTGTACTAGGATCCACAACGATCCATTTTTCTTTGTCTACAAGAAGGTCCTCCATCTTGAGCTTCCATAGCTAAAAGTTTTTACCGTTGAACTTCTCTATCTCGATTCTATAAGATCTTTCCATTCTTCTTTCTACACTCGAATAACCACTGCAAAATCTCCCACTAAACCTAGGTTTATCATAGACCCAAGATAAACTTGATATATCAAGACCGAGCCAAACCCTCAACAACAAAGGCGTCCCTCTGAAGCCAAAAACGAGCTATGATACCACATGTAAGTTTTAAACCTGTGAAGTAAAGCAATGCATATATATTCTTAAGCAAAACAAAATTTAATCAATGGCTTATACACAGAGTACACAAAGATTTTATACCGAAAACCTTCAACTGGGAAAACCTTTCTTATATTCATTATATCGAATTTTCTGTTAATCCCTAATATTGGCTCATTACCCCTTAATTGGGGCATATTATATTAGTAATTTTATTTTATTTATGTCGGCTTTAGGCCATTAGTTGTAATTATACCTCCTAGTCTCCTATATATACCAAGGAGACATTTTCATTTTGAATCATCTTGTACTTGAACATTTAAGTGGGGTAAAAGGAGGTTGCCCCCTCGAAGAGGCTTATTATCTGAAATGATCTCTTTTTCAATGTGTTGAGTACTTTTTCTGAGGATTTTCTATGCTATATTGATATTTGTTTCTTAACATATGGTATCAGAGCTCAAGGTCTTGGGGTTTCGCTGCTACATCCGAGACACCTTGGAATTTTCGCTATAATTTTTTTTATAAAATGTTTCAGAAGGAACGGATTGGATGATATTTAGTAGACGGATCAAGGTACGTTGGGTTAAAAATTAAGCTCCCGAGGACTTATACTTTTAGAGATATAGTCTCTACAAGATAGGGTTCTGGAATCATCCTGAACTGAGTCATTGCCGCATTTTCGCTATATAAACTTTTCTGTAACATTTCAGACCTTGAACTCTGGAGGATATTTATAGAAATTATTAAGGTATCTATGGTAAAATTTTTATCTTCTGGGTCATCTTAAATTTGTAGATACACCCTGTGTAAGATAGGGTATCTAACTAGTCCTATTGATTAGTCTCAAGAAGGTGTTCCAGGTAAAACAATCATAACTTTTTCCTCGAGTATCCAAATTGTGTGGGACTGGTTTCATTGGATCATGGATAGTCTGTAGTATTTCTGGTGCGATTTTTAGAATTTTATATCAATTATTTTGTGCGGGGCACACTATACAAGTGAGATCTCCTGGAAAGACCAAAAATCGACAAGTTGTGGGGAAGTTACCGTAAATTCCACTAGGCACATCCAATTTTGATCAGATCTGTGGCATTGTAGATAAGAGATATCATAGAAATACATAAAAGAAATTTGCATACCGAGAAGGGCCGAAACTTGGGAGATACAACAGAAGAAATATTGTCTAGCAGAACCACCTCAAAATCAAGGTTCAAAAGTGATACTTGGCCAACATGCCACCCAAAAAGGGACCTTCTACACCAAATAAGCCTCCAGAAAATCCTACTTGGACTCTTGATGAAGGTGAAAAAATGCGTAGGGACATAAATGATTTACAAAAGAAGATAGTAACAAAAGATGAAATACAAGAGATGATGGAGGGTTTAAAAGGGGAGATCATGGAAGTATTGAAAAATTTCGTAACAGAGAAGACACCTGAAAGTGAAAATGCA
>ML790737.1:104095-132902 GCA_009831015.1 Picea engelmannii | reverse complement strand
CATCTTGTACTTGAACATTTAAGTGGGGTAAAAGGAGGTTGCCCCCTCGAAGAGGCTTATTATCTGAAATTATCTCTTTTTCAAGGCGTTGAGTACTTTTTTTGAGGATTTTCTATGCTATATTGATATTTGGTTCTTAACATTTTCACCATTCACCATACAATATATACAATGTTTTTAGGTATTCCGTAGATACCAAAACCCTAATCCCTTAATCCAAGATTAATTTAGTAAACCTCTAAAAATAGAAAAATCTGCTAAAAATAACAAAATCTGCTAAAAATAGCAAAATCGTCAGACACAGTTGTCGAATCTGACGCGCCCACACACACACATGAAAATAATACAACACATACCCAACAACTTTTAAATCTAGAAAAGTTAGTTTGTGGTTTGTAAGCAATTAGTGAAGCGCTCAAGACAATACTCAAAGAAATAAAGGGTGGTTTGAACATTCCCATTCTTTTTAAATCTAGAAAAGTTAGTTCGTTCTTGGTAAGCAATTAGTGAAGAGTTCAAGATAATACTCAAAGAAATAATGGATGGTTGAACCTTCCCTATTCTTTCCCCAAAGATATATCATTTTAAATGATGGTAAATTTATATAGGGACTGGTTGACTAAACCTTCAATGAATAGAAAATGATTAATTAAAATATTTGATCAACCAAAACTTCAATTTTGCTACAAGTGTATTTCACCTACAAATAATCCATGGTTTTAAAAATATTGTTGAACTCTTTTTGCAAAAGAAATATAGGCAAAGGATATTGAATTTATTTGAACAACCAAAACTTTAGTTTTTCTACAAGTGTATTTCAACTACAAATAAGCCATGGTTTTAAAAATAATGTTGAACTCTTTTTGCAAAATAAATGTAGGCAAAGGGTATTGAATTTGTTCTGTACTTTTTTCAAAAGGAAAGAAAAAGGGGACCTAAAATTTTTTTCTACACATCTTTCAAAAGGAAAAAAATAGATCTCGCAAATGCATTAACGATAGTCTATGTAGTTATGTCTAAATCCAAGTATATATTATTCTAAACCATTGACATGGATGAAATAAATACAAGAAAACTGCATCATGTGCATATCTATAATGTAACCTATAATTTTTTTTAAAAGTAGAAAAATAAATTTAAGCGTTCATGTGTATATAATAAAGTCATAAAAACACACTAGAACTTACAAATTCAATGTACATATACATGACCTATGCATAATCAGGTATGGACACATACTTCTCCGGTATGGACACATCCTTCTCAGGCACTCTATCTGACACTCTCTTCTCCAAGTTGGCTTATAACACATTTGAAATTTGCATATGTCCATTAAGGAATCTACTTACATAAATAACATATTTAAATAATTTTTGATGAATTAAAATTAAATGATTGACGCTTGAAATCATAGTTTTAAACTTCGAAAAATGCAATACCTGTTATGTGCCAACCTCAATATCATACCCCTCTTGAAATGCCCCCAACATTTGCGATGACAACTGAGATAAACCTATAAATGTGTTGGGAGATGGCAAGGGAATCTGTGAACAAAGCAAATTTTAATTTTAGAGAAATGTGTTCACATTAATGGAGAGATATAAATTTGTTGGATTGATTCTTCAAAAAGGTGTGGAAATTATACAACTAAAGTGTAGATATGGATATTTTTTAAAACATACCTAATTCATTGCATCCAAATTTAAAGACAATGAATCAAGTCCCTTATTTAATGAGGAATCATTTAACATTTAACCAAACTATGATTAATGAACATGTAACTCATCAATTATTTATAATAATGCAATGCTATGTATCTAGATCTAATAACAAGAAAACTATCCCCAAATGCATGAAAAATTTACAAACTAAAACACATACCGGTCCAATGCCTGATTCCTCATGCCTAATTAACTATTTCCATCCACTGCGACAAAATTTTGCATAAGCCCGTAACTCTTCTACACTCATGGAATCTATCTTCTCATCCGTCTTGTCAACAAAACTCACCCGAGAAGTGGATTGTGCCCTCTGTCGGTTCAAACCAACTTCAAAACCATACAAAACAGATTCTAAGTTATCTCCAATTTCAGTCCTCGCCTCCTTGCCAACTTGTGATGTGGCTTGGATCTTTGCATGTGAAGAAAATGCCCCAGTTGGGCGAGATACACAAGGTGGTGGATGCCTCGACAATGATGCATCTCGATATGCCTCTTTTCTATTATATGTTCTACCTTTACCAACCCCATAATATCGAGATGGTAGGCTGGTATAATCGGGGTGCATGCCCAAAAAAATATCCGCATAGAAAAGTCTAGCAAAGTAAATTGGTACCTCATCATTCCATGGAAACCTCCCATATGCTGCAAAGAATCTGTTATAGAGATGTCCTACAATGTTTGGGTGTTTGAAATACTACACTTTCAACATCAGTCGCTTTGGACCTTCCTTGAAATTAAACATTGAAATTTCCTCCTCTTTTGAAACTCTATTTTGTACTACTTCCCATTTATCAGGGCCCATCACCTCTGACTTCCATATCCTCATAAAATATATGAAGGTATCAGACGTTGGACCAAGGTTTTGATATAGATTAATAAAGTTTTGCAAAGAATGCAAAATGATCTCCAAGCTTTGCTTGCTCTCTATAGGGAGAGCCATATGCCTAATATCATTCTCGAGCTTAGCATGATGGGATGAACATTGCTGGAGCATCATTGCTTCAACATTTCTTTCCCAAGGGATATCTTCACCAACATCCGAGGGATAAGTGGTCGTAGGGGTTTAATCTTCATTTTCTTGATAACGTTTCCTTGATCCACCTTCACCCTCTACTTGAACATTGGACTCTGCCTAATTTTCACTCTCTCTTTCATTATTTCCCCCCTGATAAAACCAATCCTCTACAGAAAGAAACAATTGAAAATATCCACAAGAATGAACAATAACACATAAAAAACATATAAAAAATAGACACAAAAAAAAATACAAAAATAGAAGAAATTTACCAAACATGTGTTGTTGATGTGATGGGGTATCTACATTATCCAGAGTGGGGTTATTTATGTTAAGCCTATTTAAATAGGTTGAATCCCCAGTTGTATCCCGAGCACTCTGTCTCAATTCTCTATTGACTGATTCATCTGATAATCTCCTCCTTCCACTAGACTGCCTTATGTCACTAGCTGCCCTGGCTTGACTATGATACCTTGTTGAAATAGGGGTCTCTAATGACCTAGGTGTCTCTGTCAAACTAGGGGTCCCTCTTATTCCTTCATTGGATAGCCTCGAGCGTTTGAGAGATAGATTTGGAGACTTGCATCCCAATGAATCACCTCAATCCATCCTTTCAAAATCCAAGAAAATGAAAACATAAGGTATAAACAAGTTCAAGGCAGGGGTATATATTAAAAAAAGTTACAAATAAATTTGTGAGTTTATTCTCACAAGTATGGGGTGGACTAAACAAAAGAACAACTTCAAGGCATAATCTTGTATTGAAGAAAACAACAAATGAAAAAAAAAAACATAAGTTATAAAGTAACTTCAAGGCATAAAAATATAAATTGAAGGAAAAAACAAGTAATTGAAAAAATACTTTATATATTTTTAAAAACTTGAAAGCATAGGCATATATTGAAGAAACTGACATCTAATTTTTTTATTGTATTCTGATAAGTATGGGGTGGCTTCAATGAGATAAATTAAAGGAATAGTCATATATTAGCAACTAACTAATATGCTCAATATGCTCAATATGCTCAAAGTGAAGCCAAAAACCAATGAATGCGGGGCCAATAATATTTTGCATTAGAAGGGAGCAAAAGGACATATTCAAGTCATATAATTTGTTCTTAAATGAGCAAAAAAAGTAACTACTACAATACCTCCTATCCCCATACTCTTCATCCACGTCTACAAGCCTAGCCCAAGTTTGGCCTTAAAGAGATCCACGATCGACTTGTTTGGCAAAGTTGGAATGTCATATGCCTTCGAAAAATGCACGTTGAAGTTAGATGGATCAAACACCTTAACTAGATACATAAAGGTCAAAGTTTAAGTATGGCTATTGATTATAGTATAGTGATTTTCTAGGTGGAACGTTCAAGCTTGGTTGAGCATGATGGAGTTTAGGCACTTAATAATGGCGGTTTTTTGTTTGGCTTAGCTAGCCAAATCTAATAAGTGAGGCTTGGAGAGTTAGGTTTTTTCAGTCATGAGGACTGAGGCACAAAACACCAAGTCTAGGATAAGGATATAATCATTTATAAATGGGATATTATTTTACCTATGTTGATTCACTAAGGAGCTATTCAATGAAGATAAAAATAAAATTAAAAAAAAACATGTCTTTAAAGGTTTAATAAACATACTAATCTATTATATTAGAGTAAGGTAGCTAGAGAGGTAGTGGGGGGGCCAGAGTGATAATAGTGGAGGCCATTCAACGTAAGGTGGACTAGATCCACTATATTATTAAATAAGACCCACTATGGTAGCTAGATATAATAAATGGGTAATTAGATATAATAAATGTAAGAAGACTTCTTAGAAGGTTCTACTTCTAGAAGATTCCTCCTCTAGAATGTTATTAGGTGATGGTAGCACTATATAATGGGGTTCAAGCAATGTAATGAGAAAGAGAAGTATTGTATTTGGAGTGGTAGCTCAATAGGAGGATGCCCCCTCGAAGAGGCAAGTGAATAGGAGATGATCCCTTCCATAATATGATCCATTGTACGGTGTTGCCCTACCTCAAGGGTTTCTATAATAAAGTTGTGGTTTTCTATATTGTTCTTGTTGATCATTTGTGGTGATTTTGTATTCAGTCTTTGGTTCTTAACAATTAGATACTTTTCATTACTTGGCCAGTGTTATGGGTTGAGTTGTTTGGAGCTCTATCCTTCAAAGAGGGAATCCTAATTATATTTAAAATCAGGTTTGGGTTATGTGGGAGTGTTCAATCTAACATATTCACCCTTGTTGATTCATTCCCATTGATGCAGGAGCATCGACTTCAAAGTCAACAATGCATGCGTGGAGGCAGACAAATGACATCTCATCAATGGCAGAGTTTCAAATCAAGCATTTAACTCAGAATTTAATCGGTTGTTGAGATATTTTTTGAAACAACATTTTAAAATGTAACTTGTTTGTAAAGTCTTGAAGGACTATAAGAAATTGCAGATATGGAGTGTCGACTCTATCTGGCAATAACTAGTAGTATTTATAATAGGATAGAGTAGGTAATTGCTTTGAATTTGAAATGATAGATTTCAGAACAGGACGAGAGAGCTCGTGGAGCCGGTCCTTATATAGTTTTTCAGTATTGTATTGTGACAGATAGACAAAATAGAGAGATCAATAGAGCATAGTAGAGTAGCAGAAACACTATGTATTTTGTTTTTCATGAATGAATAGAATAGACATAAATTGTCCCAAATAATTGGACTGTGTTCATTTCATGTGTGATTGAGTGAATGTTATTCTGTGTGTATGATTTATTACAATTCGTTCATGTATGATTTTTTCAAGAGATTAACTGTATGAGTTCGTGACAAAGTTGGTTGAGTTTCAATCGTTTCTCTTCTGATACTTGTATGCAAGGTGTGCATCTCAATCGCAAGGAGTACGTCGACTGAGTCTCGGATTGACTCAGAGAAGTTTAGAGAGAATCAGAGAAACTCACACCAGGTGCAAGGTGTGCACAGCGTCAAGAAGTCAACAAGCTTCGGAGAACCATCACAGAAGAACACCAGGTGGGCAAGAAGAATTTTCTTTTCAAGAAAATACTTCGAACTGAGTTATTCAAAATCCTGAGAATGCAAAGTGTGTGTGGGAGATCGAAATCCTTTCAAGGATAGAATCTCATAAGAGATAACGCTTTTCACGAGTGTTGACGAGATCCCAGAGATGGATTTGTCGGAAGAACAAAGGTTTGGAACCTTTGAAAGCGAATAAATATTCCAAGGCGGAGATATATCAGAAGCTCATGAGGAAGAATGACCGTGATCATTTGATCATAGGGAAGAAGATTGAAAATCGTCAGATTAGAAGGAGGTGCACGAGTTTTAGCACTTCGCGTACAAAGGAGAGAGAATTTATCAGAATTGAAGCTTGATATTCCTGGAGTCTGGAACCCCGAAATAGAATCTTGACCATCTGATCAGCGGGATAGATCTAAACTGTCAAATCATTGGAGGCAAATACCAAGCATCAGATCACCATGAGGAATCACAACCGTTGGTTGCTATAAGCTTAGGAGGGAGAGCGGTTTGAAACTTGAGATTCTCGAAGTCCGAAGTCCCGGAACACTGAGGTGGAATCTCAATCGTTCGATTGATCAAGCATGAGTCGTTCGATATCGCAAGTTCATAAGGGGTCAAGTTTGAGACTTGAAACTCCCGAAGCGTGGAGAGCCGAAGAGAGATGAGTCATTGATCTGGGAGGAGACACTTGTCAACAGATCTCGTACTCAGGGGAAAAGCCAAAGTGTATTTTTAGTTTGATAATTGAGATTGTCGGAGCGTGAAGACCCAAAGTCCCGAAATAAGATCTAGACCGTTGGATTCAGAGTAGACGTGGCCCAAATCTGTTAACTCCAAGTAAAATCCCTAAGTAACCCTCGATCGTTGGATTAGGAGGGACACACATTAGTGGATCTTAGACTCCGGGTAAAATTCATTTGTAAAAAGAGGTTTGAGATTTGAAATCTTAGAAGTCCGAAGCACCGGAGGAAATATTGACCGTCGATCGAGAAGGGGTCGTTGGACCGTTGATCTAGGTTGAAAGGTCAAACACCCAGGTGAATATCGGGCCATTGATTTATGTGAAAGGTGTCCGTAGATAGCCAATTCCAGAGAAGTGAAGTAGAGAAGGAAGCCGAGTTTGAGATTTCAAACTCCCGGAGTCCGAAATTGTGAAGAGAGCTTCGACCGTTGATTCAGAGGAAGTAGATCTAGTCCGTAGATAATAAGGGTGTATATTTGAAGTGTTGATTCATCAAGATCGTGAGATTGACGATCCTGTGTCATTGCGGGGACAAAAGTTGTGAGGAGGTTAAGGAATCGAAGGTGGGCCGCAATTTGAACGGTGGTTTCACCGAGGGGATGCGTGGAGGTCGTAGGAGCATTGCAGTCCCAAAAGTGGTTTAACTCTAGATCACTTATGACCATGCCCGCAATCATGTGGTCATAGCCCCAGGTCATATCAAGTGAGGGCTTATCCGAAAGGGAGCTAACGCCGGCATTCTGAGTTTTTGCACAAAGAGAAAGGGGAAGGTTGCGGGTTGCGGTCATACCCGCACCAAGAATCCGAGGGGGCCTTTTTTTAGATACAGAGGGGGACCTTTAAGCTTTCAGAGAGTCTTTTGACTCGATAATCGGAGATCCAAGACCGGGTGGTTGTGTACTCTGGTTAAAATTTTTCATGGAATCATGTCCATGAGCTCCTGCACTGTCTTTCCATGATTCAAAATATCATGTTATGTGACCCAACTTGCATCTTCCATTGGATTATATTTTCACTTCACTAAGTACTCAGGATATGTCTTCCTCCTGGTTTTCTTTCTATTCCTCTGATCAATAATTTTCTCCATCTGAGGTTTTTCTGCTATCGGAAATTTCTCTTCCCACTGAATTTCTTTTTGATCATCTGATTCTACTGATTCATCTCTCTTGTAAGGATACATGTCTACAACATTGAATATCGACGATATACCAACATTGTCTGGCGACTCAATCTCATAAGCATTGGCTGCGAATTTTCCGAGAATCCTGCATGGTCCTATCTTTTTCATCTTTAACTTGTTGTACGTTCCCCTTGGAAACCTCTCTTTTCTCAAATGAGCTAAAACTTCATCTCCAACTTCGAATTGAACTTCTCTCCTCTTTTGATAAACTCTGCTCTTGTATTTTTGACTACTTTCATGTAGTTGTTCTCTGACTCTGTCATGGAGTTTCTGCATTTCTGTTGCAAAATCCTCTGCTCCAACACTTTTGAATTCATATTGATTCAAATATCTCAACTCTGTAATCCCTCTTGGCTGTATACCATACACAATTTCAAATGGACTTTTTCCTGTGCTATTGTTCATTAAATTGTTCAATGCAAATTTTGCTTGTGCCAGAATCTGATCCCATTGTCGACCTTGCTTAGTGACTAAACTTCTCAATAAGTTTCCGAGAATTTTTTTTACTACTTCAGTCTGTCCATCTGTCTGAGGGTGATATGATGAACTAAAGGATAAGTTCATCCCTAGCCTCTTCCATATAGTCCTCCAAAAGTGTTCTACAAATTTGGTTTCCCTGTCTGAAACTATGCTCCTCGACAATCCATGTAGTCTTACTACTTCTCTGAAAAACAAATTGGCAATGTCTGTGGCATCGCTTTTCTTCTGGCATGGTATGAAATGTGCCATTTTTTAGAATCTGTCTACCACAAAAAATATGGAATCGCTCCCTTTTTGAGTTCTAGGCAATCCGAAAACAAAATCCATACTGATTGCATCCCACGACCTTTCTGGAATTGGTAATGGATGATACAAACCAGTGTTCTGTTGTCTTCCTTTTGCATATTGATAAATTCTGCATTTTTTCACAAACGTTTTCACTTCTTCTCTCATGCTCGGCCAATAATACAAATTTCTCAGCTGTGCAAATGTCTTATTGTGACCAAAGTGTCAAGCTAAACCTCCACTGTGTTTCTCTTTCAACAGGTTGTCTCTCATTGAGCATTTCAAAATGCATAATTGGATCCCTTTGAACAATAATCCATCATGGATCAAATATTCAGTCCATGGGCTTCTGTCTCCCAATAAAGGATTCTTGCATGCCTCGTAAGCTTCTTTGAAATCTGCATCTTCTTTATACATCTCCTTGAGGTGTTCGAACCCCAAGGTCTCCACCTGGAATTCCTGCATAATCAAACTCTTCCTTCTCAAAGCATCTACGACTTTGTTAGCAGTTCCAACAATGTGTTTAATAACAAAAGTAAAATTCTACATAAATTCTACCCATTTTTCATGTTTCTGATTCAACTTTTCTTGCTTAGTAATAAACTGCAAAGCATGATTGTCACTGTACAAGACAAATTCTTTAGGGATTAGATAATGTCTCCATTTTTTCAAAGCTTGAATCACTGCATAAAATTCCTTGTCATACATGGAATACTTTGGCTTGGCATCATTCAATTTCTCACTGAAATAAGCAACTAGCCTATTTTCCTGACTCGAGACTACTCCAATAGCTAATCCACTTGCGGCGCATCTCACTTGAAATGTTTTTCCAAAATCGGGTAACACCAGAATTGGTTTCTCTGTGATTTTCTCCTTCAACACTTTGAAACTTTTTTCAGCTTCCTCTGTCCAATTGAAGGACTTGTGTTTCTTCTTCATAGTGTCCAACATGGGTGGACATATTCCACTGAAATTTCTGATAATTTTCTATAAAAAATCGCTAACCCATGAAAACTTCTTACCTCAAATATGCTGCTCGGCGACGACCATTCTCTGATCGCTCTCACTTTTTCTGGGTCCATCCTCAATTCATTTGAAGAGATTACGAAACCCAAATATGATCTCCTTCTTCATAAAAGAACTCTTCTTTAGATTTATCAACAATTTCTCTTGCTTCAACATTTCCATCACTGATGTCAAATGTCTTAAGTGTTCCTCCTTTGTCTTGCTGAAGATTAGTATGTCATCCAGATATACTATGAAAAATTTGTCTATGAAGTCTTTCAACACTTCATTCATTAACCTCATAAATGTGCTTGGTTCATTTTTCAATCCAAACGGCATGACCAACCATTCAAGCAATCCTTCATTTGTCTTGAATGTTGTTTTCCATTCATCTCCCTCTCTCATTCTTATTTGATGATATCCGCTCTTCAAGTCTATCTTGGAAAAATAGCTTGCTCCACTCAAACAGTCCATCAAATCATCCATCCTCGGTAAAGGGAATCTGTATCTAATGGTTATCTTGTTGATGGCCCGGGAATCTGTACACATCCTCCATCCCCCATCTTTCTTTGGACTTAATACAGTTGGTACTGCACATGGGCTTAGGATTTCCTTAACTAACCCTTTATCCAACAACTCCTGGACTTGATTTTTGACTTCCTCATTCTCTCTAGGTGTCAACCTATAAGCTTCTTTGTTTGGTAAACTATCTCCTAGAATAAGGTCAATATGATGGCTTATACTCCTGATGGGTGGCAATGAGTGTGGTAACTCATCCATGACTATATCAACAAAGTTTTCTAATAGTTCTTGGATTTCTATAGGCAAATATTCTACAAAAGTATTCGTAAGGATAACTCTAGGCCTCCTCACTACAACAAATTTCATTTCTTTCTCCTTCTTGACTTTCTTCAAGGCCTCCTTCCCACTCATGAGAAGTATGTTTGACCTGACTTCTTTCTTTTTCTCTTTGTCTTCTATGGGTAATAACATATGTGTTCTACCATTTTTCTCTAGGGTATAGGTATTCTTCCTTCCATCATGAATAAACTTTCGGTCATACTGCCACGGCTTGCCCAATAAAATATGACAAAAATCCATAGGAATTACATCGCACAATATTTCATCCCTATAACCTCCTATTTTAAATTCAACTTGGCATTGTTGACTAACCATGACTTGATGTCCTTTCTACAACCACAATACCTTGTATGAATTTGGATGTGCAGTTCTCTTTAACTCTAGCTTCTCCACCATCTTTGTGGATACTAGATTGTCAGTGCTCCCACTATCTATGATCACCCTACAAACTCTGTCTTTCAACTTGCAAGCAGTTCTGAACAGGCTTTTTTGCTGAACTGGTTCCTCTGGTTTAAGAAGGATCTTCCTCATCATGAGGTTTCTTCCTCCTTTTGCTGCTTCTGCTTCCACATGTTTATGTTCTTCAAAAATGTGTGCTTCTTCGCCTTCTCTCTTCCTGTCCGGACATTCCCAAGATTTGTGTCCTTCTTTTCCACAGGTATAACATTTAACCACGCCTCCTATGGCTCTTCCTCTTCCTCTACTTCTGGAAAAAGAACTTCTTCCTCCATGTTGTCCTTCTTTATAACTTCCACCCTTCTCATGGTGACTATGTTGTTTGTCAACTTCAGGCTTCGACTTCTGGAACTTCTCTCTATTGGTTCCCTTGCCTCTGCTTGAATTTCCGCCTCTGCTTCGTTGGCTTTGCTTCCTGAAAAAATTTTCTTCAACTTTCAAGGCTGCTTGATAAGCATCATCGACTTTACTGAAAGACATCATGCTGATCTCCTCTTGGATTTCATATCTCAGCCCATTGATGTATCTGGCTGTCTTCTCATCTTCATTCTCTTTCTTTCCAGCCCTAATGTTCAGTCGGTAAAATTCTTCAGTGTACTCTTTCACTGATAAACCCCTCAGTTTTAGGTTATGCAATATTCTGTAAAGATTGCTTTGGTAATCCTTTGGGATAAATTTGTCTTTCAACTTAGCTACCATCCTATACCAATTTTTAATTTTCTGCTTACCATTTCTCCTGCGTTCGGCTTGCAATTCATCCCACCATAATGCTGCATGACCTTTCAATCTTGTCACTACATGCTTCACCATCTTGTCTTCTTCGATATGTTCGTAATCAAAGTATTTGTCCATAGCACATACCCAATCTAACAATTCTTCAACTTCCAAATTTCCTTCGTACATAGGTACCTCGATTCTTGCTCTGGCTCCTATCTTTGAAACAAATTTTATCAAGCAATCTTGTGAAACATCCTCTGCTACATTTTCTTCGCCCTCTGCTTCTTCTTCGCTCTCAGATTCACTAACATGACCAACGTCTGGTGCTCTTCTCTGTGCTGTCTCCATGGCGTCCAATATCATTCAGAGTCACCTCATTTCTTCTTCCATTTCTGCATTCACTCTGCGCCTTCTGGTTGGCATGATTTTCACTATGTCACCTACAAACAAGAATCAAATTCTTGATACCACAATTGATACCAACTTCCCTTCTTTATCCTTTTGTCTGTTGTCTGCAAATAGACTCAAAATTAGCTCTGATACCACCTGATGCAACCCCCCTACTCCCCTGTAGGGCTGCGCAACCTCCCTGTCTTGGATCTTCGATTCTCGAGTCAAAAGACTCTCTGGAACCTTAAAGGTCCCCCTCTGGATCTAAACACAGGTCCCATCAGATTCTTGGTGCAGGTCTGACAACAACCCACGACCTTCCCCTTTCGCTCCATGTGAAAACTCAGAATGTCGACATTACCTACCTTTCAGATAAGCCCTCACTTGATATGACTTGGGGCTATGACCAAGTGATTGCGGGCGTGGTCATAAGCGGTCTGGAGTTAAACCACTTTTGGGCCCGCAATGCTCCTACGACCTCCACGCGTCCCATCGATGAAACCACGGTTGAAATTGCAGCCTGCCTTCAATTCCTTAACCTCCTTGCAACTTCTGTCCCCGCAATGACACTGGATCATCGATCTCACGATCTTGACGATAGCGTCAAAATCAACGCTTCAAATCTGCGCCCTTCTTATCTACGGACCAGATCTACTTCCTCTGAATCAATGATCGAGGTTCTCTTCGCAATTACGGACTCCGGGAATTTGAAATCTCAAACTCGGCTTCCTTCCGTACTTCACTTCTTTGGAATTGGCGATCTACGGACACCTGTCCCGTAAATCAATGGCCCGGTCTTCACCTGGGTGTTTGACCTTTCAACCTAGATCAACGGTCCAACGACCCCTTCTCGATTGACGATTGAGATTTCCTCCGGGGATCCGGACTTCTAAGATTTCAAATCTCAAACCTCTTTTTCCAAATGACTTTTATCTGGAGTCTAATATCCACTAACGCATGTCCCTCCTGATCCATCGATCAAGGGTTACTTCGATATTTTACCCGGAGTTAACATATTTTCTCCACGTCTACTCCGAATGCAATGGTCTAGATATTATTCTAGGACTTCGGGTCTTTGCGCTCTAACGATCTCAATTCTCAAACTGAAAATCCACTTTGGCTTTTCCCCAGAGTACGAGATTTGTTGACAAGTGTCTCCTCCTAGATATACGACTCACGACTCTTCGACTCTCCTCACTTCAGGAGTTTCAAGTCTCAAAATTGACCCCTTATGAACTCGTGATATCTGACGGCTCACACTTGATCAATCGAATGACTGAGATTCCACCTCGACGTTTCGAGACTCCACAACAACTGACATCTGTGATTCCTCTTGGCAATCTGACGCTTGGTCTTTGCCTCCAATGATCTTATGGTTCAGATCTATCCCGCTGATCAGATGGTTGAGATTCTATTTCGGGGTTCCGGACTCCAGGAATCTCAAGCTTCAATTCCGATAAATTCTCTCTCCTTTGCATGCGAAGTGATAAAACTCGTGCACCTCCTTCTGATCCGATGATTGTTGATCTTCTTCCCTATGATCCGACGATCACAATCGTTCTTCCTCCTGAGCTTCTGATATCTCTCCACCTTGGAATATTTATCCACTTTCAAAGGTTCCAAACCTTTGTTCTCCCGAAGAATCCGTCTCTGGGATCTCGTCAACACTTGTGAAAAGTGTTATCTCTTCTGAGCTTCTATCCTTGAAAGTATTTCAATCTCCCATACACACTTTGCGTTCTTAGGATTTCGAATAACTTAGTTTGAAGGATTTTCTTGAAAAGAAAATGCTTCTCACCCACCTGGCATTCTTCTGTGCTGGTTCTTCAAATCTTGTTGACTTCTTGACATTGTGCACACCTTGCACCTGGTCTGAGTTTCTCTGATTCTCTCTGAACTTCTCTGAGTCAATCCTAGACTCAATCGACACACTCCTTGAGTTTGAGATGCACACCTTGCATACAAGTATCAGAAGAGAAATGATTGAAACTCAACCAACTTCGTCACGAACTCATACAATTAATCTTTCGAAAAAATCATACATTAACGAATTGTAACAAATCATACACACAGAATAACATTCACTCAATCAAACATGAAATGAACACAGTCCAAGGATTTGGGACAATTTTTGTCTGTTCTATTCATTCATGAAAAACAAAATACATAGTGTTTCTGCTACTCTACTATGCTCTACTGAGCTCTCTATTATGTCTATCTGTTACAATACAATACTGAAAAACTATCTAAGGACTGACTCCACGAGCTCTCTCGTCCTGTTCTGAAATCTATCATTTCAAATTCAAAGCTATTACCTACTCTGTCCTATTATAATAACTACTAGTTATAGCGAGATAGAGTTGACACTCCATATCTACAATTTCTTACAGTCCTTCAAGACTTTACAAACAAGTTACATTTTAAAATATTGTTTACAAAAATATCTCAAAAACCGATTAAATTATGAGTTAAATGCTTGATTTGAAACTCTGCCATTGTTGAGATGTCATTCGTCTTCCTCCATGCATGCGTTGTTGACTTTGAAGGCGATGCTCCTGCATCACCCATCTTGGAGGTGGCATGCACATGAGTTGGTGCCTATGGTTGGGAGGAAAAATGATCCTATGGAGATATTTCCTTAAGTGCTATAAAAACTAAGTATTTTTATCTTAAATATTTAAGTTACAAGAATTAATTATTGTATTTTTTGTTTGAGTAAATGTTATGAGCATAAATTGGTGAATGATTATGTTCAAGGTATATATTCTGGGTTGTCTAGGAATTATGTGCAGATTTCTAAGGTTATGTCATCCATTAACTTATGCTACATAGTCCATAATTTATCCTCTATTATGTAAATTAAGAGGAAACCATGCCAAATGTATGGAATTAACATTATGAGTATAAAAAATATGACATAACTAGAAGAAATTCTAATTATATGTATGTAGAAATTTTTTATAAGTATTTTGATATTTTCTTCTATGTAACAAGCTAATAATTTGAGAATTGTGTGTTTGAATGATTAATTGTATAATTGGATCAAAATCATTGTGTAAAACATGCATGTTGTTGAATATTTGTTGCAGTGATTTGAGGAAATTGTTGCACATGTATGTTTATTTCCATTGTAATATTGAATTGATATATGTATGCGTGTGTAAAAATTAGTCAAGGGATTTCTAAGGATTAAATGGAATCACAATCGAGAAACCTAATTAGGGGAGAAGACAAAATTTTAATAGTGTGCCATGACAACCAAGATAGGAAAGTCTAAGTATAGTGAAACAATGTTTACACAAGACAAATTGATCATGACAAGGAATAACATAGGAAGTTTTGTTCTAGTACTCTTGGAATATGTTTTACATATTTTAGTAATTCAAAGCCTCTTGGACTTTGCATGGACATAAAAGAGCATCCACTAGTTTAGGAAGGAGTAAAGAGAAT
Source organism: Picea engelmannii (assembly GCA_009831015.1). Taxonomy (NCBI): domain Eukaryota; kingdom Viridiplantae; phylum Streptophyta; class Pinopsida; order Pinales; family Pinaceae; genus Picea; species Picea engelmannii. The sequence goes on along the minus strand of ML790737.1, from coordinate 117,568 downwards.
CTTATAGAACCACAAAGGCATGCACTTCAAGACTGATCATATAAGATAATAACTTGAAAAGATTTTGAGGTCTTTAGGATTGTCCAAGATTCTTATTGGTGACAAAATTTTCTCATAGTTTTTCTAGTCTTATCCAGTTGAATACTTTTTTATATTTTTTCTTTATTATGTTTAATGAATTTTTAAAGAAATAGTTCCAGGAGTGTTTTGTAATATAGTTCCAAGATTGTTTTCAATTGGACAGAGACCATGTGGCACTTTGTGCTAATGGCACAGAGTCCATATGAACTCTGCATGGAGTCTAGATGGACTATGTGTAGAGTCAACAATCGTCCTTCAATATCTCGTAGAACAATATCATTTGCACCGATGTTAAAACCTGGTTTGGTATGATTCGTTGTTCGTAATATGTCCATGTATAGGAATCTGAAAATCGACAAAGAGTCGAAACAAAACCAAGGCAACAATGATTGTAGAAGCCATGAATTCCATTTCAAGACAACGTTTCAATTTAAAAAGTTGTCAGATAAGATTAAAATCCTTGGTTAAAGCTCATCCACACATTTTCCGGTAGAAATAATGAAAGTCCTAACATTTCAAAGGTATTGTTTTATAAGTATAATCCATGTTCTTTTGATTTCTTTGTTCTCTCTTTGGGTAGAGTATTTCCCTCTTTCCACTCTATGAATTTGTCCAAGACCCTTTGGGTTGGAGTATTGGTGCATTATTTGATCTCTTCATTGGAACACATGGATTTGAAATGTATTTGTGTAGCTTAATGTTTAGATTACTTTCAAGTGGTAAGAAGTCCCTAATTTTCATTGACTTATTATGCATTATAGGGAGTTGAAGGAAATTAGAAGGGTGTTATGAAATCATGAAGAGTCCATTCAGGGAAACAAAAAATCAATATTTTCATCTCCAACCAAAATTCATGAAAATGAACAATAGACAATCACTCAAGTTGTAACAATTATGAGCACTCGTGTCCAATGTAAGACACAAATAGTCATTGCATAGGTTGAATGTAATATGCTTTGGAATCTGGTTATCAATATGAGCAAGGGAGACCAATTCGAGGCCTTGAATTAGGCGTAGTTTGTAAATTAAAACTATGGGGGATCATAGGAAGATGATATTGTGCATCAAATTGTAGACAACATGGAAATAACAAAACCATAGTTGGACCCAGTCAAACCAACAATGGAAGAAGCGGGCAATCAATATACATTTTGCTAAGTTCTTATTATACTAGTTGTATCTTGTAGAATCTTTACCACTCAAAAGTGTTGGGAAATTTTTCCTTTGGATATAATTAGGCTTTGTTATATGCTAGTACATAGTCTGTTATTTAGTTATTATACATCACTTTTGAAACAAACCTTGATGTACGTGCTCTATATCTTTCATGTAGTCTTTTTATTGATATTAAATCTCCTAGTTACAATTAAAAAAATAAAAATTGTTGTTAGTAAAGTATGTGTGTAGACATTATGTTATGCATCACAAGATGACCAACTTTAATATCTGCATTCTATTTATATACTTGAAGTAAAGGTCAACACAAACTAAAACACTAAGTAGTTCATTCAAAATTTACATTTTACAAATAAATCTAGTGATTTAGCTATTATTATACTAAAAAAATAGACCCTCCATAACTCAAACACAACATATACACAACATAAGTAGAAAATTAACAAGTACATTTGATATTAAATTTAGATAAATTTCAAAAATATAATTACATTAGCTAATAAAATACTAACTACTTAACTAATAGTCTAAATGTACATGTTCTACAATTATAAAAAGTTCAATATATAAATTTTGGGGGGATGGAAGGTATTGTACAACACTTTGGGCACTCTGTGCGAATGGGAAGAGTCCATATGGACTTTGATCATTCGCACAGAGTGCCATATGGGCTCTTTGCGAATGGACAAAGTCCAACCAAAATAAAAATAAAAACTATAACAAAAAAAAAATTGCAAACATAAACCAGATTTACCTGGCCTTGATGCCTACGCCCTACACTTAGATTTTCCAAAAACACCAACGTTCTCCAACAACACCAACATTCACCAACCGCTAGAATTCACCAACAACACCAACCACCATCGTTTGTCAACAACACCAACCACCAATGTTCGACAACAACACATGTAAAGTAAAAATTTACATATTTGACCTTTATAAAAAGTTCAATATATAAATTGAAAGTAAAAATAAAAAATGTTGGGGATGGAAGGTATTATACAACACTCTGTGCACTCCATTCGGACATAGTCCATATGGCACTCTGTGCGAATGAACAGAGCCCATGGACTCTGTCCATTCACACAGAGTTCCATGGACTCTGTCCTTTCACACAAAGTGCCATGGACTCTGTCCATTCACACAAAGTGCCATATAACACTCTGTGTGAATGGACAGAGTCCATATGGATTATGCTTGTTCGCATAGAGTGCTATATGGAACTCTGTTTGAACGAGAAGAGTCCATATGAAACTATGTGCGAACATGCAGAGTCCATATGGACTCTATGTAGAGTCATACCAAAATTAAAAAAAAAAACTCTACCAAACAAAATATTTAAAAAAAAAGAAAAAAATTACACAAACACCAAATTTACCTAGCCCTGACGCTTGTGCCTAAATTTTCCAACAACACCACCATTCACCAACTATCAATGCCAGCGTTCACCAAATGCCAACGTTCACCATTCACCAACGTTCACTTCAATTGTGTGTAAAGTTACAGTGGAGCAAAAGGCCGGTTATATATAAATTGTTGAAATATTGTAACTTCGAAGAATATTCTACCTAAGAGGGAATGTCGAATAATATTATTGTATTATATTTATTAATTAGGCCCTATTGTGCCTTTGTAAAATTTGGCCTTGTTGTGCCTTGAAAATTAAATGTAAATTAGGAGGGTAAAGTGACAGGTCGCCCCAGACCTAATTTTAGGCTGGCCAGACCACTATTTATAAGGGAGGCTAGCGCCTCATTTGGATACACTCACCAACTAGCTCTGTAGTGCGCAAATCTTGGAGGAGAACATACTACAACTAGGTGTGAGGTCAAGGAGGGTTCTTGGTTTATGTATTGATATCTCTTGGTTAAGTAGTGTGCTACTCTTTCCTAGTGAGGAGTAGAGGGGGATCTTCTGCTTTGTTTCTGGTCTATCTATATTGAGGAAGTTTTGCTAGTTTTTCTTCCCCATGAGGGTTTACCAGGATAATATGTGTGTCTCTATTGTTTATATGATTTCCTCTCTTTCAACAATCTTATTTATGCATCTAATGTGCTAAATGATTATAATAATAAAGAAGAACCGTAATTGCTAGTTATAGAAGTAAAACATCAGCATAAATTAGTTTTTCGACCAAAAAACATTTCAACCAAAAACTCTTTTTGCCAAAAAAAAATTTCGGTCGAACTCTGTGTTGTTGGAGAAAAAAATTGGCTGCCATTTTTTATTGCACAAAATCCTAGGACGTCGTTTGTGTGCCATTCGATTTGACGTTCAAGGTTTCGACCGAAAAAATGAAAACTTCGGCCAAAAAATGGATTCTAACAATTTTTTCGCCTCCATTCTCATGAAAGTGTTACCCACCTTCATGATTTTACCCCAGGGAAATCCAAGAGGAAGTTTATTTCATCTTCTACCCGCTTAGTGTCACAAAGGTGACTGATTCTCTCATCCCATGGTGTTTTGGGAGTTTTCCAATGCCCAATTTCACTATGTAGCTCGTGAGAGTTTGTTCTTATTTTAGCAATGTTGATTTTCTTCTTTGCACTTCTCAAAACTGAGAGGTAATTTTGATCTTCTAAATTAGGGTTGACTGCCTCCTTATAGTATCTTAATTTCCTTTTATCCTCTAATTCTTTATCACACCACATATTCTCCTTAAATTTAGAAGTGATAGTATTTATAATATTATCGATATTTTGCATGATGGCTTCTTCTTGTATTCCCCAATGATTTAGCAAAGATTTGACATCTTTGTGCCATCCCTACTTGAGCCACTGGTGGTTCTGGCTAGAGTTTGAAGCAATTTTGGGGAGCCTCTTGTTATCCATGTTGTTTATCTTGTTCTTGTATGTTAGGTATCTAATCATAGCAATGCTCTCAATGGGGGAAAGACTTGCTTCTATGAGGAGGATATGATAGGGTGTATTTCCCTTAATTTTGAGATTATAAGTTATCAAATTATTTTGGATTTGTTCTATCTTTCTTCGAGATTCTCCAAATATACTAGAACCCCAAACTTCACATCCATATAAGATCACCAGAGTGACGAGAGTGTGAAAGATGAGTTTTTCTTTATCGCAAAGCCAAAGGTCTGCTGATTTACAATTGTTTTTGAGCCCATAGTAAGCTTTCCACCCTTCATTTATCCTTTTTTCAATGCTATAGTTCCAATTGAACTTGTGGTGGATATCGATTCCAAGATATTTGTATGAAGACCACCTAAACTGTTAATACGAAGTTTTGGAAAACAAAAATATAATAAATTGTTAAAGTGATATTAAGATACTACTATTTTATATATTAGTATTTTACATAAAAGGGGCAATTATGATTTGGGTAAAGCATATTATATTTTATCTCTAGCAAAGAATTAAAAAACATGCGGAGGAAACAAACCTTTAAAAATAGAAAAATAAAGCTTTTTCATATCCTCTTAAAATTCATTAATTCATATAAATTGAAACTTTAAATTTTATAACTGCAACACAATGAAGTGTCATTGTTTCCAAACTCAAATTAATACTTATTACACAGATTTTAATTATAATTCTAGCCAAAGACATAAAGCAGATTAGTAATGAAAAAACATGCAAAGATCAAAATTATAGAAAATTTAACGTTCTTCTTTGCAATATGATTATGTTAACCATATTCACTTCAAACCCCTTAAAGTTGTAGTTATTTTCTTTAAAAAATGGAATAGGTGAAAAAAAATATTTTTGAAATGAAAATGGAACGAAAAATTAAGGAAACAAAAAATTGTATCTCTACTTAGTTTACAAATCATCTATAAATAATAGTTTATTTTAATCTTGGTTTAATAAATATTGAAAACTATTTTCTTTTATATTTTTCATTTTTTTTAATATAATTTATTAAGATGAAAATAAATTTAAAATTTATTATAAAATTCTATAATTATTATATTTTAATTTTTATTAATATTTTTTTATTTAATTTATTTACTTAGAAACATTTACCTAAGATGTAAATACACTAGCTACTTTTTATCTACTAATATTAATCACAGTTAAATTTATTGGATGCATCAATAGCCCTTTGACTCCTCAACACACATTCTGGGAGTCTACATGATGCCTTGAAAGTTGAAAAGATTATTGTATTAGTCAGGAATAGGCCTTAGATATTCCATATCTATCCCTAGTTGAAACCAATTGGTTTAAGCATATGGATAAAACTCACCAAGATAGTTGTTGTTTTCTCCTGATACTATTTTGGACACCTTTTCATTGGTGGATTAAAGGTCCAACAAATGGTCATGTCCAATGGAATCACTTACAATGGTTCTTGATCTTGGGAAACGATTGTGCCTAATGTAGTCACTTATAGTGGTTCTTGATCCTATAGATTCTGGGACTCCAAGGCTGGAAAAACCCTTGGAGAAAATTAATCAATTGACCTTCACACTAGCCATTATGGAAAAGGTCGCCAACAAGTTCTTAAACTTGGTCTTCATCTGGGCAACCGTCATCATCCTCGGGGGATTTTCTCTAACTATAGACAAGAGATACTTCTGGTTCACTACCATATTATTGTCGATGGAGGTAACTCGCATCGTTAGCAGAAAATACGAGCTCAAGTTGCGACAGGATGTCCCATATGCCATTGGATGTTGTTAGGGACCTAACCTCCCTAACCCCTTACATAGATATAATAATATATTTTCCATGTAATAAAGGCCGACATTAGTTAATAAGGCCTATTTAGTAAATGTGAGCAAGTCAATGTAAGAATACCTAATAGAATATTTCGCTTCTAGAAAGATTTTCCTCTAGAATGTTCTTTAGAAGATGGAATTAGTATAAGTAAGAGTAGGAGGCATGAGAAAAAATCGTCTTGAGATTTATTGTAATAGAGCTCTGCTTTGTTGGAGGTTGCCCCTTCAAAGAGGCAAGTGAACATTGATTCCTTTCAATAAAGGTATTATTATTGGTATTTCCATTCTCAATATTTTACTGTTCCATTGGTAATTGTTGAATATTTATGTTTCTTCATATTACATTACGTTTGGTACCTTACAAGTGGTATCATAGCACTTTCCCTGGAAATAATTGTGGGTTAATTTTTTTCCAGGGTAAAGATGTTTACTGTCGGCGTCTTTAAAGCATAGAGAACTGTCATTCAACAAGTAAAACCATGGCGGGGAAGACTACACACAAGAACTACAGAACAATTTCATAGTCGAGCCTCCTTAGTTGGTGCCCTGAGATATTGGTTTGAGTATTATTGTTCGACCCTGCAAGTATATCAGAGATCTATAGCACAGGAAAAACCCTTGTCCCTAGGAACCCTGAAAACCCTAACCTTGGGGGAACATACCAGACAAGGAACATAAAGGATATTTGGTCATGTAACCTTGCTTCCTGCATTTTGGTTGCAAAATTACTACATATTTTTTTTTGTTAATGATTTGGGCATTTCGACACTACAATATTATTCAAGTCAGAGTATAACTCTATAGGAAGGATAGGGTTCTTCTGTTGGAGTAGAATGACCTCAAAGAGTATGTTGAGAGTGTGGTTGCAATTCTTGTCGATCCATAGGAATTGGAATCTCACAAGAAGAAGGAAGTGAAGGCCAAGCAGGTGTTGCTAGAATCCATGAAGGATCACCTGATTCCTCACATTGCCGAGAAGACATCTGCCAAGGAAATGTATGAAGCTTTGGTAGGTTTATACCAAAATGGGAATACATAAATGAAGTTACATTTGAAGCACCAACCTCAAGTTGTCAATATGTCCAGTGAGAGAATAGTTGTGAACTATCATATGAAAATTACACAAATATGAGATCATCTTATGGCCATCAGTGGTAAGGTGGAGGATGCTTAGTTGGTGAATGTAGCATTGAGAGGTCATCCCAGGTCTTGGGAACTATTTGTGGAGGGGATCTGTGCACGAGAGAAGTTTCCATACTTTGATAAACTATGGATTGATTGTATCTAGGAGGAGACTCGGTTAGAGTCCAGTGATGGCTTGGATGGCTTGGTGAAGAATGGCAGTGATGAGAACCAGATCCTTGCAACCCGCACTGGGAAGGGAAAAAGAGGTTCTCTTGGTAGAAGGGAGAAAAATAGGTTCTCTTAGGAGAAGGGCTTCTCCCGAGAGAGAAGCATCTCCAGAACCAAGATGGAAGAAGGATCTTAGCAAGATCAGATGTTTTGAGTGTCATTATTATGGTCATTGTGCTTCACAATGTCCACATAGAAGGGAAAGGGAAGAAGATAGTAGGCATCAACAACAGAGGTTGATGAGGTTGCAGATAGGTTTCAGAGGGAGATATTTTTGGTATCCATCCTTTTAGGTAAATTTTCCAACAGGAGGACTTGGTTGGTGGACAACAGAGCCAATTACCATATGACATGTGCACGAGAGTTGTATGACAACTTCGTGGAGACTGAATCATATTTGTGTGTAGATCTTGGTATGGGGACCAAGCATGCAATACTAGGGTATGGTGCATTATCATTCTGATTGGAGTCAGGAGAAGTGATGAGGATGCCAAATGTGTTATGGGTGATGAAAATTAGGAGGAGTGTACTCTCAGTATCAAATATTGAGAAGAAGGGCTACCATATATTTTTTTGAGATGGATAGGTGTTTTTTGTGCCCAGAATATATAGCTTCATATTAGCGGTGGTTCTTGGAGTTAGGGAGGGAAAACTATATAGGTTGAGGGGCCATCCTATGTGTGTTTTGGCCAGCAGTAGCAGAGAGATAGATGAGGAGGAGCACGTATCTCCACTAGTGGTGAAGTAGGTAGCTCCACCAGTAGTGTTGTTCTAAAGGGAGTAGATAGATCCATCAGTGGTATAGAATCAGAGGGAGCCAGAGTTTAGAAGAAGTAATCCATCATGATCTAGTAGTAAGGAACAACCTCTCAATATTGTTCAGAGGAAGTTGTTCTTCAAGGGGAGGCATATTCCAAGCAGGTGTCATGGGTTGAGGAGGCCAAATAAGAGGCTCTGAAGTAGGATGATTCTAAGAGAAGTGTATCCTCCATGGAGGACCCATTTGTTGCAATAGGATTTTCTTCAGAGACCGAGGATGCAACCAATCAGGAGGATTTGAGAGAAGGATTTTCTTCGGTAACAAAGGGAGCAACCAATTAGGAGTATTGGAGTGTAACTATGGTGGCAGATCCAGTATGGGATATAGAGATACTTCCTGGTAATGCAGGATGGAATTCCTCCCTCGCTAAGAGGAAGTTTTGATGCTTTTCTAGCATACATAGGCATTCCCACAAGAGGCCACGGTGCTTGAAATGTGGGAATTTTTGTTGTAACTATATTAGCCTTTCGTTCCAATGAAAACACCCTTGGGATGAGACTAGGGCCTCATGGGAAAGTTGATGGGATTTGTGGGCTTGTGAACACCCAAAAAAATGAATAAAATATTATAATTAAATGTTGAGTTTAGAAGGGGTTCCTAAACTCACTCATTAGAATCCTATATAAGGAGAGGAGAGATTGTGACGAATCTCATTGTGACATTGTGTCATTATGGATTTGGCATAAGTGAGTCTGCACTTATGCCAAGGAGATTGGTGATTTCTGAAAGGAAATTTCTGCAACTTTGGAAATATGGCCTAGGGATAAGGACTCTCTATATTTTGTTCTGGACAGGGAAAGCACACCGCAAGTGTGGAGGAGAGAGGCAACCACAAAAGGGATGTTAGGGACCTAACCTCCCTAACCTATCACATAGATAGAATAATATATTTTCCATGTAATAAAGGCCAACATTAGTTAATACAACCTATTTAATAAATGTGAATAAGTCAATGTAAGAAGACCTAATAGAAGCTTTCGCTTCTAGAAAGTTCTTCCTCTAAAATGTTCTTTAGAAGATAGAATTAATATAAATAAGAGTAGGAGGCATGAGAAAGGTTTGTCTTGAGATTTATTATAATAGAGCTCTGCTCTACTGGAAGTTTCCCCCTTGAAGAGGCAAGTGAACATTTCTTTCATTCAATAAAGGTATTATTGTTGGTATTGTTATTCTCAATATTTTACAGTTCCATTAGTATTTGTTGAATATTTCTATTTCTGCATATTACATTAGGTCTGGTATCTTACAAGTGGTATCAGATCACTTTCCTTGGCAAGATTTGTGGGTTAAATTTTTTTCTAGGGTAGAGATGTGTATTGTCAGCGTCTATAAAGCACAAAGAACTGTCGTTCAACAAGTGAAACTGCAGTGGGGAAGACTACACGCAGGAAATACAAATTGTTTCACACGGTTACCTAGAAACCAAATTTTCACCTTGTTGGAAACCTTTGTAACCAATGTTGGTACCCCTCGAGTAGTACCACATTAGATATAATATGTACACATCCATCACTCCCACGTTCTGACAAGTATATTGGGAGTCCCCTAGATCTCATGAAGCCATCCCTAGATCAACTGATCGGTCGCCTGACTGCTATAGTTCCACTGAGAACAACACTCAGGAAGATACTATCTAGTACATGCGTAATCAAGTAGTACGACTAAGGGTACAATCAAGCTTCCTTAGTTGGTTCCCTAAGATATTAGACCGAGTACTATTATTCGAGCCCCCACGTATGTTAGAGATCTATAGCACAAGGCGAACCCTTGTCCCTAGGCACCCTGAAAACCCTAACCTAGGGGGAACATACTAGACAAGGAACATAAAGGATATTTTGGCAGCGCAATCTTTCCTCTCACATTCTGGTTGTAAAATTACTACACATTTTTTCCTATTAAGAATTTGGGCATTTCAACACTGCAATCTTATTCATGTTGGAGTATAACTTCGTAGGAGTAAAACAAAAGTATGGGTCCTTCCTGCACCCTTATTTGAGGCCTATCCCATTGGAATCCCATTTTTTCCCCGATCGTTGTGAAATCTATCATTTTTCATCCTTTTTTCTTAGCTCATGGACCCATACCCTTCCTAGCACCCTTATTTCCCACTTATCCCATTAGCTTCCTCTCGTTTCCATGATTGTAGTGGTATATATCACTTATCTTCTTTTTTTACCAACCCCTCCCCTAATGGCTCCCACTCGCCAAGAAGAAACCAATCATAAACTAAAAAGTGACATTACTGCCATTCATGCCAAAGTGAATAATGGCACGACTTCCATGCATGCTAAAGTGAATAATGGCACGACTGCCATGCATGCCAAAGTGGACCTCATTCAGGACCAACTCAATAGTCAAATGGACAAACTCGACTCTGCTCTCAAACAACTCATGACCCAATCCTAGGGTCCTTCCTCGTCTATCCCAAACCTCCAAGTCAAAGGTGTTGACTCTTCAAATCCTATGAACTTTCATTCCAATCATGACCCCCGTCTTCCTTTAGTTGAGGTGAAAAAATTTCATGGCTCAGATCTAACATCTCGGGTCACTCAGATGGAACACTATTTTTCCCTACATGGAATTACTGATGACTTGACCAATCTTCATTACAATGTTATTTATTTGGATCCATAATGATGGAAATGATGGAAATGGCGTCAAAATGCACGATGTTGACGTCAAGGGACTAGAGAGTCCCCAACACCAACATTTCAACCTCTCGTGAGGCTAGGCCAGAAGAGACGAGAATATCACCCTAGGCTTAAAGATCCAGACAAGAAGACACATTGAAATCCAGGCTAAATCTAATCTAACCTACAGTCCAAGCGTGAGTCCTTTCACCTTGTATTTTACTTTTTAACAATATTTGATTTTTATGCAATTTATAATTTTTTTTCTTTTATGTGGGAGTTTATACATTTGAAATAACAAAATTTGATTTACTAAAGAAAACACAACAATAAAATAAAAAATGAAAAGTCTTTTGTTTTGTATTTATTTCAACAAAAAATAACTAAAGCAAAAATTAACGAAAAGGTAAAGGGAAGTTAATGCTAAAGGGGTTAGTTAAAAAAGGAATTTGTTAAACAATAAATTAATTCATTAATTACCAAAATTATTTATAAACAATGTAATGTTTAGACATTTTATTTTCCTTGAAGTTAAAACATGATAAGTCATAAAAGAAGCTAAATAAATGGATAAAGAAAGATAACAAAACTTATACAAAAAATAAATAACATGAGAGTAGGTTATATACAACATGTTACAATAGTCATAATTCATTATTTTCTTTTGAATTTATTTCCCTTTTTATTTTGAATTTAAGGTATTGGATTAATAAAGATAGAGAAAATTAAGATTTAACAAAAAACAAATAAGAAATAAATTTAAAGTGTAAGGATTTTGATCTCAAGTTGAAATTTCTCCTCATACAATTCATGGAGTTCCAGAATTACAAATCTCTGCGTAGACTTGGGCCAGGGATATGGTCTTTAACCATTCTAGAACAAGGTTACAATAGAAAGACTAAGAACGAAAAGAAAGAATAAAGCTTAGCCAAAATGGGATAGAGTGATGGCAGTGATAACACAAGGCGAGGACCTGCACATCAGAAAATGATTCACACTGAAATCAAATCAGTCTTAAATACAACAAACTAACACGAAAACATTTCACCTTATATCAAACTAGAAAATCTTATCCTCGCTTTGTCCATTCATTGTTTCGCAAGACCCCCTACCATCGACAATCCCGTCAATCCATGCTAAAAGAGAGGATGGATGATAAATTTAAAAGAAAAACCCCACTGCTCCAAGCATACCTCTATCAGAGTTTTCTCCTAAAAATCTCCCCCTTTTTTGGTTGTGCGTTGCTTCTTTTTATCCTGTTGGGTGGACGGTTTTGGTAGTTTGGGAAATTTCAGTTCAACAAACTGAGGCGTAACCAATTTATAACCGACCACATATTTTTTTAATTTGTTTGAAAAACCTCCACATGTCAATTTATGGTTTTCATTTTGATGCTATATTGAATTTTAGTATAAGGTTGATTCTTTTTGTTTAAAACATAATATCTTCATTTGACTCCATAGCTCTAAGGATGACGGAGAAATAAAGTTTAACATCATCAAATTTTATATGGGTTGTTGTTGTTTTGTTTATTGCACCTCTACAGACTCTTGATAATCAACTCCCATTGTTAAATGATGCAACAATATCAGAACTTGAAACATGGTACAATAACAATGCCCAATCTAGTCGTTATTGGTTGGAGATTCATAATGCAAGGTGTGTTACTGCATGCATATCAGAACCTCGAACGATATTATATCCAACAATCATTACTCAGACACTATCATCTTGTTGATCCTCCACACAAATAGAATCTTGAGAAAAGGAAATTCTGTTCCAACATCTGCATTCAAGGCCTGTGATGGTGCTTTTAATTTGCTGTGATTTTTTAATAAAGTGACTCTTGGAACATCAATATTAGTTAATGCATCTCAGTGCCAAGCACATTTCAAAAACTAGTGTTGAGAGCCTATACTGAAGATTGTGCATAATATTTTGAATACTCTACTGTAGCTGAAGTTCTCAAACCTTATGATACTTATACTTTTGTCTTTTATTGAATCCGTTGATACTTTGGGAGAAGCCTTTGGAAATAAGAAGCCTTGTGGCATCCACACCTTCTTGCAAGGAAATATGCACTTTCATGCTCCATTGTGTTGAACTGTTGGAGAACATAAGCATTGGGATCCATGCTTCCAGGTGGGTTTCCTATACCAATACATAGCCTAGGAAAGTTCTAATTCCCTTTCAAATGATTGATCACACTTTTTACTCCATTATGTAGTCCATGTCCACCCTTTTCTTGGATCTTCAATATACCACTCAACAGTGCCATCATATCAAACATCAACAAGATGTGCTGAAAAAGGTATCTAATAATACACTGCAAGTGACCCAACAGATTCACCAGTCAAGTTTATATACATTTCGGGTTTACAAGGAGAACTTGTGTATTGGAAATGTAGCCTTTTCCAATGAATGATTTTGTTTGAATTTAATTGAGAGATATGCCATTCTCCCACTTGTTGTTTTCTTTGCATCCAGGGGTCCAAGGGATTATATAGTCAACAATCCAGGGCAGCAATGCCCATTTTTACTCTACACCATGAGAACTTTTCTGTGCTCACAGACTTTGTCAATGAATCTACAACATTCTTCAAAGTGTTAACCTTTTCCAACAACACCTTCTTTTGCTCAACCATGTCTCTCACAAAGTGATACTGAACATCAATATGCTTTGTCTTCGAATGATAAGCTGGGTTCTTTGCCAGGAATATTGCACTCTGACT
>ML790737.1:71409-97240 GCA_009831015.1 Picea engelmannii | reverse complement strand
GTGGACTAACCCATAAAGTTAATGCCCAGATTTTTTTATTAAATATGATAAAGTATCAAATGAAAGGAATATGGAAAATATAATGATATAGTTGGTTTTTGGAAGAAATGAAATGACATGGATAAATTTAAAGCCATAACCAAAAGGCAAGCACAAACTTTATGTCATAATAAGTGGAATATGAGATAAATCCTTTGAAAAAGGTGAGAATGGTTAGGTATATATACAATGAAAGAATGGTGGTTTTAAGAAAAGTAATTCCAATATATCAATGACACATTAAAAGTTTTATTAAATATGATAAAGTATCAAATGAAAGGAATATGGAAAATATAATGATATAGTTGGTTTTGGGAAGAAATGAAATGACATAGATAAATTTAAAGCCATAACCAAAAGGCAAGCACAAACTTTATGTCATAATAAGTGGAATATGAGATAAAATCTTTGAAAAAGGTGAGAATGGTTAGGTATATATACAATGAAAGAATGGTGGTTGTAAGAAAAGTAATTCCAATATATCAATGACACATTAAAAGAGTACATGAATAAAATGACATATAAATCTATGAGTGGAGGATCATAACCCCTTGTCAGGAAATTGTACTGACCATGTTACCACCTTGCATAATTGACTATCATTGTTAACCATTAACAAATGCTTAGCCTAACTTCCAAATATTTTGATTGGCGAATGATCTGAAGACGTGATCCTTGAAATGTGTGGAAGCAACTTAACGAGAGTGTGCACAATACTTTTGCGCAAGCAATTGCGAAATGAGTGGGAGCTTGAAAACGCTTTGTCGAATAAGTATTGTTGATAGAAATATTCGTCAACAATTTCCAACCAACATATGTGTGTTGCTTACAATGGTGTGCAATGTTTAAACAATAAACTTGCGATCCCTGATTATATGAAAGGAATGGGAAGGGAAGGGTAGTGACGGTATTGAGGGCGACTCAATGTAAGACAAGAAGAGGTCGATAGGGTTAAGTGGATCAAGTTATACAACAGGGGGAGACATGATGGAGGTCAAGGGATTCTTGGATCGGAACTTCGTGGAATAACTCATGAAAAGTGGTAAGTATGAGGGGGTTTGGTCCTATTGTATAACCCGAAGGGACAAACTCTGTGGATCTCGACAAAATGATTAGAAAGCCAAAAAATCATTGTGGATGTGTGTTGAGGGTAAAAACCAAGATTAACACGGAGCATCCATGATGTGTATGCTGGAGCTGTCTCAAAGTGGAGGGGACAGAGAAAGGGAAAGAAATAATATGGGGATAGGATTGACGACTGTGACGAGCAAGGATGTCTTTATTAGCAAGTGCATGGTAGAAAAGCGAGGGATTACGACAAAATAAGGCTACTTGGTTCACCTGCAAGTCTGTTGTCCATGAAAACAGATTTGGTCAATCAGTTAAAAATATATAGATAGCATTTGAATATCACCAACCATTTCTCCATCACTTCTCACTATCAAAAGGGAAAAAGAAAGAAAGAAATGGAAGCAGAATAAAAGTGATAAAATAAACTAAATAATTGCGAAGTCAATGAAAACTAATCTACCCCTTCTGTTAATTTATATATATATATATATATATATTGTTTATTTATGTTCAGAGGAAAAGAAAACATTATCTTGAACTCATGTCACATGAAATTTAGCGTAAAGGAAAGCATCGCTTGCTTTGCATGCGGATCTTATGACTTCGAAAAACTTATATGTGGAAGGACTGCCAACATACCAACCAACAAATGTGTATGGTGAGGAGAAATGACTAGTCAATACCCAAAAGAAATTACCACCCACCTTTAAGACATGCCAACCAACAGATGCTTTGCAAGTAATGTTGCAGGTATCGATTGAATCATATTTAGGATTTAGGGTTTGTGTGTCAAAGATCTAATCAACGAATTCATCACACACACTATTATGATCACTTGGAATTTTTCTATCCAGAATGGGGTCGTCATGAATCAAAGAAGGTTCATAATATGGGTTAAAAAACATAGGTATGTTATTAAAATAGTCATCATCATTGAAGTAAAAAGTGCACCTAGAAGGGACATACCCGATAGTGTCAAGTTATTTAACCTCTCTTGATTGGAACAAAGGATTAACAAAATTTTTATACAATTTAAGACCTTAATTAAATTCATAAATATCTTCACAAGAGGACTCCTCAGATGTATCATTAAAGTCATGTTGGTCTTCATCAATTTGTTTTGACCACTCATTAGCATCTTCGACAAATAAAAATGTGTCATAAATATGTTTAACATGGTCAAAATTGACTTCTTCAACCGCATAATCAAATTCACCATTGTATGCGTGCGGATGAGAGGCTCGAAATGAAAGATGATTTTGCGGCTGAGTTTTTTCATGAGGTTTAAGAGGGGTGATGTTTGGGATGTGAGAGGTGGATTGATCACTAAGAATCATGATATAATCATGATTCTCTTCACATCCAAGATCTTGACCACAAATAGTGAATTCATTATAAATAGGCCCTAGGAGAGAGGGCTCCCAAGACATACTCCCAGCATGATTTGAAGATTGAGATTCAAGAAAGAAAATGTGATCTTGTAAACCCTTGATGACGGGGATTAAAGAAGAAAAATCCTTATGTGAATCATGAATACGAAAGGAGTAACCTGTTCTACGGATTTTCTCTTTGAAGTCAAGGCAAGTCGATAGAGCTAGCTCTAGGTTTTGAACATTCTTTTCTTCCAACCGCCATCGGTAAAGAGGAGGTAGAAGTTCATAATAATGCAACAGGGAATCCAAGTTGGTAGGGAGAATGGACATAGGAATTGGATTATATAACTTGATAAACTCATGGTCAAATGCAAGAATTCCTTCATTATCCTTCATATGCAAATGATTAAACCTCTTAAGATGCTCATAAGGATTATCCAAATTCCCAAAGGTAGAAGTAAACCAGTAAGAAAGATCAAACCATGTAGAGATGCATTCATCAGGAAGGTTGGCAAATAAAGAAGCGGCCCTACCCTGAAGGGAATTGTTGTCCCTTGACCAAGTCTTGGAGATCCTTGGTCAGGTTTGACCTATTTTGGGACTTTGACTGGTTGTTGAAGGTGGAGTGCAAGTCAAAGCAGAGATCGTGGGATCTCGACCCCTTTTAGGGATTTTTTGGGTTTTGGGCTTATGTAACGGGTATGGGGATGTCGGCCCATGGGTTTACCCATGTTTAGGCCCATTTTGTAATGTATAAATAGATGTCTAGGTGATGTAAGAGGAGACAATATAGACATTTGTGTGATGATGTGCTAAGTGCAAGTGATAGTTGTACATGCTTTGTGCATACTGTGTGAAACTTGCAAGGCTAAGTGTAAGTGATTGTAAGAGATTGTGAAAAGGTTTTGTGCTGTAACCTAGCCCAAGGAAGGAGGATCTTGTGAGGTGCGCGCAGATCTCCTCTCCTATGTGGAGTAGGATATTATGGATCTGTGCATGTAGATGATTGACATAAGATAATAAAGAAGACGAAGAGTTGGTGGACATAGCCCCAGGCTGGGGGTGAACCACGTATATCCTGTGTTGTGTTTGCTTTGTGCATTATGGTTGTTTTATGGTTCATATGATTAATGCTTAGTACAATGATGTATTCTTAGATGAATATGATAGCTTAGTTCCTAATGATGTGAATAAGATGTTATATTTGATCTATGTTGATGTGCCTAATGCTTGACTGTGTTGAATCTTGTTGAATACTGTGTTGTGTTGTAATTAGGGTTTATTTGTGCTATAGACAAAGGTTAAGTACTAATGAATGACATCTGCTAAGTGCTTTGTTAGAGTATTGTAACCACAGATTTGTGTCCCAACTAAGGTTGCAGACACTAGAGTCCTGCAACCACCCTTGCCTCTACCTCGGGTGAGACTTCATTTGCTTTGCAGGTGTTTTTGAAAGGGCCGATAGTTAGGGTTTTGTTGGTGCATTGTTGAAGCGATGAATGCTGGGTCTACTTCTATGCCAACAAATGGTTCCATTGCCGGGACCTGAAACTGCGATTACTGGGAACTGAGGAAAAGAAAGAAAGCTTTGTGCGTAGATTTGTTGCTTTAGTGCGCAATATTCTACTTGACTACAAAGCTCTGTGCTAAGAAAGGAGGCAGATTTGAAGAAAAGAGGTAAGATCAATGAATTTTTTTGATTAAAGAGGTAAAATCTAAAATATTTGTGCTTTGATAAAGGTAAGATAAGTGGAAATTTTTGTTTTGAAAGTATGGATCTAGGTATGTTTGATAAATTTTGTCCTAGTCTAAAAACTAGGACACAGTTAGAAGAAAGAAGATTTGTATGAATAGATCTGATAGAAATAATGAAAGATATGTTATTCCTATGCATAGAAAGAATGTTTGGACTAAAAAATGGATGCAGTACCCTAGGAAGAATTTTCTGTAGGTTAGCTACCACGATCCTAGTGCGCAATGCAAGAAAGGTTGGGGATCAATTAAGAGAAAGAGAGGATTAACTCTTTGTTACAGTTGCAGAAGACCGGGCGATCTTGCTAAGGATTGCCCTGATAGAAGACCTAGTTGTATTTGTTGTAAATCTATGGACCATGACATTCTGGATTTCCCTAGAATGATTTCTAAGGTTGAAAGAATGAATATGAGACAAGAAAACCCTGAGAAAGGCCAAGAAACTAAGACCATGGCAGAACCCCAGAAAGAATCAGAGACTGTATTGTCAGAAATAAAAGAAACCCTGAATGATCATAGAAACATCAATCTATCAGAGATCTTCAAATATAAAGAGTGCATTGAAACAAGAATAGGAGACTTCAACATAGACTGTGTTCTGGACGAGGAAACACAGGTGAATATTATGACAGAAAGAACTTGGAAAATTTTAGGAAATCCTGCTATGATTCGTTCATTGGGAGGAATAGGATTATTTAGAGGAAATCTGATAACCCTATGTGGAAGACTTACCTAGACATCTATGAGTGCTCATGGCACTTCGACAGAAGAATAATTTGAGGTTGTTAAATTTATTGAGAACAACGCCCCATTTTCTATGTTGCTACGAAAAACCTGGATTGAGAAAGATCAGATCCGAAGAAAACAAGAAGAGGAAGCTCTAAAACAAAAAAAGAAAGAACTAAGAGACTTCATGGCTAAGAGAATAACACACTTACTGGAAGAACAAGAAAACCAGTTGAAGCTACTGAGGACCAAAATTCTAGATGTCGAAGTTGAAAGAACACAAGCAGACTTGAAACACCTGTCTATAAAAGAGAGTAAAGAACCTACCCCAGATAGACAAGAAGTATTGACCTTGGACCTTACGAAAGAACATCAACAACACGAAGTTACTATGCCAAGAAGAGATAAGAATCAGAATGGGAAGAGGAACCCAGTAACGCAGATCACAGGGAAGAGGGCTAGAAAGCTTAGCAAGAAGAAAGCAAAGTTAGAGAAATTACATGAAGTTCCAGAGAAGACTTCGTAGAAGGAAGGTCTCTAGAATTCAAAATTGGCCGAAATATCAAAGAAACTCAAATTGGCACTTCACCATGGTGGAGCGATATGACCGTTGGAGGCATTATAACCGTTAGATTGATGTTCCCGAACGGTTAGAACAACAATTATGATCAGAAAGCTCGCCATCAGACCGTTGGGACCACGTTGTAACAGACATAACTGCATTGATGAAGGCTTCTTTTCCGTTAGAAGGATCTGTTACATCATTGTCTACTTATCCTGTCAACTGTTGCACCGAGCACACTTTCGCGAATTGTATCCGAGCCCACAAGAGAATTATTTTGTTGTCCTTATTGAGACCTTGCCATCCATTCTATTGCATTGAGAAATTATTCATCAGATTAAGATATCCGATCTCGAGCATGCATGTCGGACGAGCTCAGCACCGTGGAAAAGTCAGTAAAGGAAATTTTAATCGATCTAATGGCAGAGAGAGTGATGTCCATAGGAGTTCAAGCTTCATCGACACAAGGAGTGCAAGCCTCCCTGTCGACTACTCGCGGATCTGGACCATCCCGAGTTGCAGATGAGAAGAGAACCAAGCATCAAGATGAATTGGCAAATGCGAAGCTAATCCCTTCCATCCTACCCGATTACATGCCGCCTCTAGTCAGCGCGGTGAATCATGACAGTGTACCCAGGGACTTCGACTACACCTTGGTTACTATGTACTTGCCGAAGGGGATACGCACAGGCAAGCCTCAACCAGATAAGATCATGACACTAAATATCAACTACTTTAACCTAGGGGATCAAAAGAACTTCAACATGCTTGATCCTCACAAGTATTTGACTAGGATGAAGGGGAAGAAGTCAAGGATAATCCCCCAACCATGGACTATGGACCTTGCGTAGTCCACCATCCTAAATGTAATGAAAATACCCCATTTTGGAAGGCACCATGAGGTTAAGGCCTGCGTTAAGATCCTATTGTCGAGCTTCCATGGTGGTTATTTATGGATAGACAGACGCATCACCATCGATCTGGTGCTGATCCATTGGATCACTATATTAAGCATGCAGGGACGAGACCCACAATACTTCTACCCAGGGAAGGCTGTAGACCGTGCCCTGGCATAGAAGATTAAAGATACATATGGTGATGTAGAGAAGGGGAAGCTAGGGTACAAGGTAGCCTCCATCTAGAATGGCGTAGTGCACCTTGCTTTCTAGTTGATCGTTGGTAAGCTAGTTTGGAAGAACAGACCCATGTAGGTCACATGGTTTGTTATTGACCTCGCAGGGAAATGCATGGAGGGGCTATAGATGAATTGGGAAAAGTACTTAGTGAACCAGTTAGACCAAGATTTTCGTGAAGCTCAGGATCAAGGATATGAGTTTCATTTTAGTTGGTTGTTGATCCTCATCATGTTCATAGCTTGGGAGATGCCAGAAGGTGTGACCTTCCCTGAACTAGATCCATATGAAACCTTAGCCGTGAAGTTAACTTCGCTATGGTATTCAAGCGATATGGGAAAACAATGGAAATCAAATGCGGTGTTCCACACCTACTACCTATAGTTAAAGAGGGATATTGAGGATGTCCCTTGTATAACTCCGAACACCCTGCACAGGTTCAGACCATTTGTGAAGTTCCATGCAGATAGACATTTTATCTACATCATTGCACGCAGAGACGAACACAAAGAAGTACTATAGAGTTATTACAAACTCACATAAAAGGACTTAGAATAAATAACTAAGGAGTGGCCCGCAGAGCTCTTTATCCCTATTGACCCTACAGAACTGTCTGATCCTGCACTAATCGGAAGCCCGAAGATCACTCCTGAAGGGCATGATACACCTAGAACTAGCAGAAGGAAGAAGACAAAAGAAGTCCAACAACTGAGCAGTGCGTCGAAAGAAACTGCTTCAGACTCACCTAGAGGAGGAGGTGGTGATGAAGTAGATAAAGAAGAGAACAATGGATAAGAATATCAATAGAAGCAAGGCGAAGTAACATCGCCACAGAATTCCCCTGAAGACGCAAAGCCATCTCTCAAAAGAACGGTTTCTCCCATGAAACCCACATCGCAGAGAAAGTCAAAAGCTAGTAAGACCAAGATGCAGACTGTGCTCATGCTCGATGAATTCGACTTCATTATCGTAGCTGTATCAGATGCCTCGAAAGATATTTTTGCAGAGAAATGAAGCTAAGCAAGAGACCATGTATGAGAAAATTGAAGCAGAGCTGCGAGGGGTACAACAGGCCCTTCACTTCAATCGTGCAGTGTCCACTACGCCCCCTCCATCAGAAGAAACAGAGTTGGTATATGAGCCTACCCAACTACGTAGACTAGCCGATGCGACTAAAGCCTGCCTTCATTGCGTAGAGGAAGAAATAGAATAGGCCATAGTGGCCCTAAAGCAAGCACAAGAGGAAGTAACAGAGCAACGCAGGGTTGTGCAACAAGAGAAGACTTTCCTCCAAGAAAAGTTTGAAGAGGAAAAGGTGCAAATCCAACATGAGAAAGAACATTTGCTCATGGAGTAGGTTGGAGTAAAAGAAGTAGTTAGTAGAGAACTTCTCTCTGTGACGGGCTTATAGCAAAAGGAGGAATACCTAGTGGAGCATCAAATAGCACATCTTGTTGAAGCTATCCAGCAACTTCAATAGAGAATAGAATATCTGGAGCTACAAACAATACCAAGTACTCCACAGGATGTGCGAGACCAAAGAGAAGCCACTGCCTGGAGCACAGTTGAGAGGATCGAAGAATTAGCTTTGGAATGCCAACAACTTAGAAGTTGAAGTGCATAGACTTATGAGCGACTTATTGAGGACCCTAAATTGAAGACACTAGAGTCACAACTCCAGGAATCAAAGTAGCAAGCAACGACAGTACAAGCGCAGCTAAAGCTCCTGTCAGCAGTTGAAAGAATGAAAAGATCTCAGGAACAATGCACTGCTCAACAATAGGTCCATACCATACAGAGCAAAGTCATGGAAGTGACTCAAAGGCTCCAGCCAATCCAGGATGCAGCTTGCCAACTATTTGAGGAGATTGAAGGATGAGGAGTAGAGCTAGAACAAGTAGTCACTTCAATCGAACAATGCTTAGAGGGACCTATGAACGAGGCAGTTCTTTAGAATTTCATCGAGCAGGAGGCCTTGGCGAAGAAGAAGCTTGAGCTAGGCTCGAGGCTTTTGAATCAGAGCTACCTAGATAAGAGTGAATCGGGATGAGTCACAAGTGAGTGTTGGGGGCCTATTGACCTTTGACCAAGTCTTGGAGATCCTTGGTCAGGTTTGAACTATTTTGGGACTTCAATGGGCTGTCGAAGGTGGAGCACAAGTCGAAGCAGAGATTGCGGGATCTCGACCCCTTTTAGGGTGTTTTTGGGTTTTGGGCTTATGTAACGGGTATGGGGATGTCGGCCCATGGGTTTACCCATGTTTAGGCCCATTTTGTAATGTTTAAATAGATGTCTAGGCGATGTAAGAGGAGACAATATAGGCATCTGTGTGATGTTGTGCTAAGTGCAAGTGATATTTGTACATGATTTTTGCAGTGAAACTTGCAAGGCTAAGTGCAAGTGACTGTAAGAGATTGTGAAAAGGCTTTGTGCTGTAACCTAGCTCGAGGAAGGAGGATCTGTCGAGGTGTGCGTAGATCTCTTGTCCTATGCAGAGTAGGATCTTATGGCTCTATGCATGTAGATGATTGACAAAAGATAATAAAGAAGACGAAGAGTTGGTAGACATAGCCCCAAGTTGGGGGTGAACCACGTATATCCTGTGTTGTGTTTGCTTTGTGCATTATGGTTGTTTTATGGTTCATATGATTAATTCTTAGTACAATGATGTATGTTTAGATGAATATAATAGCTTAGTGCCTAATGATGTGAATAAGATGTTAGATCTGATCTATGTTGATGTGCTTAATGCTTGACTGTGTTGAATCTTGTTGAATACTGCGTTGCGTTGTAATTAGAGTTTATCTGTGTTGTAGACAAAGGTTAAGTACTTATGAATGACATCTGCTAAGTGCTTTGTTAGAGTATTTTAATCACAGATCTGTGTCTCAGCTAAGTTTGCAGACACTGGAGTCCTACAACCACCCCTGCCTCTACCTCAGGTGAGACTTCATCTGCTTTGCAGGAATTGCCGAAAGGGTCAGTATTTAGGGTTTTGTTGGTGCGTTGTTGAAGCAGAACCATGGGTTTGCCCCTGTGCCAACAAGAATTCATGAACAATAACATGCAACTACTATTATCGTTAACTCCAAGGATGATGCAGGCATTTGAAAAGGCATGAAGATGTTAAACCACCGTAACAGTTCCATCACCATGAAAAAGAGGCAAATGGTTCTTGAATTTGTGAGGTAAAGGATTAACCGGGTGAGTTAACTTCAAGGGAGTGGGAACAAACCATGGAGAATTGTTTAGGTCTTCCTTAAATTCAAATATTCCATACTTGTGAATTACCTTCCCAGGATTAGTAGCTGAAACTATAGGGTTACAACCACCAAACAAGCTTCCAATCAATTGGACATTGAGGTCTAGGAAAGATAAAAGTAAATTTGAAAAATTTAAACAAAACTAGGAACAAACCATTGAACGATCATCCCCAGTATGGTCGCCAAAAATAGTTGACGTCAAGGGACTAGAGAGTCCCCAACACCAACATTTCAACCTCCCGTGGGGCTAGGCGGGAAGATATGATAATATCACCCTAGGCTTAAAGCCCCAGATAAGAAGACACATTGAACTCTAGGCTAAATCTCCTCTAACCTACAGTCCAAGCATGAGTCCTTTCACCTTGTGTTTTACTTTTTAACAATATTTGATTTTTATGCGATTTATAATTTTATTGCTTTTATGTGGGATTTTATACATTTGAAATAACAAAATTTAATTTACTAAAGAAGATGCAAGAATAAAATTAAAAATGAAAAGTCTTTTGTTTTGTATTTATTTCAACAAAAAGTAACCAAAGAAAAATTTAATGAAAAGGTAAAGGGAAGTTAATGCTAAAGGGGTTAGTTAAAAAAAGAATTTGTTAAACAATAAATTAATTCATTAATTACCAAAATTATTTATAAACAATGTAATGTTTAGACATTTATTTTCCTTTAAGTTAAAACATGATAAGTCATAAAATAAACTAAATAAATGGATAAAGAAAGATAACAAAACTTATACAAAAAATAAATAAAATGAGAGGAGCTTATATACAAAATGTTACAATAGTCATAATTCATTATTTTCTTTTGAATTTATTTCCATTTTTATTTTGAATTTAAGGTATTGGATTAATAAAGATAGAGAAAACTAAGATTTAACGGAAAACAAATAAGAAATAAATTTAAAGCGTAAGGATTTTGATCTCAAGTTAAAATTTCTCCTCATACAATTCATGGAGTTTCGGAATTGCAAATCTCAGTGTAGACTTGGGCCATGTATATGGTGTTTAATCATTCTAGAACAAGGTTACAATAGAAATACCAAGAGAAAAAAGAAAGAAGAAATCTTAGCCAAAATGGGATGGAGTGATGGCGGTGATAACATAAGGCGAGGACCTGCACATCAGAAACTAATTAGCGTTGAAATCAAATCAGGCTTAAATACAACAAACTGACAAGAAATCATATCACCTTATATAAAACCAGCAAAGATTATCCTCGCTTCGTCCATTCCTTGCTTTGCAAGACCCCCTACTACTGACAATCCTATCAATCCCTACTAAAAGAGAGGATGGATGATAAATTTAAAAGGAAAACCTCACTGCTCCAAGCAGACCTCTGTCAGAGTTTTCTCCTAAAAATATCCCCTTTTCTAGGTTGTGTGTTGTTGCTTTTATCCTGTTGGGTGGACGGTTTTGGTAATTTGGGAAATTCCAGTTCAACGAACTGAGGCGTAACTAGTTAGAACCGACCACATATTTTTTTAATTTGTTTGAAAAACCTCCATATGTCAATTTCTTGTTTTCATTTTGATGATATATTGAATTTTAGTATAAGGTCAATTCTTTCCGTTTAAAATATAATATCTTTGTTTGACTCCACAACTCTAAGGATGACGGAGAAATAAAGTTTAACATCTTCAAAATTTGTATGGGCTACTGTTGTTTTGTTTATTGCACCTCCACAGACTCTTGATAATCAACTCCCACTGTTAAATGATGCAACAATATCATAACTCGAAAACAAGGTACAATAACAATGCCCAATCTAGTCGTTATTGGCCGAAGATTCATAATGAAAGGCATTTTACTGCATGGATATCAAAACCTCGAACGATATTATCTCCAACAATCATTACTCGTACAATATCATCCTGTTGATGCTCCACACAAATAGAATCCTGGGAAAAGGAAATTTTGTTCCAACATCTGCATTCAAGGCCTGTGATGGTGCTTTTAATTTTCTGCGATTTTTTAATAAAGTGACTCTTGGAACATCAATATCAGCTATTGTGTCTCAGTGGCAAGCACATTTCTAAAACTAGTGTTGAGAGCCTACACTAAAGATTGTGCATAAACTTTTGAATACTCTATTGTAGCTGAAGTTCTCAAACCTTATGATACTTATACTTTTGTCTTTTATTGAAGCCGTCAATACTTTGGGAGAAGCCTTCGGAAATAAGAAGCCTTGTGGCATCCACACCTTCTTGCAAGGAAATATTCATCTTTTCACGCTCCATTGTGTTGAACTGTTGGAGCACATAAGATTTGGGATCCATGCTTCTAGGTGGGTTTCCTATACCAATACATAGCCTAGGAAAGTTCTGATTCCCTTTCAAATGATTGATCAAACTTTTTACTCCATTATGTAGTCCATGTCCACCCTTTTCTTGGATCTTCAATATACCACTTGACATTTCCATCATATCAAACATCAATAGGATGTGTTGTAAAGGGATCTGATAATACAATGCAAGTGACCCAACAGATTCACCAGTCAATTTTATATATGTTTGTGGTTTAGCAAGGAGAACTGGTGTATTGCAAATGTAACCTTTTCCAATTAATGATTTTGATTGAATTTCATTGAGAGAGATTCCTTCTACTTTAGCAATAGAATCGATCTACCAAATGTTGAAATCCAATCTCCAATATTCAGAGAAGACACTCCTCTCGATGTGGTAAGAATCCATCCTTCAATGAATCGAGCAAACCCATGAATATTTCGGACAGAAATACCGACTGCAAAAAGGGTGTGAACTTGTATGCACTGTCTGGTAATGACATTGGATTTGGCACCTCAAGCCTAACATTTATAGGAGTCTGCTTATTATTTCACCTGGAGTTGCAATCCCATCTTTGTCTAGGATCTGAAACGAGTATCGATTTTCCCACTTGATGTCATTATAGGTCTAACAATCCTATCTTGAGTACGATTCATATACTTATTAATGGATGTTGAATATGTTTTCATCACAATGCATGCCCAAATCCACGATCAGGAGAAGACTTGTTCATCACAATGACATCCTCGATATCATAGCCACTATAACTCATCACAACTGTTGTTGCATTCTAACCGGTTCCAAGTTTTTCATATTGAACCAGTTCAATTTCCTTTGTAGAAAGAAGAGGTCGTTGATAATACACTAACATATAGAGTAGAGTGCCCATTCTGCATAACTGATTGTAAGCTATGTTTTGCTGATATGTATGAACGCTTTGGCATAGGCACTCACCATTTAGGCTGCTTAACCAAGTTTAAACAGTTTGGAACAATGGAAGATTTTTTCATTGCCTTTGATCACTTGGCTTTCTGCACATAGGGTATGACCAATGCATTCTTCCGGGAATGCTTTATTAGTGG
Source organism: Picea engelmannii (assembly GCA_009831015.1). NCBI lineage: Eukaryota > Viridiplantae > Streptophyta > Pinopsida > Pinales > Pinaceae > Picea > Picea engelmannii. Next base: position 83,949 of record ML790737.1, on the reverse strand, counting down.
CCTCAAGGATGAAATTTGAGCCCAAGTCCCCATGGCTCACTCCCTGACTTGGTTTGAAGAAAATAAATGCACCAAGGAGGCACAACAGGTCATCTTTTCCCAGAACAAGAAACCTGCTTTTATTCCCCATCCTAGACCCCCCTAATCTTTCCCCTTCATCCACCCCTTTCAAGGTCCAAAAATTAACACAGGTGGAAATTGTTGAATGCCAACTTAAGGGTCTTTGTTATAATTGTGATGATAAATACTTTCCTGGGCATAAGTGTAAGGAAAATAAACTTTTTATGATCGTTTCAGAGGATGTTGTTGATGAAGATGTTGAGGTTTCACCTGAGGCAATTCTACCCAAAGAAGATGATCTTACACCGCCCTTTGATCCTCTCGAAGTTGAATCACTGATTTTGTTGAATGCTCTCACTGGTTTTTCTGCTCGCCAAACCCTCAAGTTGATTGGTTACATTAAGCATAGGAAAGTCATCATCCTAGTTGATAGATGCAACACTCATAATTTCATTCATCTCCACCTTGCCCAAGAAATCAATTCTATATCTGTGTTGCCAACAATTTTAAAATCATGATTTCCAATTGTGGTTCCATGAAATGTGGGGGGCGTTGTGAAAATGTGCGCCTACAAATTGGTTAGTATAACTTGAAATCTCACATGTTTTCTATTGACATGGATGGTTGTGACATTGTGCTTGGTGATGAATGGTTATGCACTCTGGGCCCCATAACCATGGATTTTAAGGATTTAACCATGCAATTTCAACAGGAAGGACAACAATATAAATTCCAAGGCATTACAATAGGCTCTTCGGAGATCATCAGTTCCCACCACATGGAAAAGTTACTAAAAAAAGGTCATTCTAGCATCATTTCCCATCTCCATTCCATTCAAGCAGATGAGACACCCTTTGTGCACCCCGACCTTCAATTTATCCTTTCCCAACATCACACTATTTTCCAAACTCCCGAGGGACTTCCCGCCTCCCATGACGACCATGACCATTCCATTCCTTTAATATTAGGCAATATTCCTTCCAATGTTCACCCTTATTGTCATCCCTTTGCTCAAAAAATGAAATTGAGAAAATTGTCCAAGAATTGTTAGAAACGGGAGTTATCCATCCCAGTACTAGCCTTTATTCTTCACCTATAGTCATGGTCCTCAAAAAGGAAGATGCTTGGCACATGTGTCCTGATTTTTGTGCCCTCAAAAAACTTACCATCAAGGACAAATTTCCCATTCCTATCATAGGTGACCTTCTGGATGAACTCAGTGGGGCTCAATACTTTACCAAACTTGACCTATGTTATGGCTACCACCAAAAATGTATGAAAGAGGAAGACATTCCCAAGACTGCATTTCACACTTGTGAGGGACACTATGAGTTCTTGGTCATGCCCTTTGGTCTCTGTAATGCTGCCTCCTCTTTTCAAAGTCTCATGAATCATGTCTTTCCCCCTTTCCTCTACCACTTTGTGTTAGTTTTCTTTGACAATATTCTCATCTATATTAAAATGTGGCTCCCCCATCTCAACCATGTGGATCAAGTTCTATGTCTCCTCTCCAAGCACAAAATTTTCCTCAAACAGTCTAAAAGTGCTTTTAGCGTCCTTGAAATTGAGTACATGGGTCATATGGTTGGCAAGGATGGTGTAAGGGTGGATCCTAATAAAATTGAAGCTATGCAGAATTGGCCTCACCCTAAAACTGTTAAAATTATACATGGTTTCCTAGGTTTAATGATCTAATATCACAAGTTTGTTCAGAATTATGGAAAAATTGTGGCTCCCCTAACATATCTCCTTAAAAAGAATGCTTTCAGTTGGACTCTAGCTGAAATGGATCTGGTGTTCCACTTCATGAGAATATCATGTATACAAAACATAATTCTATATTTCCGTAATAAACAATATTTATTTACTATTCATTTTACATATGTACTTGACATCATATGAAATACAATACATGTATATAAATACACTTGGGGAATGATAATACATGTTCTTTCCAAAGGTCATGACTTATCATTTACATTGTAATTCCTATTTACATAATAACAAACCTAAAACATATTATTAAATAATAATAAATGTAATATACTAGGTATATTACCAATAGTTGACCAATCCTTCCAAGCCTTGAAAGAAGTTATGTGCACTACTCTTGTACTAGCCCTCTTTGACTTCACCGAGACCTTTGTTTTGGAATGTGATGCATCAAGGAGAGGAATCAAGGTATTCCTCATGCAATATGGATGACCTTTGGCTTTCACCAGCAAAGAGTTATCGGAGCGACATTTGGGCTAATCGATCTATGAAAAGGAAATTTTGGCCATTTTGGATGTAGTGGATCTATGACACCCTTATCTATTGGGACATTGCTTCCAAATAAAAATGGACCATCCAAGCCTCAAATAATTCCTGAAACAATGAATTTCATCCCCAGAGCAAAAAAATGGGTGACCAAGCTATTTGGATATGATTATGAGATCATTTACAAAAAGGGAAAAGAAAATGTGGTGGCTGATGCTCTTTCCAAGAAATATGAAGAAGAAGGGTCTCTCTTTTCCCTCTCATTCCTTATCGCCAACTGGCTTTCGACTATTCGCCAGGAATGGTTGCAATATCCCAAAATTTCCATCCTAATCCAAAAACTGCAACATGATTCCCAAGTTTCTCCAGGGTACTCCTTGCACAATGAAGAGTTTCACTATAAAGGTTTCATGTATTTAAACAAATAATTGGCCCTTAAATCCACTATGCTTTCTGAGTTTCATGCTCCACCTACAACTTGGCATTCATGTTTTACCAAAAATTATGTATGGGTCAAACGTTCTTTCTTTTGGGACAGTATGAAACAAGACATTCACACCTTTATGGACAAAGGTGATACATGTCAACGCAATAAGGGAAAGACTGACAAAACTCCTAGCACACTCCAACCACTTTCGATTCCACCTATTATTTGGACAAATATTTCTATGGATTTCATTGTTGGATTACCCAAATCAGGAAATAAGTCAGTCATCATGGTGGTAGTGGATCGTCTTTCCAAATATGCTCATTTTTGTGCTCTTCAACACTCGTTCACTGCATCCACAGTGGCTCAAATTTTTATGGATAATATCTTCAAACTCAATATATTGACTCATTATGTTGTTTCTGACCGTGATCCAACTTTTACCAACAATTTCTAGCAAGAATTTTTTAGGCTCCAGGGCACTCAATTGCATCTCAACACAACCTATCATCCCCAGACTAATGGCCAAACTGAAGTGGTCAACTAGTGTTTGGAAACATATTTGAGGTTTTTTGTGTCTGATAGACAACATCAATGGGTTCAGTGGTTACCCCTAGTTGAATGGTGGTACATCACCTCTTACCATATTGCTAATTGCATGACTCCCTTTGAAGAAGTCTATAGACATAAGCCACCAACGGTTCTCCCATACATGTCGGGTGTCTCCAAGGTTTAGGAGGTTGACCACAATCTTATAGTCTGCATGAACATTCTCTACATTCTCAAAGAAAATTTGGTCATGGTTCAGAACCACATGAAGCAATGGGAAGATCATGGTTGTTTTGAACGTCAATTTATTGAAGGGGACTAGGTGTTTCTCCATCTACAATTGTACAAGCAAAATTCACTAAAATACCAATAGTGTCAGAAACTTGCCCCCAAATTTTATGGTCCTTATAATATTCTCAAATGCATGGGGCCAATGGCCTATCAATAGCTATTCCCAGTAACTCCAAAGATACATCATGTTTTTCATGTCTCATGCATGAAAAATAATATATAGAATAATATATTTTCCATGTAATCAATTTTGACATAATTTAGTTAACAAGGCATGCTATTGCACAATTTTTACTTGTCCAAAGCCCAAGACAAGTAAGGGAAATTGGTGTAACAAACAAGATATCTTATCACTATCACCTTAATAGGAAATCCCACTTTTAGTAGTAGAAGAAGGTCTACCCCAAGGAGGGAGTCCTCAATAACCTAAAGGGTTGGGAAGTTAAGGTTATGGTCAAGTTTATTCCCCCTCTCACTGGTTACCAAAGCACAAAGCCTATGTTTGATACACTGAGGCAAATAAGGAGTAATTTGTGTACCTGCCCAGAACAAAGAAAATAGAGCATGTATATTGAAATTTGAAGTAAAAATATGATATTAAAGCCTCAAGAAACAATAGATAGTGAAATTGTGCTAGATGATATGAAATTGTAGAAATGAATAAGTTTACAACAAAAAATGATAATTTGTAACAGCTGCAATGAAAACACTTCATATATGGTTGAAAAGGGAGCAAAAAATCAGCATTTACAATGTAGAATGATTACCAATTGTCACAATAAAGTCCTGATATGTTTAGCTAGCATTTAAATTCAGTTATGCAGAAAATTTGTTGTAGTTAGTATGGATATAACAAATTTTTGTAACAACAAGAAGTAAATTAGAAAATTTAGCTAAGTTAGGGTTAGTAAAGGTTAGTACAAGCTTGAGAGAGTAAAGTTTAAGTGTTTGATCAATCCTTAAACAAGAGAGAAGTGAGAGTTTAGTGCTTTTAGGGCTTATGGAGTCAACTATATCAACACAATAACTTGGAAAAAATAAATGATTATACTTGTCAAAGGACCAAGAGATGAATGCTAGAGGTGTTCGCACTTCAAGGCCTGAAGCATTCAAGTCTTTGAAGAACAATTCCACTATGGCGTAGCACCTTAAGGCCCTAGCGTACCCTCCTCTCCTTGAATTATTGAAATATATTTCATGCAACAAGAACTAAACAAAGCTTCTAAAGTGCTAGCACTTTTAGGGATTTAGAAGCTTGTCTAGACAAACTCTTCTTTAGCAAAACTTAGCAAGTAAAGAGCAAGAAAGAATCACCTTATGTTTCTTACTCCTAGGGTTTCAAGCAAACAATTTCATAATATTAAACATGAATAAGTAAACATACCATAAACATTTATCATGAAATGAAAATTTCATATTTACTTACTTCACTAAGAATAATCAAGCAGAAAAACCCTAGATTGCCAAAATTTCCACCAAGAAATGATCCAAGAAGAATCCAAACAAATCTCCAAGAGAGTGTGCCTTAGTAATTTCAGCCAATAACCCTTGAGGGAGAAAATTTCATTCCTCGACTCAAGTGAGAAATTTTGTGATAAAATGAAATAAATCCAGCCATATTTATATGGGAAATCTTGGTTTGATTTAACCAAAAGTTGTGTCTTTTCACCAAATTGAGCCTACTTCTTAATTTTCTCATTTTAATCAAATAAATTCAACTTTTTACAAAGAATAACCCAAAAAGGGTGACGTCATTCCCTTATAGGGTGATGCAGAGCTATACAAGAAGGTTGTTAGGGTAGAGGAGGGTAGCTCTAGGCCTTCAAAGGCCTCTGGATGTCTCCAACTTCCTGAAATATGCCAAGTGTCCATCCTCCACCTTCAATCCATATCCACAAAACCCCTAGCTCATCAAAGTGACATTATAGGCTAGGTAGGTGACTTCTATCCCTCCAAAGTCCAACGTCCAAGTGTGGGATGATGGGAGCTCTTCACTTAGGCCTGCTAGAGTGCCTCCAAAGGCAATGACCTCCTTCTTCACTATCAAACTAGTGATCACAAGACTACCCCAAACATGGGGTTTTGCATCCATCCTTGGGATCCAAGTCCCTCATGAAGGTCTAAACAAGTCATCTCCTCATGAATACATGTCCATCGGGAAAGGCCCTACATAAAAAAAAAAATATACGCCCTCCAAGGGTCCATAAGTTACAATATCATGCCAAGTAAGCCACATATAATAATAAAACCACCCAAACATGTGCATTAAACCCCATTTTCAAACTAAAAAAAATCTCAAAGACGTTATACAATTTGTCCAATTTAGGTGTGGGAGGGGAGTCAAGGCATCCTATTGGGTCAGTTAGTCCTCAAGTCAAGGTTTTTTTCCAAGAGAAACCCATATAAGTCATGTAAAGAGGATGATCTTGATGGGGCTAAGACTTTTGGGAATGGGGTTCATGACATACAAGGGTTTGCATTATCTCATCTATGGGTGCCTTTGTAGAGGGTGTGCTTCCCTTCGTCTGCGATGCAACATTTTTCCAAGCCCACTCATTGCCATTAATTTATTAAAGTCTAGAACAATTGGGTACTATAATACATGGAAAGAAAAGAGTACCACAACGTCACTTGAATCTAGAGGTACACAAAGTTCCATATGCATGGAAAGAAAGGGACACCACATAAGTGTACACACCTCAACAAGAGGGACATCTATATAAGTGGATTTTATTTTTCAGGTCTTATTCTTTTGAGAGATAATGCTTCATTGTTTCTCAAGACCTCTTGGGTGAGCATCTAGAAGGTTCATGATTGGATTTTATATTTTTCCAACTACTTTCCCCTCTGGTCCTTTAGCTCCTTCTCCCCACGAAATGAGGTACAATCCCTTCTTGCGTTAGTACACCCGAAAATACAAAAAGATGAAGAGATGAAAGGGAAGAAGTATAGAAAGTGGTAAGTATGATGGGAAATGGATGATGGATCTTCAAGGAAAACCCAGTAGCACCCCATCCCCAAGGGTGACCAACTTACTAGGACACAATGACACCCACCAAGGTTAAATAAGGAAAAGAGTATAAATTCTAAGCAAATGTTCTATAATCAAGGAATATTATTTACAACATATTCAAATGCTTCAATTATTAGAGTGACACTTACCACAATACCAGACTCATTACCTCATGGAGCAAGACCTGTTGTCCTCTAGGTCTAGGATGGAGTGATGGATGTTTCTTTGCTGCTAGTGACATGTAATGGTGCATCAATGAATGGGAGGGGCCTTGTGGGTCCATGCTAGTCAATCTGGCTCTCAAAAATCCATGTCTGCTACCTGTGGGCCTCGAGACATGATCTCCATAGTTACCCCTAGTGCTAGGGGGTAACATTAGGCTCCTACTCGGGGACATGTGCTCACCGTAGAGTGCATGAGAACCTCAAAATATCTTGTACGACCTGTTCCTACACACTCAAGCAAAATGTTAGAGTACCTAGGGTGGTGCTATCACCCCTTGTTCTTATAAAAATGATCAAAATTAAAATATAAAAGCTGAAAAGAAAATTATATTCTAGAATGTCAATGAAAGCATATAAGAATAACATAGAAATGGTGCAATATACAAATGAAGAAACATGTAAATAATATGTATGCGTGCTAATATAATTTAAATGAAAACTATACTATGATGATATGCAATATGTAAGGTATATACAATGAAATGCAAGATGCAAATGCCTACCTACCTACCTACTCTAAGCTTGAGAAGAGGTCAAGTCTGCCCCCCATGATGGGGTATGAAGAGGATGCCACTCACTGGTAATGGACGTATCCTCCCTTGCATCATGTTCAAGTAGTAAGAGTTATTGAAATACTTTCCTCTAACTTGAAATAGTCCAAGCTAGAATTTTGCAGAACCCTTATGATTATTGGGCTGACCCATTTTTGTATCCCACTCTAGAACTAAATCTCCCTGCTTGTAATCCCCTCCTTTGGAGTCAAATGTTTCTTTTATCAACTTGGTGTATTATTTTGATGGAGGGGGGTGGGATTCCATGGTAAGTACTTCCTCTTGGCTTAGTCTGATAAGTATATTATCATCTCCTTTCTTTAGTACTTTGAAAAAACCAACTTCATTGTCCTTATATTTGTCTATCAATTGATGATATTATTCTTTCTTTGGACATTGTATAGAATCAAAGTCTTCTTCCTCAATGAAGGGTAAGTCACTTGGATAAAATTGTGGTAGAGACTCTTTGATGGCTTCATGTACTTTGTTGGTTATGGTATCAATGTCGACTTCTTCAACATGTATCTTGGCCATGGGCATGTTGGGAAAGCGAGCCAAAGTTCCACCCTTCAAAGGCACATTGATATTGGTCAAATCAATTTCTAGAGTGCCACCCACCATTACAACAAAATTCCTAGACAAAAGCATCCCCCATACGTCAGGGACATCTACCACTACAATGTCCATCGAGATCACCCTCTCGGGGTATCAGTCAAGGAGAGCCTTCACATTCTCCATCATGCCATGAGTAGGGATGGCTCTTGATTCAAACCCAGATGAATTCCTATAGGGTCGTCTGGGTTTCAAACCTAGTTGGTCCATCGCCTTTAAGGGCATCATATTATCATCCATGCCTAAATCAAGCATGCAGTTATTTAAGAATTTACCATTCACCTGTAGTGAAACAAATAACAGTGTATGACCATCATATTGTACCATGAAATGGTATTCTTATAGAATTATGGGGGGGATCTACTGGTTCATCCTATACCTTGAAGAACCTTTCAAACCTATTCTTCATGGAGGGGATTTTAATAATTTCTCTCAAAGGAACAGTCACACTCATCTTTTCCAAAGCACTCTCTAAGTCAAATTTCAAGTCTATACTGTTGGATTTCGGCAAAGTAGGATTGGGGAGAAGTTTACTCATTGGTGGAAGTTGTTGTTGAGAAGGTTTAGGGTTGGTAGGAGGATATTGAGGGGATTTGTTTTGTCTTGTATATACTTGTAACTCTTTCCTTCTTAGCCTCTCCCTAGACTCACTATCTAGGTTATTTATAACTTCCATCCTAGCCCTTCTAGCTACCTCTTTCATACCTTCCTTATATTCCTCGAGTGTGATATTGAGGCACAGTTGCGGTTCTTCAATAAATGTATGAATCATGATGTTAACTTGGTCAAGATCCTCATTATTCATCATACACTCATGCTCCAAATATGCATCCTTACACTGAAAAAACCAAGGTGTTCCATACACAACATTTGAGGGGGTGAGAGTATCAAGAACCTTTTGCTCATTTTGGGGCTTGTACATTTGATTGAGTTTCTAAGGTTTTCCCCTATGAGGTGGCCTAGGATCTTGTTGTTGTGCTCTCTCTAAATTGGAAATCCTATTCATCATCGAGCCCTGAATTTTAACCATGCCTTCTACAGTTTCTTGTATTTTTTCAAAGGCAACACCGATGTCTTGGGTATTCTCAGAACTGCGGATTACTTTTTCTTGTATTTTTTCAAAGGAAACACTGATGTCTTGGGTATTCTCAGCACTGTGGATTACTTTAGGTTTAATTTCAACCTTGGCTCTTGGGGTGTAGAAAGGTTTGACTTTGGTTGAAGAGAGATTGGCCTCAATTCTTAAGGCCATTTCTAGGGCTTCTTGAATGGTCCTTGGACCCTTGTCCTTGAGCATGAAACCGATTTTTCCTGGAAATTCCTTGGTATAAATGAAGAGAAGGTGATCTCGCCTATGGTGATGAATCTTAGGTATTTGTTGGAGAAAACTTTCAAACTTGGAATTAAATTCCCTGACAGTCTCATTCTTTGATTTCTTCATGTCTTTCAGTCGTTCTAGTAGCATGTTAGGATCTTCCTTAACACTCCATATTTTGAGAAAGACTTCTTCTAGTTGGTCCATGGTATTGATGCTACCATTAGGGAGACTATCATACCATATTATAGAAACATATTGAAGACTGGTAAAGAATATGAAACATATTATAGAAACATATCATCACTCACAGGATTAAGTTGAAAGAAAGCTCAGAAATTAATCATATGGTCATCTCCACTAGTAAATCATTGCCGACGAATCTAGGAAACCACAAAACCACTTTTTGTGCTTTGCAGGCATCTACCAGGGGTATCCCGGGATGGCCGACGTATCCAATGGCTCAAAGAGCTTAGATGCCCATTTCTTTTGACCATAGTTCTGGGTCTAAGTCTGGGTTTAGGCTTGATTATGAGCCATTATATGCAAAGAAAGGTTTCCACCAAACAATGATTTTACCATGGGAGAATTACGAGGAAGCCTTCTCTTGTAAGTCTTGGGAGGGTTGGTGTACCTCCCTGAGATTTGTGGATTCACCAAATAACCCCTTAAGGATTACTAAAGGAAAGAGGGAATCACCCTTAGTGGAGTCACCAGGTAAGCTTTGTAGGATAAGGGCTTCAAGAAAATCTCACTAAATATTTGTTGTTGAGGAAAATTGACTCGATTCTCCTCGAAAACGACGCCAAAAATATTATCGCTCAATTTTTACTTTTCTGAATCCCAATACAAGTGAGGGAAATCGACGTAAAAAATAGGATATCCTATCACTGTCACCTCAATACAAAATCCCCACTTTTAGGAGTAGAAGAAGGTCTACCCCAAGGGAGGCATCCCCGGTAACCTAAAGGGATGGGAAGATAAGGTTATGGTCAAGTTTATCACCCCTATCACTGGTACCAAAGTCACAAAGTCTACATTTGAGAAATTGAGGCAAAGAAGGAGTAAATTTTGTACATGCCCGGAAAAAATACATCAGAGCATGTATATAGAAATTCCAAGTAGAAATATGATATTAAATCCTCAAGAAACAATAGACAAAGTGAAATTGTGCTAGTTGATATGAAATTGAAGCGATGAATAAGTTTACAAAAACAAATGATAATTTGTAACATCTACGATGAAAACACGTCAGAAATGCTTGAAAAGACAACAAAAAATCAACATTTGCTATGTAGATTGATTATCGATTGTCACAATCAAGTCTTGATATGTTTAGCTAGCGTTTAAAGTCAATTATGCAGAAAATTTGTTGTAGTTAGTATGACTGTAACAAATTTTTGTAACAACAACAATTAAATTAGAAAATTTAGCTAAGCTAGGGTTAGTAAAGGTTAGTACAAGCTTGAGAGAGTAAATTTTAAGTGTTTTATCAATCCTTCAACAAGAGAGAAGCGAGAGATTAGTTCCTTTAGGGATTATGGATTCAATTATATCAGCACAATAACTTGGAGAAAATAAATGATTATACTTGTCAAAGGACCAAGAGATGAATGTTAGAGGTGTTGGCACTTTAAGGCCTCAAGCATTCAAGTCTTTGAAGAAGAATTCCACTAGGTATTAGCACCTTAAGGCCCTAGTGTAACCTCCACTCTTTGAACTATTGAAATATATTTAATACAACAAGAACTAAACAAAGCTTCTAAAGTGCTAGCGCTTTTAGGGCTTTAGAAGCTTGTCTAGACAAGATCTCCTTTAGCAAAACTTAGCAAATAAAGAGAAAGAAAGAAGCACCTTATGTTTCTTAATCCTAGGGTTTCAAGCAAGAAATTTCATAATCTTAAACATGAACAAGTAAACATACCATAAACATTTATCATGAAATGAAAAATGCAGATTTACTTACTTCACCAAGAATACTCAAGCACAAAAGCCGTAGATTGCCAAAATTTCTACCAAGAAATGATCCAAGAAGCATCCAAACAAATCTCCAAGAGAGTGTTCCTTAGTAATTTCAGCCAATAACCCTTAAAGAGGGTGCAAATTTCAGTCCTCTACTCAAGTGAGGAGTTTTATGATAAAATTAAATAAATCCAACTATATTTATATGGGAAATCCTCACTTGATTTAACCAAAAGTTATGTATTTTCACCAAGCTGATCCTACTTCTTAATTTGCTCATTTTAATCAAATAAAATGAACTTTTTACAAATCATAACCCTAAAAGCGTGGCTTCATTCCCTTCTAGGGTGACACAAAGCTCTACATGAAGGTCATTGGGGTAGAGGAGGGTAGCTCTAGGCCTTCAAAGGCCTCTAGATCTCTCCAACTCCCAGAAAATATGTCAAGTGTCCATCCTTCACCTTCAATCTATCTCCGGAAAAACCCTATCTCATCAAAGTGACATAATAGGCTAGGTAGGTGACTTCTAGCCCTCCAAAGGCCAACGCCCAAGTGTGGGATGATGTGAGCTCTTCACCTAGGCCTGCCAGAGTGCCTCCAAAGGCAACAACCTCCTTCTTCACTGTGCAACTAGTGATCACAAGCCTACCCCATAAATGGGGTTCTGCATCCATCCTTGGGCTCCAAAGCCTTCATGAAGGTTTGAACAAGTCATCTCCTCATGAATACCTATCCATCGTGCAAGGCCCTACACAAAACAAACATATACGCCCCCCAAGGGTAACTAAGCCACATCTAATAATCAAACCACCCAAACATGTGCATCAAACCCCTTTTTCAAACTAAACAAATGCTCAAAGATGTTATACAATTTTTCAAATTTAGGTATAGGAGGGGTGTTGAGCTCTAGATCTACCTAAGTAAATTAGAGTGCATTTAATATCAATCCGGTGTTTGTAAGACTTAGAGGCATGTCCAAAGTATATGGATTTTAGAGATAGTTTTATCTTTTATGGAGATAACCCAAAGACTTATTCTAAGGCTGAATGTGAAAGAGATGCTAAGCTCCTATTCAGAAGTCATCTTCATAGCTCTCATGACAGCGATCATCACTTGTTTTCAAATGGTAAAAATCTATTCTAAGGCTGACTGTGCAAGAGGTACTAAGCTTCTATTCAGAAGTTGTCTTCATAGTCCTCATAACAGTAATCAACATTTGTTTTCCTATTTTAAGGCTGAGTGTGAAAGAGAAACTAAGCTTCTATTCAGAAGTCGTC
>ML790737.1:58578-70510 GCA_009831015.1 Picea engelmannii | reverse complement strand
AGAAAATTCAATTCTGAAGTTAAAGGATGACAAATATACCTTGGATAGGCTATTTTATGAGAAATGTGGGATAAAATGAAGGAAAAATGGCAAATAAAGAGGTAAAAGTATGGTTTGTGGAAGCACAAAAATGGACTCAACAAGGGGTGTCAAGGAATCCTATTTGGCTAGTTAGTCCTTAGGTCAAGGGTGTTTTCCAAGAGAAACCCATCTAATTCATGTAAAGAGTATGAGGTGGATGGGGGTAATAATTTTGGGAATGGGGTTCATGACATACAAGGATTTTTATTGTCTCATCTATGGGTGCCTTTGTAGAGGGTGTGTTGTCCTTCGTCTATGATGCAACATTTTTCCAAGCCCACTCATTATCATTAATTTATTAAAGTCCAAAAAAATTGTGTACTATAAGACATGGAAAGAAAAGAGTATGACAACGTCACTTGAATCTAGAGGTACACAGAGTTCCATATGCATGGAAAGAAAGAGACACCGCATAAGTGTACACACCTCAACAAATGGGACATCTATATAATGTGGATTTTCTTTTGAAAGTCTTATTCTTTTGAGAGATAACGCTTCATTGTTACTCAATACCTATTGGGTGAGCATATAGAATGTTCATGATTGGATTTTATCTTTTTCTAGCTACTTTCCCCTCTACGCCTTTATCCCCTTCTCCCCATGAAGTGAGGTACAATCCCTTCTTGGTTCAGTACACCCAAAAATCCCAAAATATGAAGAGACAAAAGGGAAGAAGTATGGAAAGTGGAAATTATTATAGGGAATAGATGATGGCTCTTAAAGGAACCCCAATAGCACCCCATCCCCAAGGGCGACCAAATTACTAGGAAAAAATGACACCCACCAAGTTTAAATAAGGAAAAGAGTATAAATTCTAAGCAAACGTTCTGTAATCAAGAAAGATTATTTGCAACTTATTCAAATGATTCAATCATTAGAGTGACACTTACCACAATACCAGACTCATTACTTCATGAAGCAAGACTTGTTGTCCTCTGGGGCCAGGTTGGTGTTATGGATTTTGCTTTGCTACTAGTGACATGTAATGGTGCATCAATGAACAGGAGGCACCTTGTGGAGCCATGATAGTCAATCTAGATCTCAACACTCCATATATGCTACCTGTGGGCCTCAAGACATGATATCCATAGTTACCCCTAGTGCTAAGGGGTAACAATGCCTATTTAATAAATGTGAACAAGTCAATGTGAAAATACCTAATAGAAGCTTCTGCTTCTAGAAAGATCTTCCTCTAGAATGTTCTTTAGAAGATAGAATTAGTATAAATAAGAGTAGGAGGCATGAGAAAGTTTTGTATTGAGATTTATTGTAATATATTTCTGCTCTGTTGGAGGTTGTCCTCTCAAAAAGGCAAGTGAACATTACTTCCTTTCAATAAAGGTATCATTGTTGGTATTTTTGTTCTCAATATTTTATTGTTCCATTTTATTTGTTGAATATTTTTGTTTCTACATATTACATTATGTTTGGTACCTTATAGATGCTTTCCATCAATATCCAAAATATTCTAGATACAATATCTGACGGTTTTGACCAGCATCATTTTATCTATGTATAGTTTAGTGATGCAAAACTACAACATAGTTTCATACGCTAGTACCAAGAATGAGAAATATGTTAATGATATTTTCTATGGGTTGTCCCTGGTTGACGCTCTTGTATATATGCTTCAGAAGGTCTACTGGAGTCTTGGAAAAAGAAATTTGAGTCCAAATGTGATTAAAAAATATGGCTTTAACTACAACACATTCTTCAAGGTTCATCGTTTTATCTATGACAAATATTTTTTGTGCATCAATGTAAGCTTTTCCAAGGGGTTGGATATGAATATTTTGTCATACAATGATGGTATGCTACTATCCATCGGTTCTGATAAACAATTGAGGTGGGATTGACTCATGTTTGTGCTTGCAAAAAATGATCGATTTAGAGAAGAGTTGTCAATAGCTTTCAAAACCATGCGACAGGTACCAGAGAGGTTAATTGAGATGTTGAATTGGAAGCACACTTTCCATCGAGAGATTCAAAAATTGACTACAGATATTCTCTCAAATATATCCAGGAGAAACTAGATTCCCATTCAGGTGATGGCCATCACTGGGTGCATGGAATCCATAGCCTCTTTGTTGTACAATGACAAAACTCGTACATGACTTTCAATTCTATATGATTACTCAGGTTTCACTATATTGGGGCTGCAAATAATTGAAGGCTTGGTCGAACATAATGCTATAACAGAAAGCAACATCATAGACCTACTTCCAAAAATTACAGGACTCACTAAATTAAATCGTAACATGATCTTTTCTCTAATTCAAATACAGATAGTCATGATTTCTCTAGATCTCATCACAAAGCTCATGTAAACCCTTCCACCTCTAACATTAAAGGAGATGAACAAGAAAACCTTGGAAATAAACAATTTGGTGGACGTTATTCAATGCCTAGAAGCATCCACACATCGTTTGCAAACTCTTCCCATCTACATGTGATGCAGGAGCATCACTATCAAATCAAAACAAAGCGGACATGGAAGCGAAGTCGACACATCAACACATTGAAAGAGTCAAACCGACTCTTAACCAGCTTGGTAGCGATGTGGAGATCTTTTTGAATCTCTCATTAATTAATTAGATGTATGTAAAGTCGGGCCACCATTTTGAACTGACGGATCATAGTAAATCCTTACACGGCTATAATATATTATAGGTGTAGGATATTATCCCGTATTAGTCATTAGGTTGCATTAATTAAGTTGAGTAGGTAACCGTTTGAGTAGAGTGTGATATAATTTAGATAGGAGGAAGAAGAGAGAGGAAGCTCTGGGTACCTAGACAAGTTCTTATTGTAGTTTTGTAAGAGACAGAAGTTGTAATCATGTATTTATTTATGAAATGAATAGAACAGAGGAAATTCATCCAATTGTACAGTGTTGATATTGTTTTACAGTTTTATTGTTGTTATGTGTTTTGTGGATGTATGATGTTCATGGTGAAGGAATGAATTTATGAAGAATTGAATAAGTTTCAAGTGTTTTCTCTTCTGTAAGTTATGCAAGGAGTGCATACCGAACGCAAGGAGTGTGTGTGAGGGAGTGTTTTTTGACTCGAAGCTCAGAAGAGATAGCATGGAACTTTTGTATGCAGAGTGTGCATATTAAGTGCAAGGAGTGTGTATGTGAAGTCTTTGAATTGGAGAAATAACTCGGGTTTTTCTCATAAGAGAGTGCATAGGTCAGTTGCAAGGAGTGCACAGGACCATAAATCGACTAAGTGTCGAAGAAATCCTTCAGAAGAATAATTTGTGGAAGTTGGACAAGATAAAGGGTTAAGATATATCGAAGAAGACCCGAAGTAAATCTGGATCGTCAGATCTAGAGGGATGCATGGCGACAGATCACGAAGTTCAAATAATAATACTTTGGGAAGTTGAGAATTGAAATCTCTAAACCTCGAAGGTACGAAGTAAATTATAACCATCGATTTGAGGAGGACAAATGTTAAAAGATATTTTATTTCGGGAGAAAGCAGGAGTTGAGATTTGAAACTCCCGAAGCCCAAATCACGAAATAAATCACAGTTGTTTATTTAGAAGGGTTAGTTCTGATTCGTAGATTGGGAAAGGACAGATATGAACCGTCAAGTTTAGAAGCGTCGTCGAGATCTTGATATCAATGATCAAAAAGGTTTGCGGGGATGGAAATTACTCAAATGTTAAAAATTTGATAGCGGGCCGCAATTGAAACCATGATATTGCAAAAACGATGTGTGACGATTGGTAGTGAATTGAGGGGAGAAAAGTGGGTTGATCCCAAACCACTTTTGACTGCACCTGAAATCGTGTGTGGACATAGCTCGAGGTCACATGCGGGAAAGAGTTAACAGAGGAGGAGCTAGCACCTCAATTGTGATCGTTCAGTAGTGAGAAGAAGATATCGTGAGTGTTATAGAACTTGCATCGAGAGACAGAAAAGGATTGTGTTTATTTACAAGTGAGACCATTAAGGTTTCAGAGAGCTAATTCAGCTCTGAGAATTGAAGATCCTTGATTGGGAGGTCGCGCAGCCCCAAGGGGAAAGGGGGGTTTGTACCAAGTGGTATCAGAGCCTGAAAAAGTTTGAATCTGTATTCTGTGTATTAGAAATAGTTGAAATAATGTCGTCAAGGATTCGTGTAGATCCACCTATGGAAAACCATGTTGTGGGAAGAGAAATGAGAGATCTTTGTGCAAGGTTGGAAGCGATGGAATAAATGCAAAGAATAACACCTGTTGTTGAAGACGTCAGTGATGCAGAAAGAGAAGAAGTAGAAGTTGAAGAAGCTATAGGGGAAGATGTGGATGAAGTACACTTATTGAAAGATGTTGTGAAGTTGGGAGCTAGATCAAATATGGACATCCCAATGTATGAAGGTAATTTGGATGTCTAAGAGCTATTGGACTGGATAAGGTCCATGGACAAGTATTTTGACTATGAAGATGTCGATGAAGGAAGGAAGGTGAGACATGATGTCATCATATTAAAGGGACATGCAACACTATGGTGGGATGAACTACAGGCAGAGAGGAGGAGAAAAGGTAAACAAAAGATAAAGAATTGGGATAGAATGGTATCCAAACTGAAGGCTAAATTCATACCTAAGGATTACCAGATAAATCTTTTCAGAAAGTTGCAAAACCTGAGACAGAGGGGTATGATAGTGAAAGAGTATACAGAATAATTCTATAGACTGAATATTAGGACTGGACAAAGAGAGAAGGATGATGAAAAAGTTGTTAGGTATATAAATGGCTTGAGATATGAAATCCAAGATGGGATCAATATGATAACTGTGAGGACAGTGGAAGATGATTATTAGATTGCACTAAAGTCAGAAGAAAAGTTAGCCAGAAACCAAAGTCAACGAAACAGAAGTAGAGGCTCAAATAGAGGTAAGGGAATTATCTATGATAAGGAACTGAAACCCAAGGAAGAGAGTGAGAAATCATATGGTCACTTTGAAAGAGGAGGAAGTTCCCAAAGAAATCATTTGGTGGGAGAAACTCTTTTCCTCGAGGAAGAGGAAGAGGTAGAGGAGGTGGATTTAAATGTTATGCATGTGGAAAGACAAGACACATGTCTTGGGAATGCCCCGAGAGGAAGAAAGAAGGAGGAGGAGAATCACACATTTCTGAAGCCCAAAATAATGTGGAAGCAGAACTAGCAGAAGGAGGAAAGAACCTTATGATGAGGAAATTTATTCTAAAGCCAGAGAAGGAAATAGAAGGCTCAACTCAGCGAACGAGGTTGTTCAAGATTTCTTGTAAAACAAAGGACAAACTTTGAAAAATGATTATAGACAATGGGAGCACTGATAATTTAGTATCTACAGAAATGGTGGAGAAGCTGGAGCTGGAAACAACTGCATACCCAAGTCCATATAAAGTATCATGGTTGTAGAAAGGACATCAAGTAATGGTAATTCAACAATGCAAAGTTGAATTTAAAATAGGAGGCTATAAAGATGAGATTTTGTGTGATGTAATTCCCATGGATGTTTGTCATATTTTGTTGGAAAGACCATGGCAGTTTGATAGGAATGTCATTCATGATGGGAGAAAAAATACTTACACTCTAGAGAAAAATGGTAGAACTCACATGTTACTGCCAATAGAAGAGAAGAAATAAAAGGAAGAAGCCAACACAAGAATACTTCTCATGAGTGGGAAGGAACTCTTGAAGGAGATTAAGAAAGATCAAGAAATGAAATTTATTGTAGTAAGGAAGCCAAGAGTTATCCTTACCAATACTTCTATGAATGATTTACCTAAAGAAATCTAAGAATTGTTAGAGAATTTTGCTAACATAGTAGTGGATGAGTTTCCTCACTCATTACCACCTATTAGGAGTATTAGCCACCATATTGACTTGATTCCAAGAGCCAATCTACCAAATAAAATAGCATATAGGCTGACACCTCGAGAGAATGAAGAAGTTAAGAATCAAGTTTAGGAGTTATTGGATAAAGGTTTAGTCAGGGAAAGTCTAAGCCCATGTGCAGTGCCAACTGTATTGAGTCCAAAGAAGGATGGGGGATGGAGAATGTGTACAGATTCCAAAGCCATCAACAAGATAACCATCAGGTATAGATTTCCTTTACCCAGGATGGATGATTTGATGGATTTATTGAGTGGAGCAAGCTATTTTTCAAAAATAGACTTGAAGAGTGGATATCATCAGTTAAGAATGAGAGAGGGAGATGAATGGAAGACAACATTCAAGACAAATGAAGGTTTGTTTGAATGGCTGGTCATGCCATTTGGATTGACAAATTCTCCAAGCACATTTATGAGGTTGATGAATGAAGTATTGAAAGAATTCATAGGTAAATTTTTCATTGTATATTTGGATGATATATTAGTTTTCAACAAAACAGAGGAAGAACATTTAAAGCGCTTGACATTAGTGATGAGGAGAGTGCAACAAGAAAAGTTGTTAATAAACTTGAAGAAAAGTTATTTTATGAAGATATAACTCATATATTTTGTTTTGTGATCTCTTCGAATGAATTGAAGATGGATCCAGAAAAGGTGAGAGAAATCAAAGAATGACCATCACTAAGGAGCATATTTGAGGTGAGAAGTTTCCATGGGTTAGCAAGTTTTTATAGAAAGTTTATAAAAAAATTTAGTGGTATATGTGCACCCATGATGGATATTGTTAAGAATAAACACAAGCCTTTTAATTGGACAGAGGAGGCTGAGAAAAGCTTCAAAGTGTTGAAAAAGAAGATAACATAACAACCAATTTTGGTTTTACCCGATTTTGGACAAACATTTCAGGTGAGGTGTGATGCAAGTGGAATAGCCATTGGAGCAGTTTTGAGTCAAGATAATAGGTCAGTTGCTTATTTTAGTGAAAATTTGAATGATGCTAAGGAGAAATATTCTACATATGACAAGGAGTTTTATGCAGTGATTCAAGCTTTGAAGAAATGGAGACATTATTTAACTCCAAAAGAGTTTGTCTTGTATAGTGATAATCAATCTTTACAATTTATTACTAGGCAAGAGAAGTTGAATCAGAGGCATGCTATGTGGGTATAATTCATGCAAAATTTTACTTTTGTCATTAAACATATTTCTGGAAGTGCTAATAAAGTTGCAGATGCTTTGAAAAGGAGAAGTTTGGTTGTACAGGAATTCCAAGTGGAGACCTTAGGGTTTGATCACCTTAAGGAAATGTATCAGGAAGATCCATATTTTAAGGAGGCTTATGAAGCATATGAAAATCCTTTGTAATATTTGATCCAGGATGGATTATTATTTAAAGGAAGCCAATTGTGTATACCAATATGCTCAATGAGAGATAATTTGTTGAAAAAAAAACATAGTAGAGGTCTAGCCGGACATTTTGGTCATGACAAAACATTTGCACAGCTAAGTAGTTTGTATTATTGGTGAGGTATGAGGGAACATGTGAAGAAATTTGTAGATCGATGTAAGATTTGTCAACATGCAAAAGGAAAGTGACAAAATACTGGTTTGTATCAACCATTGCCTATTCCAGAAAGGCCTTGGGACACAATTAGTATGGATTTTGTATTGGGATTACCTAGAACCCATAAGGGAAGTGATTCCATATTCATTGTGGTCGATATATTCTCTAAGATGGCATATTTCATACCATGCCAGAAGACAAATGATGCTACACACATAGCCAATGTGTTTTTCAGAGAAATTGTGCCAGAAGTATAGTTTCAGACAGAGACACTAAGTTTGTAGGACACTTTTGGAGGACTCTATGGAAGAGGCTGGGAACTAATTTATCTTTTAGTTCAACATATCACCCTCAGACAGACGGATAGACTGAAGTGGTGAACAGGATTCTGGGAAATTTGTTAAGGAGTTTATTCATTGAACAAGGTCTTCAATGGGATTAGATTCTGTCACAGCCAGAATTTGCATTTAACAATTCAGTTAATAGAAGCACTGGAAAAAGTCCATTTGAGATATTATATGGAAGACAACCAAGAGGGATTTCATAATTGATAGATTTGAAACACGATGAATTCATGAGCGTTGGAGCATAATATTTTTCTACAGAAATGCAAAGACTTCATGATCAAGTTAGGAGGCAGATACAAGATAGTAATCAAAAGTATAAGGATAGAGTTGATCAGAAAAGAAGGGAAGTTCAATTTGAAGTGGGAGATGAAGTTTTACCTCATTTGAGGAAGGAGAGGTTTCCAAGAGGAACATATAATAAGTTGAAGATGAAGAAGATAGGACCATGCAAGATCCTTAGGAAATTTACAGCAAATGCTTATGATATAGAGTTTCCGAACAATGTTGGAATATCACCAATATTCAATGTTGCAGATTTGTATCCTTATAACAGAGATGACGCAGGAGAATTGGATGTTCAGGAAGAGATTCAATGGGAAGAACATATGCCCACAGTATAAAAACCTCATATGGAGAAAATATTAGAACAAAGAGTGGAAGGAAAACCAGAAGAAAGATGCATCCTGAATATTTGTTAAAGTGGAAGGATCACCCTGTGGAAGATTCAAGTTGGGTAACTGAACCTGATATTTTGAAGCATGGAAAGACAGTGCGAGAGATCATGGACAGGAGTCCATGAATGTTTTGGCCAAAGGATTATGATGCAGGAGCATCTCTATCAAATCAAAACATAGTGGATGTGGAAGCGAAGTCGACACATCAACACATTGAAAGAGACAAACCGACTCTTAACCAGCTTGGTATCGATGTGGAGATTTTTTTAATCTCTTGTTAATTAATTAGATGTATGTAAAGTCGGGCCACCATTTTGAATTGAAGGATCATTGTAAATCCTTACATGATTTTAATATATTACAAGTGTAGGATATTATCCCATATTAGTCATTAGGTTGCATTAACTAAGATGAGTAGGTAACCGCTTGAGTAGAGTGTGATAGAATTTAGATAGGAGGAAGAAGAGCAAGGAAGCTCTGGGTCCTTAGACAAGTTTTCATTGTGGTTTTGTAAGAGACACAAGTTGTAATCATGTATTTATTTTTGAAATGAATAGAACAAAGGAAATTCATCCAATTGTACGGTGTTGATATTGTTTTACAATTTTACTGTTGTTATGTGTTTTGTGGATGTATGATGTTCATGGTGAAGGAATGAATTTATGAGTAATTGAATAAGTTTCAAGTGTTTTCTCTTTTGTAATTTATGCAAGGAGTGCATACCAAACACAAGGAGTGCGTGTGAGGGAGTCTTTTTCGACTCGAAGCTCAGAAGAGATAGCATGGAACTTTTGTATGCAAAGTGTGCATATTAAGCACAAGGAGTGCGTATGTGAAGTCTTTGACTTGGAGAAATAACTAGTGTTTTTCTCATAAGAAAGTACAGAGGTCAATTGCAAACAGTGCACAGGACCTGAAATCGACTAAGTGTCAAAGAAATCCTTCAGAAGAAGAATTTGCAGAAGTTGGACAAGATAAAGGGTCAAGATCTATCCAAGAAGACCCGAAGTAAATTTGGACCGTCAGATCCAGAGGGACACGTGGCGACAGATCACGAACTTCAAATAATAATACTCTGGGAAGTTGAGAATTGAAATATCTGAACCTCGAAGGTTCGAAGTAAATTATAACCGTCGATTTGAGGAGGACAAATGTCAACAGATCTTTTATTTTGGGAGATAGCCATTGTGGAGAAAGGAGTTGAGATTTGAAACTCCTAAAGCCCGAATGATGGAATAAATCACTGTCATTGATTTAGATGGGTTAGTTCTGATCCGTAGATTGGGAAAGGACAGATCTAAGCCATTAGGTTCAAAAGCATCGTCGATATCTTGAGATCGACGATCACAAAGGATTGTGGGGATGGAAAGTACTCGGATGTTAAAAATTTGATAGCGGGCCGCAATTGAAACCATGTTATTGCAAAAAAGATGCGTGGCGATTGGTAGTGAATTGCGGGGAGAAAAGTGGGTTGATCCCAAACCACTTTCGACCGTGCCTGAAATCGTGTGTGGACATAGCCCGAGGTCACATGTGGGAAGGAGTTAAAGGAGTAGGAGCTAGCGCCTGAGTTGTGATGGAGCTAGCGCTTGAGTTGTGATCATTCAGTAGTGAGAAGAAGAGATCGTGAGTGTTATAGAACTTGCATCGAGAGACAGAAAAGTCATGTGTTTATTTACAAGTGAGACCATTAAGGTTTCAAAGAGCTAATTTAGCTCCAAGAATTGAAGATCCTTGACCGGGAGGTCACGCAGCCCCAAGGAGAAAGGGGTTTTTTCACCAACATATTAAGGAGTCTTGCAAATGGCGGTATAATGATCAATGGTTGCAAATTTTGGCCATCAATACTTTAAATATTTTGCAAAGGATGGTATAACGATCAATGACACTAATAGGGGAGCTTTGAGTAATCTCTTCTTTGTGTTTTTAATGGTGGGGATAAATAATAGTGAATGAATGATGGAGATCTTCGGTGAGGTAGAAGAAGTCCTACATTTGATTTCACGCAAGAATAGAAATAAATGTCATCTAATGATGAGCACTAGGTTGGGGCACAATCATATGAATTTGATGGTCAGCCTGATCTATGTACTGGATGACTAGTTATTGGGTATTGTTGTAGCAAAAATTCTTCGTAATCTATTTGTATATGCAGAGGAAGATTGGGTTGAATTGAGGGAAATACCATAAGCGAAATAAAAGGTAGAAGAGTGTATTCAATTCATAATATTTCATTTGAAAACTGAAGTCTTGCACTACAGTTGGATCGAATTTTTTTTTCATGCAATCGATTAATTTCTTTCTTGTCATATTTTTACAATTTGTGGTGCTTGTGATGGAGAGGAAAGACGAACATCAAGAAGTAGCCATAGGACTTTTTCTTCATATATTCAAGTTTATTGAGAAATTGGATTACAACCATGTGCTTGAATTTATAGGTGAACGACCCAATCGTTGATTTTGAAACTTCTAGACATTTTATGGAGGCACTGGCCTCTCTCAAGTGAGGTTCCCATCAAGATATTTAGTAAGGACCTTCTGATCGCAATTATGAACCTGGAAAAAGTTGCAATATCAAGCAGTCTGAACGAGGAAGTGGAAGTAGTACTAGGGAAGTATTTGAATTAAGGAAGCGTATATAACTTTATCACTCACACTTTGTAATCTCACTAACATACTTAAAATTCCCATTGAACTGTTTGTGGTCATTTTTCAGAGATTAATAAAAATTATCTTATCTTATCTTATCTTGAGATAACTTCATTTCCCTATATCCTCCTCGAGCTTTTCTCATCATTCATATGGAGATTACTACCTTAACCTCAACCTGGATATTTTGTATAACTTGACGCTATGAGATGTAATACTTTTGGGTGTACATGAAAAATAAAAGGATATTCTCTACATACAAGAGATTGACTGTGATATGGTTAATCTACATAGAGCTTCAGTTGATGGATATGGTCTACTTTCATCATATAGTAGGCATTTCTCCAACTTGGAGAATCTCATGTCTTCTTTCTCCTTAATGATCTCCACATATAACTTGATTATGCAAGCTTCACATGCTTCCCTCACAATGGACATACAAGTGTGGCATATTGTCTAGGCTATCCTAGATATTCTCCTTCACACCCTACACCTCTTGGTCTACCCTCCTTTCCCCGTGTGGATGATGATGCTTCCGTTACCTCCTCCCTTCTTATCCCCCACCCCCCAATGTACCTCACACCAACTTTGCACCCCTCATATTATGGTCCAATTTGACACAATTCTATCAAAATTGGACCGATCATCGAACCTGTCAACCCCAAAAATGTCAACCGGATTGGAACCACAAAAAAACCAGATTATAAAACCGATCAATCAAAAAACACAACATATTCAAATTT
>ML790737.1:42356-58459 GCA_009831015.1 Picea engelmannii | reverse complement strand
ATGTGCATCCATTTGAATCCAAACCATTATACAAATATGCAAAGTTTCTCATGTATATAACAAGTGTGCATATAACTAAAATAGCACCTAGTGCAACCCATCTCTAAACCAAAATGCATCATCAAATAGGACTCTAAATGGCCTCTAGAGTCCAAAAAACAAATCATGCTACAACAAATAACTACATATCATCAAAATCATTGCCTATGTTAGGATCCTCATCAATAAAATCACCCTCTAAGCTTTAAAATAAGATAAAAAATATTAACATGCCTAATCATTGATTTTACTTGAGCCTAAGGGTACATTTTTATTGGGGTCATGAAAGACAAGTTCAATAATAAATGCCAACAACATCAAGATACATAGAGGGATTGGTGATCTTGTTTAAATGCAAGTTTTGTACCCTCATACATGATAGAATCTAGCAAAAATGTTGCAATCCTACCAATCTTAAATCCTAAAAACTGTTAAGTCTAGTGAATTTTGAATGGGGTCTAAAATTCTACTTTCTCCATATGAAGTCCAATGAGGTTGGAACCACTCTCAAACATCTTGAAACAATTAATGGTAATGTTAAAAATTTAAGTAAAAGGATAGAACATGAAAGATAAAGGAGAATGTCAACTAATATTACTATTAATTAATAATTTAATATTACTATTAATTACTAGGATGAGTGAAATAGACTGGGGGGGGGGCTTATTTAAATAGCGTATTAAGGTTGGTTCCATACGAAATCAACCAAAAATGGTCCAAAAACCTGAACTAGACCAAAAAGGCCCTGAAACAGATCAGATCGATCAATTTTGCCAGTTCTAGTCCAATTCTAATAGCATTGCTTTGACACTAAGTTTGTAGACTCTTTTACTACTTACCTTTCACAATTGATCTTGCCTCTGTCCCACTTACTGTCCCTCTCGACACTTAAGGATAAACATGACCTCTCCATGGAAATTTGGGAGGTTGTGTTGGACTCTTACCTCCACACAATTAAGCATCATATGCACATCATTATACCTAGCACCTACCCCATGAATTGATGGTACCACATGAAATGTAATTCTTACACAAACACCTTCACTTGTTCTTCTCATGACTCCCCCACCCATTCCCTCCACTCACTAAGTTTACAAATACCTCCTCCATCTCAAGAAACCCAACTTTCTTGATACATGGATATGTGAGCTTCTTGAAGCCCTCCATCATTCACATAAATCCTTCTAGTGCACCCTCATTCCTAAGAATGGTTCTCTTCCACCTTACAATGACTATCATTCCCTTTTCTCTCATAGAACCTCTCTATACAATGTACCTAGGAAGATCCTAGTCCACATCTCTTCCCCCCTCTCCCTAGTATTTATTTTCTTTAGGGGACATCTAGAGACAAATCAAGGTTATGACCACAAGCAAGACTATAGAGGAAGGTCCCTAGGTGAAGTTCCTCAAACATGGTATTGACTCTTGTTGATTTTTATATCCATTAAGACTGAAACAACAACCTCACAAGGATATGAATCTCCCTGCATTTTTATAGAGGTGGTACTCCTCTTTGGCTAAAAGATATGTCTTGAATATCTTGGATTGGGGAGAATGCTAGATAGAAAAATCCAAGTCTTTCTTGTTATATATATATGAAATGGTTCTTTAACAACCTGTTTTGATCTTCAAGTGCATAAAGAAATATTTTAACAACAAAAATACTGAAGGGAGGCTTCAATATCAAAATATATCTTTGCTCAACATCATATATACAGCCTTCTAGATCATATACAAATAGAGAATAGATCCATGTCTTCTCACGAGAAATAGGAGAGAATAGTTTTGATCATCAAAGAATTTTAAAAGAGTATTGCAGTTAAAACAAATTATAATTTGATAAGCATACTTCAAACATATCACACTCAGAAATCCCAAAATCTAAAACATCATTGAAGTCATGCCCCAAAGTAATTCTTTGTGGAGTTTTATTCATGAAATATATTCAACAATACACAAAATATATGACAGTCATATACATGGCTTTGAATACTCCATGATCATATAATAAAATTCTTTTGAATAATACAAGAGAAACACTCAAGAGTCTCAGCCTTGTGCTAAATTTAAATTATCAAGCATAAATCTTTGAGAAATGGTGTAGAAGAAGAAAAGAGTTGAGAAGATGGAGATCTCTTTTTTCATTGACCAAAAGCTTCACTGCATATTTATGTATGTACCTAATTCTTTTGATCCTCTTCTGCTTCCCTTCTCGATAAAAATGAATCCTTTTGATGAAGACCTTTCTTTCCTTTTAAAAATTTACTCTTCTAACTCCTTGAGGAAGTTAGGGTTTTCTCTTCTTGAATTTCCCATACACTTTTCTTCTTGAAATATTCACTTTAGTTAATGACTTGATTAAATCTCATTGATGAATTGACATCATTGATATTCATATATTGAAGTTGACCCCTTTCTATCTTTAATAAATAAATAAAAATAAAAAACTTTTATTTTTCAAAAAAATAATTAATTGTCCTTTTAAAAGGGGGAATGCGTTTTAATTTTCTAGATAGGATAATCAACTTTTCATCCATGGAAACCAATTTATATGTGATATTCATCATATCATATTTCCACTGAGTCCTCCTACGCACGATTTCATTTCCTGGATATCAAGATATGACCTCGTGAAGTTGAGGTGTCAAGCAGATTTATCGACATATGATAAAAATATGGCTGACTGTTCTTTTAATTTTTGAGAAAATTATGGAAAATTTCATCCCTCAAGACATGTCCCGTCATCTTCCTCGTTGAAATATCTTTCCAACGAGGTAATTTTTTTTCAATTTCGACTCTCGGATCTAAAAATATATGGCCTTTGGAAGATTTAAGGCTCAACGGTTGTTAATCAATCTTCACTAGACAATTTGGGCCCTTGATTTGAATTTTCCTTCTTCCTTTAGAAATTAAACTTGTCTTAAAAATAGTTATCCCACATGCATGAGATTTTATGAGTCTTTTGTGTATATATTAAATAATGTAACACACACTTGGTAAGAATTTAAGGAAGACTACGGAGAACTATAGGTCGACCCCTTGGGAGATTGATTAAATAATTAATATCTTGACCAAAATCATCCTCCACCTCATGCCCAATCAACATGATGAGTTAGCCATCCAAATTTTTCGACATGCATCCAATAATAACCTGCCACGTGTTTCCAAGTGTTTCCATTAGTTATATGCCATGTGTCATCTCTCCATAGGTTTCCATGTGTGATAATCTCATTGGATGCCATATGTAACCAATAGTATGTTGCCATGTGTCTCCAAAAGTGTTTTTTCATGTGTCATGTAACAATTAGTTTCTATATGGAGTGTTCTCATTGGTTGGTTAATAATTCATGTAATGAATTTAAAATATAGTTTAAGTGTGGAAGAGGGTGGAATTAGAGGGAAAGGGAGGGTAGTGTAAGGGGATGGGGATAAATGTAAGTGGCAGAGGTGAGGGAGTGACGTAGGGTGAGGCAAGGGGGGTAAAGTGTAGGCATTGGGGACGTGTTTGCATGTTGGGGAGTGATTGAGGTGAGGGGGTAATGGAAAATGATTCCTCCAACCCACTGTGGAGAAAGAAGGGATTATGGAGAGATAAGGAGTGTGGTGGGTGTGAGGAGTATGGATGGTGTGGAGTGTGGCAGGTGCATGCGAAGGTGAGGAATACTTATGAGCTCGCTATCATATGAACCCGTGAAGAATATAAATTAATCTAAGTATGGAGTGAAGTGGTGGGGAGGTATAAGGAGAAGAGAGAAGAATGTAGCATGGTAGTTGTGGTGAGTTAAACTGCCATGCTATAATCAGAAAATAAAAATAAAAAAAATCATGGATCTTGGGCCCAAAAAATTCAAGAAAATACATGGGTTATGAACCCAAAAATTTAGATGTATTTCCAATAAATTAGCTTTTTTCCACATGGAAGAAGCAAATTTTGTTGTTTAAATGCAAACCTAGATATCTTGAGAATACGAACTTGGATTTTGAATACAAAAAATGCACGACGAAGCTGAGACTAAGAGCTACGCAATGAACTTGTTATCATTCAAAAAAAAAATTATAATATCATTTTTTTTATTACTCCATGAGCAGGAAAATATAGATGACCATTTTTTGGTCAACAACTAGCTCCAACTGCGAGATAGTGACCCCCTGTGGGTTGCTAAGAACCTTGAAACTGAAAACCAGTTTCCTTCTCTATTGGGCTATGGAGTCATCTTCAAAGTAAATTCTTATAATCCTTCCTCTTTCATGGAGTTATCTTCAAATATTATTTCAATAGAGTGATTTCCTTATTGTGCAAAACTTGAACTAAAGAAACAAACTATATACATACAAGATCTACCTACCATACCTTACTTGAAGGGAAGAGACACTTTCAAGTGTAGGTAGATTTCCTATAGAGTCGTTCAAGCATCCAACTAGTCTGTTGAATGAGCTCTAGAACTGTGAAACATATTTGGGCTTGTACCAATGAGTCAGGGACACTCCCAATATGTACTGGAGAAAAAATGAACCAGGTGTGTTGAGGATATGATTGCATTGCTTCACCAACAATGCTTTGGAACCATGATTCAATGAAATCGATTATTGGTTGCTCAAGAATACTATTGTATTTGATTGGATGAGGAGTTTCCGATCTAAGAATAATTTCATCTCTCTCCTTATCACTGTCTACCTCCAAGATTTATGATTCATCAACAATGTTTTGAAAGAATTCCTTCTTAGTGTAATGATCATATTTCCATGGTGAAGTTGCAACAATGAATTGTTGGTGGTCATTTGTGGGGAATTGTAAGACTTTTCTTTGTTGTTCATCAACAACTTCATAATCTTCAAAAATAGAAAATATTGCCCACGAATCCTTTTGTTGAAAATGCCCTTCTTTTGATGTTTGAAGAATATCTTCTTCATTAAACTTTGTTTCAGATAAGGAAGCAACATCATAAAAGTCTGGCAAAAAGTGATGACTCTTACAAATATTCATGTTCATCAAATTTAAACATTGTTCTTGTGGCTTGATGTAAACTGGTTGCGCTATTTGATAATCTCCTGCAATATTTTCATCATGATTATTTTGAATAAAATCCTCATATTCATTTTTGAACTCATTAAGATTATTGCTCTCCAATTAAGCACATGAGAGATTGAAATTCCCTTCCAATGAGGCATGTAGAGGATGATATTTTTCTTGAATTGAAACATTATAGTCCTCATTTTTAGTTTCAAAAACATGAACTGAAAAAAATTCATGTCTTTCAAAAAACTTTTCTTTTAAGTCCATTCCTTTGTTGTCTTGAAAATGTATTGGGAAACTTGATATACTCACATCGTTTTCAAGGACATCTCTTTCATTGACTTGAGCTCGCTGCATTAATTCTTTCCAGATGCACTTTACCTCTTACTTCAATAGAAATTTTAGATTCACAGGCAAAGCATTTTCATAGTAACTGAAAATAATAACATCGTTTGGAAACATTTCTTGAGGAATACCGTAAAGAACTTTCTGTTCGATTACTGAGAGGGGGGGTGAATCAGTAATAGCATAATTATGATCCTTTTTCTTCAAATGTTATATCAATGTAGAATTATTATCCAATAATGAGCAGTAAGAGATAAACAATCACACATATACACAGTACACCAATGTTTTATGTGGAAACCCAAATCGGGAGAAAACCACGAAATGTTTTTTCTTATATGTATTGAAGAATTACATTCATTGGAAGCACCAACTTCCTTTGTTTTCCAGCTGCAATTGGAAGGAGGCTCCAACCCCCTAGTTTCTCAAGCTACAACCTGAGGGAAGCTCCAACTCCCCAATTCTCTGGCTACAACAAGAAGGAGGCTACAACCCCCAATGTTCTCTGGCTACAACCACCTGTCCTTGCCCCGTCCTACCACCCTGAAGTAGAAGTAGAATGATGGAACCACTATCACACTATCACTGTGAGATATACTGTTGTAAACCTGTACCAATAAATATGAACCATGCATCAACCTATACTTCAACCTGTAATCAACCTGTACCATAAACAAGTGCATCAACCATGCACCAACCTATAATCAACCTGTACCATAAACATGTGCATCCAACCATGTACCAAGTATGTACCAATCATGTGTCAACTACTCATCAACTATGACTCATCAATATGTACCAACATCATCAACTTTACACCTCATGTATGTGCCAACTCATCAACTACTTGTCTCAACCATATACTCAACATGTACCTCAACCAAAAGCCCTCATCCATTTCATCATCCAAACCTGATTTGTAGCTCTGTAATAGACCTTGTGTATATGATCGCATTCCTACAAACCTTCCTTAATTTTAACAACAAGAGACTAGCATTTTCATCAAAATTTTTTTTAGTCTCACAAGACTAGTTTTGGATTAGTCAAAAACCTTGACTTGAAATAATCATAACTTTGTACCTGTAATAAATAAAGATCTGAAACTGATACACAATGTTATTTAGTGTTTTTTATACAATTCCTCCAGGTGTCACTACTTGGAACCTCTCAGAAAAGGAGTTATAGAAAAAATGACACACATTGCTAAATTCTAGATTATTCTAGAGAGCGACCTTGTAGAGAATGCCTCGCACAAAATGTTTGATAAATTGATCTGAAACTGTTACGTAACATACTATAGACTGTAACCTAACCAACACATTTGGTCTCATTGAATTTTGATCTGTTATTAATAAGTTATGACGTTTTTACCCGAAACACCTGATTTTGACTAGTTTCAGGACTGGCCACAAACCCTATTTTCCACATAGTGGAACTCCAAAAATACAACAACCCACAAGCTGAATTTTTTACCACATATACTTGGATATGTTTTCTCACTTTCATAGCAATTTCAGGATCTGAATCATTATAGAAAAAATGTTATAGCGAAAATGGTGAGATGACCTGTAAATAACATACCTTAGAAAGCACCATCAAAAGAATTTAACCTTCCTTGCATTTCAGCCTTCTTTTCTTCACTTTCCTAAGAATTTCGGCTTATATATAATTTGGTTACCTCAGACACCTATAGATATTCAATATGCTCAAGTGTGTTTCAAATGAGAGAGCCTTGCCTCTTATTTATACTCTCCAAGTAGCTTCCTTAAAAACATCGTCTAGGTCACTTGACCCACTTTCCTTATTTTAGGGTTGGGTCCAGTTCTAATTTCTCCATTAAATTTATTATTGAAATAATTTATTTTGTATTCACTTTGAATTATAATACACTCATCACTTCACTTTATTATTTACCTTTTAAAATCTTTTAAACCACTTTGACTACTTTGACCTTTTGGGGCTTCTAGATGACATATGAGGGTCCTCCAACTTCGTAAGGTCATAACTCTCAAACCAATAGGAGTTATGTGACGTTCTACATACCACCAGAAATGGAATGCCATGTACTATCCATATAGAATAATATTATCTAAAAATATATCATAACTTATATCGTTACCCATCAAACAAACTCGGGTCCATTACCCAAATCCAAACCTGGGGTCTCCAACTTCTCATGGCCATAACTCTCTAACCGTGAGGAATTATGTGACGTTCCACATACCACCGGAAATGGCATGACAAGGACTATCCATCTAGGATATTTTCCCTGACAAGTTCACTTTCCTTCATCTTATTATTCTACAATTAAACATGGGTTCTCTTACTCCACAAAGCGCCTTCTCGTGATGGCTTTCACCATAAGGGGACCACTTTGGAGTTCATCCATATTTACTTCTTATCAACCATGACAAAACAATAATGAGTCATATTTACATCAAACAATATTGGGTCCATTACCAAAACCTTTGTGCTACAGGGCTTTCTTCAAGGGTTGACATCAATGACAACCAACCTTAATCAACACTTTCATGAACTTGAAAGTAAAATTTTTTACTGTCTCTTCCTTATTCATATGAATTTCAACAAACTTTAAGAAAATACAATAAGGATCTTTTCTTGTAACAAATTTCTCCATGAATAATGTTTCTAGTACATCCCAACTAGTGATGGTTTTGGGAAGCAATGAGTAAAACCATTCACTAACATCTTTCTTTAGAGTTAAGATGAATAAGAAGCATGTAACATCATTTTTAGCCACATTAAAGATTTCACAAGCACTGTCAAATTTGATCAAATGTTTCTCTGCATCTTCTGAAATATTCCTGAAGAATATGAGAAAATTTTCCATGGAAATATCTGGCGAGGGATGAACTTCTCCTTGCAAATTGAGTGGGCTTCTATGCAAATGTTTATTTTTTTGGATACCCTTTCCTTTTATTGTATCTTGAACAACTTTTGTTGGCCCTAGTGGAGAAGGAAAAACATCTTCAAAACATGAAAGAAATTCCTCATAGGAATATTCAAATTGATCTTTTTGAAACTATGAAATATTTTCAGTGAAATCGCCAAGGCATCTTTCTTTAAAATCTTGAGTTTCAAGGATGGAGTCACTAGGGAGATCATCCTCTCAAATATTAGATAGTTCTATGTTTTTATAAAAGTTGTCACAACTGATTTGCGACTGAAATTTCCACAAAATATCTTCAAGGCCATTTAGTGCTCTTTGAACAAGTTTTTCAAAAACCTAATTCATTTTGAATCTTTCTCTTGATCTTCTTTTAAAACTTTAACCATGGAGACTTTGGTTTCTCGATCTGATATGAAGCAGGGCCTCAAATATATTGAAAATAAATGGCTCCCTAGTTGAGTCACCAAAAATGTTGATGTTTAGATCTGTTAAAACCGAAACAACAACCTCACGAGGATATGAATCCCCCTTTGTTTTTATAGAGGTGGTACTCATTTTTGGCTAAAATATATGTCTTGAATATCTTGGATTGAGGAGAATACTAGATAGCAAACTCCAAGTCTTTATTGCTTTATATATATATGAAATGTTTCTTGATATTCAAGTACATAAATAAATCTTTTAACAATAGAAAGATTGAAGGGAGGCTTCAATATCATAATATCTCTTTGCTCAACATCATATATATAACCTTCTAAATCATTTACAAATAGAGAATAGATCCATGTCTTCTCACGAGAAATACGAGATAAGAGTTTTTATCATCAAAATTTTTTAAAAGAGTATTGCAGTTAAAACAAAAAAGAATTTTATAAGCATACTTCAAACATCTCACACTCATAAATCCCAAGATCTGAAAAATCATTGAAGTCATGCCCCGAAGTAATTCTTTGTGGAGTTTTATTCATGAAATATATTCAACAATACACAAAATCTCTGACAGACATATACATGGATGTGAATACTCCATGATCATATAAGAAAAGTATTTTGAAGAATACAAGAGGAACACTCAAGAATCTAAGATTTGTGCTCAATTTAAAGATTCAAGCATAAAACTTTGAGAAAATGGTGTAGAAGAAGAAAAGAGTTGAGAAGATGGAGATCTCTTTTTTCATTGATCAAAATTTTGTTGCATATTGATGTATGTACCTACTTCTTATGATCCTCTACCCCTGCCCTTCTCAATAAAAATGAACCCTTTTGATGAAGACCTTTCTTTCCTTTTAAAAAAACTTTCTTCTAACTCCTTGAGGAAGTTAGGGTTTTCTCTTATTGAATTTCCCGTACACTTTTCTTCTTGAAATATTCACTTTAATTATTGAATTAATTAAATCACATTAATGAATTGACATCATTGATATTCATATCTTGAATTTGACCCTTTTTTGCCTTTAATACAAATTTTTAAATAACTTTTATTTTTCAAAAATTTAATTAATTGCTCTTTTAAAAGGGGGGTTGTGTTTTAATTTTATGGATAGGATAATCAACTTTTCAGCCATGGAAACCAATTTATATGTGATATTCATAATATTATATTTCTAATAATTCCTTCTAGGCGTAATTTCATTTCCTGGATCTCAATATATGACCTCGTGAAGTCGAGGTGTCAAGCATTTATCAGCATAAGATAAAAATATGGCTGAATTTTCTTTTATTTTTTGAGAAACTTCTGCAAATTTCATCTCTCAAGACCTATCCCATCATTTTCCTCGTCAAAATACCTTTCCAACGAGGTCAATTTTGTGCAATTATGATTCTCAGATCTCAATATATGGCCTTCAGAAGATTTAAGGCTCAACAACCGTTGATCAATCTTCACCGGGCAATTTGGGCCCTTGATTTGAATTTGCCTTCTTCCTTTAGAAATTCGACTTGTATTCAAAATAGTTATCCCACATGCATGGTTTTTATTGATTCTTTTGTGTATATATTAAATAATGTAACATACACTTTGTAAGAATTAAAAAAAGACTATGGAGAATTACAGGTCAACCCCTTACGAAATTGATTAAATAATTAATATTTTGACCAAAATCATCCTTCACCTCATGCCCAATCAACATGATGAGTCAACCATCCAAATGTCACCACGTCTCTCTAATAATAATGTGCCACATGTATCCAATGGTGGGATGCCATGTGTTTCCATTAGTTAGATGCCATGTGTCATCTCTCCATAAGCTGCCATGTGTGATAATCTCATTGGATGCCATATATAACCAATAGTATGTTGCCATGTGTCTCCAAAAGTGAGTCATCACGTTTCAACAACCACCTCATTCCCAATCAACATGATGAGTCATCCATCCAAATGTCGCCACGTCTCTCTAATAATAACGTGCCATGTGTCTCCAATGGTGGTATGCCATGTGTTTCCATTAGTTAGATGTCATGTGTCATCTCTCCATAGGCTGGCATTTGTGATAATCTCATTGGATGCCATATATAACCAATAGTATGTTGCCATGTGTCTCCAAAAGTGAGTCATCACGTTTCATGTAAAAATTAGTTGCTATATGGAGTGTTCTCATTGGTTGGTTAATAATTCATGCAATGAATTTAAAATATAGTTTAAGTGTGGAAGAGGGTGGAACTTTCTATATGGAGTGTTCTCATTTTTTGGTGAATAATTCATGCAATGAATTTAAAATATAGTTTAAGTGTGGAAGAGGGTGGAACAAGAGGGAAATGAGTGTTCTCATTGGTTGGTTAATAATTCATGCAATGAATTTAAAATATAGTTTAAGTGTGGAAGAGGGTGGAACGGGAGGGAAAGGAGTGTGGAAGAGGGTGGAAATTTCTATATGGAGTGTTCTCATTGGTTGGTTAATAATTCATGCAATGAATTTAAAATATAGTTTAAGTGTGGAAGAGGGTGGAACGAGAGGGAAAGGAGTGTTCTCATTGGTTGGTTAATAATTCATGCAATGAATTTAAAATATAGTTTAAGTGTGGAAGAGGGTGGAACAAGAGGGTAGTGTAAGGAGATGGGGAGAAATGTAGGTGTTGAAGGTGAGGGAGTGACGTGGTGGGGGGGGGCGGGGTTGCTAAAGTGTAGGAAGTGGGGGGTTCGTGAGTTGGGAAGTGAGGGAGGTGCGGGGGTAAGGGAAAATGAGTCTACCAACCCGTCATGGAGAAAGAAGGGAGTATGGAGAGATAAGGAGTGTGGAGGGTGTGAGGAGTATGGTGGGTGTGGAGTGTGGCGGGTGCCCACAAAGGTGAGGAATACACATGAACCCGTTATCACATGAACCCACGAAGGATATAAAGTAATCTAAGTATGGAGTGAAGTGGTGGGGAGGTATAAGGAGAAGAGAGAAGAGTGGAGCATGGCGGGTGTGGTGAGTTAACTCATCATGCTATAACAAGAAGAAAAGCATGGGTCTTGGGCCCGAAAAATTCAAGAAAATACATGGGTTATGAACCCAAAAAATTAGATGTATTTCCAAGAAATTATCTTGGTTCTACATGGAAGAAGTGCCTTTTATCGTTTAAACGCAAACCTGGATATCTTGAGCATACAAACTCGGATTTTAAATCCAAAAAATGAGTGATGAAGTTGAAACCGGGGGCTATGTGATGAACTTGTTATAGTTCAATTTTTTTTTTTTTTTCCTGATATCAATTTTTTATTATTCCATGAGCGGGAAAATATAGATGACCAATTTTTTGTCAACAACTCTTTACATTTT
This sequence comes from Picea engelmannii, assembly GCA_009831015.1. NCBI lineage: Eukaryota > Viridiplantae > Streptophyta > Pinopsida > Pinales > Pinaceae > Picea > Picea engelmannii. The sequence continues at coordinate 46,392 of ML790737.1, read as the reverse complement.
TACATTGTTGATATGTTTAATCATGTTGTTTCTTCAAGTTTTCCTGCCTTTTGGTTTCACCATATCATCCATCCCATCTTTAAATTGGGGGATACAATAGAGCCTAATAATTACAAGATTATCGTGATTGGAAACACTTTTGCCAAGACCTATGCAACAATGCTTCATATGTGGTTTTCTAAACAATGGGACAAGAGGAACCTCAGGGGAAAAAATGATGAGCAAGTTTTCAGTGAGTGTATCAAAACATTGACCAGATGTTCAAACTTTGTGTTATTATTGAGGAGGCGCGTCGTCACTCTCTGAAACTCTTTTGTTGCTTAGTATACTTTTGAAAGGCATTCAACTCTATTTCAAGAGAGGTTATGTTCTAGAATTTATGCAACATTGGCATCTTATGGACTCGTTTTTTTTATATCATGAGACTTTACAAGTCAATCCTTTAAATGAATCATGGCCTATAAACTTTCATCAACAAAACCATAGGTGGCAAATCTCTCGTCAACTCTCTTTGGGATTTAGTGATGAGTCAAGGTCCTTAGTCTCAAAGAGCACATACAAGAGGGTGGTTGTCTACTTTATCATATCTTGATATATTTACATTTATTTTTTGATGACACAATCCTATTAGCCTCATCACCCAAGGGGATTCAGAGGAAAATTAATGCACTCTAGTTTCTATGATATTCGATAGTTGACAATCAACTTTAGTAAAACTAAGGTGATGATCTTCAATGTGTTAAAGAATTCTCTCTTTCAATATTGCTTCCACCACAAATGGAGGGAGATTGAGAATATCATTTCCTACACTTGCTTTGGGTTTTAGTTCTCAAGGTCATGTTTTAGCTTGAGGCACACTTTTCAACCCCAACTTTGCAGGGGTTATATTTGGATCTCTGGCCATGCTTGAGAAACAATATTTGTAGTGTCACTTCCAAGATATCTCATCCAAGATGCACCTCTTAAGACTTGATCATCGAGCCCATTGTTCTTTATAACTCTAAGTCATTGAGATCTAGTTTGTTGAGCGTTGATTGGACTAGGACTAAGAGATTACATATCCTCCTACTACAATGTATGATCTATTGGATACATATATTCCTCATGACAACATTTAAGTTGAGTTTGGCACACAACCTTTGCACCTTGAGGCTATTTTCATATTGGTCTCCTTGCTCCATAGGTTATAATCTCTAGGTGACTCAACCTTGGAATGAGAGAGGCACCCCTTCCTAGTAATGTTCTCCTCGTAAGAGATTTTTTATGCTTTGGCAGTCATGTACCCTAGATGAAGACAATGTTGGTTCTCTAAGACTTATTTTCTCCTCTAGTGTGTCAACAAATCTATTGATTCCCTCCCCCCTTTCAAGGATTATATTGATGCACCTTGTCACTTCCTTCCCTCTAAATAAGGTTGAATAGGGTGATGAGAGAGGACATTTACAATGAACATATATAGGTCACTTGGATTGGCCCTCTCGAGGACCTCAATCCTAACATGGATTTATGTTTTGAGCACCTAATGTTGTTGAGGGATGACCTTATTATCATACTCGAGTATACTTGGAAACATTGGTGCACAACACCAAGGTTTCTTTAGGCCAATTCAAAATTTGTACACATCATCTTTGAGTTGAGGTAGACCACCACATTTCGAGCTTTGAGAAGCCCTCTCAATTTTTTCACCTATAGGACACCAAGTTGAAGGACTACCTTATCTTCCAATTTCTAGTGTACAATAATATTAGAGGATGTTTTGTTGCCTCGACAAAGAGTCAAGGAGATCCCTTACTATTTTCTTCAAGTACCTAGCCCAAAGGTATCTACCTTTGTTTCTAAGGGAGGTACTAAATCTTAGGACACAAATTTTATAGGTCCCACTTAGGACAAACCCTATTAGATTGATTACTTGTTTCTTCCCCTTGATCTTAATGGCAGGTAATCACAAGTACCAAATTAACTTGGGAAAAGAACAAGAACTCATTGATGATGAAAATAAAGTCAAAAGGTATAGTAAGAATGGTGAAGCACGTGGACTAATCAGTATGTCCATCTCTCTTGATTTAAGGTTTCACCTTCAAGGAATTAATGCCCCCAATGAAGCTTGGGAAAAGCTTCAAGTTGTGTTTGGTAAACACAATATTATTCGAGCCCACCTGTTAGAAAATCAATTAATGACTTTAAGTCCCTATGATTTTCCTTGGATTGAAGATTATTTATCTAAGTTAAAAACACTTAGATTTTTATGTAGACTGCAAATTAGATTTGAAGGATGACCGATGCATATATGTTATTCTTGCTAATCTTGGTAGTGCATATTCTATCTTTACATCTACCTTTTAAGCCACCATAGAAGCTCTAGGGAGTGCTTATAAACAACCTTCTCTTAAGTCTTTTTGTGATGCTCTGATTCAAGAGTGAGATAAGCTTGTGCAACTTGGATTGATCGACACAACAAGTACATCCAACAAAGCCTTAGTGGTCCAAGAAAAAGATAAATCCAAGAATCCCAAGAAGCAACATCCTCACCACAACAACAAGAAAAACAAGGGTCCCAAACCCTCTCCGCCAGCTTTTGCATCATGACAAAATTGTTTCAATACATAGTTGATAGATTGCACAAACGACCCATTTTAAAAGGCATTAATGAATCATTACCAAATGAAATATGGACTTCATAATGAAGGGGCAATTAAAGCACAGGTCAAGGAAAGAAGGCAAAATGTTTATTCTCATGTTTAGGTCTGAATTATGTTATTTCTTCAAATATGACTTTAGAAACTAGCACCCACTCCTAATAGAATTAACAAACAAAATGAAGCATTGCATGCAGACTTCAGATTTCCTCCATCCTTACAAAGTCAAGTAATATCTAGTTTGTACTCTAATTAAATTGTCTTTCATGAAACCATATTGGTATAACTAAAATTTTGTCTTCATCGAGCTAGATTGGTACAGATAATTTTTTTTTTTAATTATAGCATATTCATTGACTTAATCTCTTTGTTGGAAACATTGATACCACAAAGTTTGGAATTATTTATTTTCGAAGCAAAATGCAAAAGCTTATGTGATCTTGCACTCCTTTGCAAACTTCCACTACAATAGAGCTTTTAGAACCATCAATGATCAACTTGTTAGTTCATGAAATGAAATTGTTTTTGTTAATTCATGTTAGAATGTGACAACAATCGATTAAAAGAAAATGTAAAACTAAAATTTACTTATGTAAATATTTGGCGAAGTTAGTTTACGAAACCGGTGGAAGTTTGTATAACGGGTGGTAGTTATTGTAACTATGAAACCGGTTCTAAGATAGATGTATATCTATGAATCCTGAGAGATGTTCTGGATGGTAAGCCTGATTGTAATCCTATCTTGAATAATAAAGATACCTATACCTTACCTCGTGGATGTTTCCTTGACGAAGTGTCAGGGTTTTACCACATAAATATTGTTTGTTATCTTAGTGATTGATTCGTCTTTCTTGTCATTTTTTCCTACAATTAATATTGTATTTAGGCTCTTAAATACCAATAAATGGTATTAGATCTTGGCCGTTGGTTGTTTGGATGAGTTGAGAGCCCGAGGAGATGGAGAGGCCGAGTTGCAGAGTGTGGAGGGAGAAAAATGTTGAGTCGAGGTAGATCGTGCCCACGTGCAGAGAGTCGAGAAAGAATCCGATCAAGGGTTGTTTGTTTAGGTTGACCTTTAAAGAGCCAACAAATTTGGTGGAGGTGGCCCTGCAAATCGAAGAGCCGACAGATTTTAGTGGAGTGGCTCTGTAAACCCTAGTGGAAGAGTCGATGGTTTTGTTCAGACGTCAAGTGGAGACTAAGTGAAAGGATTACCTACAAATTTTGTGAAGGCCACGAAGACTAAGTGAAACCTCGCAAGTGAATGGTTTTTAGAAACCATGAAGGTGCACATTTGTTTTTAAACATTTTTTTTTTAAAAGAATTCGCCTGTTTTTTTATTTTTTTAATTTGCAGAGATATATATTTTTGAAAGAGATATATGTATTTTTTTTAAGTTT
>ML790736.1:486791-499412 GCA_009831015.1 Picea engelmannii | reverse complement strand
CACAAGCATCATACTCAATATTGAATGACTATCTTTTGGAGGCACATTCATTCCTTATATTCATTGATGATCTTTAGTATGGTGATATTTTAGTTTATTTGGGAACTTAGAAATTAGGTCCTTGTCTCTTCTTGATGATCAACAACATATTCTTCATCAAGCTCCTTGGAGACATATTCTTCATTGGAGACAACCTTTATCGTCGAGGAGTTGATACCTTGTTGTGTCATTTTCTAACTCATGATGAAGTGGAGTGTTGATACTGAGAGGGGGTGAATCAATATCAAGTACAATTTAAAATCTTTTTCAACTTATAATTAAACCATTCAATTATATCCAATGAGCAATGAACAATAGTATAAGAGTTACACCAATACACCATGCACAATATATGAGAAATAATCAATAGTTATTGTTCAGGGGAAGTAATGACTTCCAAAGGTAGCTACATCTTCCAAATGTAAAGGGAGGGATAAACCTCCAATAGGAAGATACAATCCTCCAATATTAGGAGAGATTTGAACTCTCCATCCTTTCCCCTTCCTTCCACCCAAGAATATATGAGAGATAATAAAACTTTACATTAAATCATCACCATCAACCAATCATCACATAGAACTTGATAATGCTTCCTGAGACTTCTTCAATTTATGCAATTCTTCAATTATTGGAGTAATATGATCCTGTAGATATTATTACTCAATGTATTCTATGAAAATCTTCCAAGTTTCACTCCTTGAATCCTCCCCAAAAAGAAGTTATAGAGAGAATGGTAGACCTTGTTCAATTTTGGTTTATTCAGGTGACCGAACTTGTACAGAATGCCCTGCGCTATTTAACATACAATTCTGAAACTCACACACTAGAAACTAAAGTCCGTACTATTTCTAATGAAATTTGTTCCACATCATTTGGATTCTTGATGAAGAAGTTATGATTGTTTTACCCGGAACACCTGTTTATTGACTAGCTTCAGGACTGGTCACAAACCCTATCTTCCACAAAGTGTATATCCATAATTATAGCGAATAAAGAGCTGAAATTTTTACCACAGGTACCTTGATATGTCTTCTCAATACCATAGCAATTTCACCATCTGAATCGTTCTAGAAAAAAAAGTTATAACAAAAATGGTAAGATGACCTTAAAATGACATACCTTAGAACACATCACCAAAAGACTTCATCCTCCCTTGAAATACGGCCTTCTTTACTTCTGATTTCCTATGAAATTTGACTTGTGTATCAAATGAATGTATAATGATATTTATTTATACCATTTATGTGACTTCCTTTTAACATTAGGGCCGACCTGACAATTTCTTATTTTGTAATTATTTTCTTTAATTATCTTTAGGGCCTACATGTACTTCCTTCTTCAATTCACTTTGTCATCTTCAAAAATTCATTTCTCCTAAACCATGAGGATCCACGTGAAGTGCCACATACCACCGGAAACAACATGATGTATACTATCCATCCATGGGTCTTGTATCTACATGTGCATTTTCTTTCATGTCCAAATACATTTATCAATCTTGCGGTCCAAAAATCATGACTAAGGTTGACATCAATGACAACAACCAATCTTCCAACAATCTTCCCATTTTTCATTTATGGCAACACGCATGCTCCCCCTATCATCATGATCCCAATTTATCTCCCCCTTTGACATCAATGGAAAAGGGTAGGGCTTCTCCCCCTAAATTTAATGGAAAAAGGTAACTCTCTTCTTTGGGGTTGCTCCCCCTGAATATATGGCACTCAATAATACTTCATTCTTATTTTTGGTCTTTGAGACTTTTTCTTCCTTGGAATCATTTTGTGTGGCTTATGTCTTCTCTCTCTTCTTCATGTCTAGAATGTATATGTTGTTCGGTCTTCTTGTTGCAGTTGCAACCAATCTTTCTGAGTTATTTTCTCTGATTTTACATTTTTGGGAGTCAAACGTAAGAGTGTATCCTTGATCACACATTTTAGTAACACTGAGTAGATTATGCTCAAAGTCTTCAACCAATAAGACATTCTTTGCTTTTACATTTTTTCTTCCAAGTTCTACTACACCTTCTCCAAGTATTTTGGCAAATGAGTCATCTCCAAATGCAATATTGCCACTCTTTCTCTTCCAACTAATGAATTTGTCTTGATCCCCGGTCATGTGTGAAGAACATCCACTGTCTATGTACCATTTGTCTTCTTCTTTACATTCTTCACCAGTCAATGTTATTCGACAATCTTCATTGTTTGGAATCTCTTTCCTTCTCCATAAAGTGGTTGGCATAGGGACATTTTCATTCATATATCTGCAATCTCGTGCTTTGTGACCAAGATAATTACATTTGTAGCATGCAATATTTCTGTCCATCAATGGGGAAAATGAATTATAACTTCTTTTGACAAATCCATGATTATTTCCATATCTTCTATTTACACCATTCATGTTTCTTCCGTATGTGTTCCTTTCATTGATTCTGCAATTAATTGTCTTATGTCCAAAATTTTTGCAAGTATAACAATGACCAAGAAAGAAAATTTGATACCTTGGAGTAAGTGAGCTTCTTTGTGATGTAGTCCATCTGGGTTCATGATCTATTCTTCTCTAGTTTCCTTCATACTGATTGAAGCTTCTTTGATTCCTAAAGGTAGGAGGTCTTCTTGGATATTCATCTCTTTTGTAATCATTCCTTCTTTCTGGTATCTTGGTCCACTTCTCATCAACAGTCTGTGTAGTTCTTTCTTCAACCTTCTTGTTGGTATTTGCATCTTCTTTGTATGAAGTTTCACCCATGCATCCAAGATGTGTTAAGTCTTTTAGCACTTGAGAGTTTCTTAATCTCTTCCTCAATGAGAAAACTTCTTGTTCAAGTTTCTCACAATCTTCTTATTTCTTCATCATTTGGACATTCCTTACTTCTCCTATTATTCTTTCTTCTTCGAGTAGAGTTTTCAATGAAATGTTTTCTTCTCTTAGTTTCTCAAAGTATTCTAATTGTTTCTTCAAGATTACAACTGTCTTTTCACAACTACCCAATTCACATCTTAGTTTTCTTTGTGTGTCTTTGAGCTTGTTATTTTCAATCTCAACATGCTTCAATTTTTTAATATTCTCATCTTCTTATTGAATAATTTTTTCATCATGATTTTCTTCTTCGGTGTCATTTCTTTCAATCCTTGGATGAGGACATTCAAATTCAACATGACCTACTCCTTCACAATTAAAACAAAAGAACTGACCTCTATTTTCTTCTTTGAAATCTGAGATGTTGTAATTTACTTCAACTTCTTCTTCTTGTTCTTCTGTTTCTTCCCTTACATAAATGTCTTGTGTCTTGTCCCAAATCTCTTTTGATGATGCACATGATCCCACCTTGGATTTCACTGAATTTGTCAACCCATCCAAGATGGTATCTATTGTCAATTTGTTGTTCCTTTTTGCTTCCTTCTGAGCTGCAGTCTTTGGCTTCTTCAAAGCATTGTATCCTGAAGCAACTAAGAACCAAACATCTACCCCAAGATCTTTCAAGTAAGTTTTCATTCTATTACTCCAATATTCAAAATTTCCTCCATCAAATGGTGGAATCCCATTTGGAATTTTGTCTTCCATTTCTTCTTAGGATCTTCCTTCCAGTGGGTAAACTGTACTGAAGGTAACCTGCTCTGATACCAATTGTTGATACTAAGAGGGGGGTGAATCAGTATCAAGTACAATTTAAAACATTTTTCAACTTATACTTAAACCATTCAATTATATCCAATGACCAATGAACAATAGTATAAGAGTTACACCAATACACCACAATACACCATGCACAATATATGAGAAATAATCAATAGTTATTGTGCAGGGAAAGTAATGACTTCCAAACGTAGCTACATTTTCCAAATGTAAAGAGAGGGATAAACCTCCAAGAGGAAGATACAATCCTCCAATATCAAGATATATTTTAACTCTCCATCCTTTCCCCTTCCTTCCACCCAAGAATATATGAGAGATAATAAAACTTTACATTAAATCATCACCATCAACCATTCATCACATAGAACCTGATAATGCTTCCTGAGACTTCTTCAATTTCTGCAATTATTCAATTCTTCGAGTAATTTGATCCTGTAGATAATATTACTCAATGTATTCTCTAAAACTCCTCCAAGTTTCACTCCTTGAATCCTCCCCAAAAAGAAGTTATAGAGATAATGGTAGACCTTGTTCAATTTTGGTTTATTCAGGAGACCGAACTTGTACAGAATTCTCCATGCTCAATATTTAACATCAGATTCTGAAACTCGCACACAAGAAACTAAAGTTTGTACTCTTTCCAATGAAATTTGTCCCACATCATTTGGATTCTTTATGAAGAAGTTATGACATTTTTACCCGAAACACTTGTTTATTGACTAGCTTCAGGACTGGTCACAAACCCTATCTTCCACAGAGTGTATCTCCATAATTGTAGTGAATAAAGAGCTAAAATTTTTACCACATGTACCTTGATATGTCTTCTCAATACCATAGAAATTTCACCATGTGAATCATTCTATAAAAAAAGTTATAGCAAAAATGGTAAGATGACCCGAAAATAACATACCTTAGAACACATCACCAAAAGACTTCATCCTCCTTTGAAATCCGACCTTCTTTACTTCTAATTTCCTATGAAATTTGACTTGTGTGTCAAATGAATGTATAATGATATTTATTTATACCATTTATGTCACTTCCTTTTAACATTAGGACTGACCTAACAATTTCTTATTTTGTAATTCTTTTCTTTAATTATCTTTAGGGCCTACATGTACTTCTTCAATTCACTTTGTCATCTTCAAAAATTCATTTCTCCTCAACCATGAGGATCCACGTGACGTGCCACATACCACCGGAAACAACATGATGTATACTATCCATCCATGGGTCTTGTATCTACATGTGTATTTTCCTTCATGTCCAAATACCTTCATCAATCTTGCGGTCCAAAACCCATGACTAGGGTTGACATCAATGACAACAACCAATCTTCCAACACGAAGTAAGTCTTAAATACCTACCATAGTTTTTCTTTTGGTGGTCATCTCTACAATATGGATACTAATTAAAAGACTTTTTTTGCCTACTCTTTTTATTGATTGTATCAAGGCAATTAATCATTGTGATAATTTTCAACTCTATGCCTCTAAGGCATAAGCCCCTCCATCTTCTTTTCACCCTATCATCAGTACATGCCCTATTTTGCAAATGGACCATTGATTTAATGGAGTGTAACCCTCCTTTTATTGTTGGTCATAAATAAATTATTATTTCTATAGATTACTTTAGAAAATAGGTTGAATCCATACCAATGTTCAACAACATGCTACTACTGTTAATAGTTTTGGTGTAAATATGGAAGATATTCTTGTATATTTGTTTTGGTCAAACCTTTAAAAGGTTATTATAATTATATTTTACAACTCGTCTTAACATAAATTATTATATTATTGGTATTTTATTTATAATTGTAAAAGGCCCCTTTGGGGCTAGTCGACCCTGTTTTTATGGATTAGTTAGGTCAAGAGTCATGTCTCTTCAAGAGACACTCTTGTGTATAAATAGAGGATAGGTTACTCTCATTTAGACATCGACACACAAACTTCTCCTATGTATCTTGGAGGGCATAAGGAAGTCTAGTGCACAAGTCTCGAAGTCTGGTTTTTTTGGTGTTTTGGTCTTGGTCTTTCTTGGAGAGCTATAGTGCATCATTGTATTGGTTGAAGGAATATATATATTGAGGATTTTGGTTCCTGGGTTTTATCCCCCACGAGGGTTTCCCAGGATAAACTTTGTGTTCTATTTTATCTGTGATTTTCTATCTTTCAGTGATCCTATTACAATTGTTATTGGATTAAATAATTGTAACTGTGTAACTAGAAATTTTAAAATTATAACATGGTATCAGAGCAGGCCTAAATAGAATCCATTAGTAGGTTTTGAAGATTAAAAGGGAGCCAATATTTTTAGTCTAGAGACATTTTCCGTACAAAACAAGACCATCAGGAGGTTCTCCCTAACCTAGCGTACTTTTCTAGTGGACTAGTTTTCCAGTTTGCAACTGTTGCAGTTAGAGTTTCACCCAAACTCTAAGGTTGATTTTTTTTCAGTTTCTGGGGGGATTTTAAGAAATAAATACCACCAAGCATCTCGTCTTAGCAGAGTGCACCTACTGGTAAGTTCATATTTTCAATTTTGGTCATATTTTGTGTGGTCCTAGGCAGGATGACTACCAGAACAAAGATCGATGAGAAGCTAGATGGAGCTAATAACTTTAGGGCCTGGAGGTACAGAGTAACCCTCCTTCTTGAAGAACATGAACTTGATAAGTTCATTATAGAAGAGGTTGAAGAATCTCAAGGGGATGAAGCTAAGGAAAAATATAATAAGGACATGATGAAAGAAAAAATAATTATTGCAGAATCCATTAAGGACCACCTTATCCATCATGTATCATCATTATCTTATCCAAAGCAAATGATGGACACCTTAACTTGTCTATTTGAAGGAAAAAACATAAACCAAATAATGACTATGATATCGCAGTTGAAGAATCTGAAAATGAAGAACTCAGAAACCATTCACTCCTACTTCTCAAGAGTGAATCAAATCAAGGAGTAGATAGAAGCCATTGGTGGCTCAATAAAAGGAGAAGAGATGGTGATGACTACTTTGAATGGCCTCTCAAGGTCATGATATCCATCCATCCAATTAATTTTCTCAAGGAAGAAGCTTCCCAAGTTTAGTAGGCTTTGGGAAGATTATAACCAAGAAGAAGCTAGGACAACTGCAAGAGAAGAAAAGATGGCAAATGAAGATTAATCCCTAGCCGCCCACACTAGGAAAGGAAAGAAAAAGAAGTAGAACTCTTCACCTAAAAAGTTTAAGAAGGGTCAAAGAGACAACTCAAATATCATAGGTTACTGTTGTCAGGAATTGGGACACTTTGTTAGGGATTTCCCCCTCATTATGGAAATTAAGAAAAAGAAAGGAGGTAAGAGGCATAAAGCTCACACAACTAAATATGATGAGCCTCCCAAGAAGGTTGCAAAGCAGGATGAATCAAGTGATGATGATTATGTTCTTATCTCATCTCTCACAGGTACTTTTACTCATGGAAGCGACACTCAGTTTATAAACAGTAGTGCTTCCAAGCACATGACAGGTTATGAAAACTCCTTATCTAACCTTGTTCATAAAGATTCACCTCACAAGGTGAAATTGGGTGATGACTATCAGTATCCAATCAAAGGTTTTGGAGAATCTTCCTACAAGTTAAACTCAGGAAAGCCAATGAAGATGAAGGAAGTTCTCTATGTTCCAGGTTTAAAGAAGAATCTTCTCTCAATTTCAGCATTGGACAAGAAAGGGTTTAGAGTAGAATTTATTGATGGTTAAGTTCTTATGTGGCCTAGAGGGAGGACCCTTGATGGTTCAGTAGTGATTGGAGTTGAATAAGGAGGACTCTACAAATTAAAAGGACATTCAGACTCCACAATGGTTCATGATATTGTGAATCCCAATGAACTATGGAATAGGAGATTTTCTCACCTACACTACAAAGTCCTTCCGATTGTGAGAAAAATGGTGACAGGTCTACCAGAAATCCATGCAGAACCAGATGGTGTGTGAAAAGGATGTGCACAAGGAAATAAAGTGAAGCACTCCTTTCCCAATAGTGATAGCAGAGCCAAAGGATTTTTAGACATCGTGCATTCAGATGTGTGTGGACCGATGTCAGCAACTTCACTAAGTGGGTGTTTATATTATGTATCTTTCATTGATGATTACTCACATAAAACTTGGATTTATTTGTTAAAGGAAAAGAATGAAGTTTTTTCAAATTAAAAGAGTTCAAGGCTCTGGTAGAAAACTTGATAGAGTAGAAGATAAAGAACTTGCGATTAGAAAATGGAGGTGAATTCACCTTAGAAGAATTCAAGGAGTATTGCAAGGAAGTTCGATTTAAGAGGGAGTTTTCTACTCTCTATAGCCCTCAGAAGAATGGAATAGCTGAAAGGAAGAACCAAACAATCATGGAAGTAGTAAAGGCCATGATCCATGATCAATATGTTCCTATGCATATGTGAGAAGAAGATATGAAGACGACAATGTATGTCCAGAAGAAGTCCCCACAAGGTGCTTGAAAACAAGACACCTGAGGAGATATTTTCAGGAGAGAAGCCAAAATCCAACCATTTTAGAATATTTGGCTTCCTTGTATTTGTTCAATTCCCCAAGGAAAAGAGGACAAAGTTGGACCCTTCCAGACAGAAGGGCATATTTGTTGGTTATAGTGACACATCAAAGGCTTACAGGATATACATTCTCGGTCACTGGAAAGTGGAGATCAACCGAGATGTAACCTTCGATGAGAATCTAGCTTTCAGTAAATTCAAACAGATCTGTGCAAAAGAGGTACATGAAGAAGATAATGAAATTTTTAAAGTTCTAGAGACTAAGGAAGTTGAACCAAAGGAAGTCATTCCAGAGGATCATGACATGGTAGAACCTCAGAAACCATCAAAGATGCCTTCTTGCAAGAGAAGACTAGCTTGGTCACAAGTTCTTATCATAGATGCAGAAATAATTGGTGCCTCAGAGAAATATTTCAGGGAAAGTAAGAAGTTGAAGCCATATTCCAAAAACGTGGCATGCTTGTGTGAAATAATGGATGCAAAACCTTCCAGTTATGAAGGGGCTACAGAAAATCAAGTATGGAAAGATGTCATGGAAGAGGAATACCATTCCATTATGAAAAATGATGTTTGGGATGTGGTTCCTTGACCAAAGGAAAAATATGTGGTGAGTTTGAAATGGATCTACAAGAAGAAACACACAGCTGATGGAAGTATTGAAAAATATAAGGAAATATTTGTGGCCCATGGTTTCTCTTAGAAGGAAGGGATTGACTATGAAGAGAATTTTTCTCCCATAGCAATATATACCTCGATCAGGACTATACTTTGATTGGCCTCTATGATGAAATGGAAGGTGCACCAGATGGATGTGAATCCAACCTTCCTGAATGGTGAAAAAAAAGAGGAAGTTTATGTGGAGAAACCACTTGGATTCGAGACACATGACAGGAAGACTCATGCGTGCAAATTAAAAAAGGATTTATATGGATTGAAGCAGGTACCCAGAGCATGGTATGGTAGGATTGCCAATTTTATGATGAGCTTGGGTTTTACCAAGAGCAGTGCATATCCTAACCTTTACTTTAAGGTTGAGGATGGTGAACCAATGATTCTATTGTTGTATGTATATGACATGTTTCTAATAGGTGTGAAAAATCTCATCACTGAGTGTAAGAGAAAATTGGCTGCAGAATTCGATATGAAATATTTAGGAATGATGCACTACTTCTTAGGACTAGAAGTTTGGTAGAGATTAGATAGGATTTTCCTAAGTCAAGGAAAGTATACTGTGGAAATATTGAAGAGGTTCGGGATGTTGGAATGTAATTCCATGGCTACTCCAATGGTATCAAATCTAAAGTATTTGTACGACACAACTTCAAAGATTGTGGATTATGCCTTATACATGAAGATAATGGGCTCGTTGATGTATTTGATGAACACAAGACCAGATATATGTTTTGTTCTGAACACCCTCAGTCAGCATTTGGAGCAGCCTAGATAGGTTCATTTGGTTTCAACAAAACATGTGTTGAGGTACCTTAAGGTACTCTAGATCATGGTCTTTGGTATATATCTGACCATGAGTTTGGATTGTATGGATACTCATATTCAGATTGGGCAGGTAGTATTCTTGACAGAAATATCACTTCATGATACTATTTCAGTCTTGTCTCTAGTATGATCTTGTGGATCAGTAAGAAGTAGTCATGTATGGCACTCAGTGTGGTTAAATCTGAATATGTGGTATCATGTGCAATGAGCAGAGAAGAAGTGTAGCTTCAGAAGCTATTGTCTGGGTTATTTGGTCTCGGATTGGAGGTGACATGCATTTGGTGTGACAACCAGAGTTGTATGAAGTTGTCAGAGAACCTGGTGTTCCATGAAAAGTCAAAGAATATCGAGATCAAATACTACTACCTCAGGGATATGGTACAAATAGGAGTAGTGAGGCTCCAGTTCGTGCCTACCGGGGATCATGTTGAGGATATGTTCGCTAAGACATTTTCGAGGATGAAGTTTGAGTACTTCAGGGACAAGCTTGGTGTGGTCCCTATTCAGAGGGAGTGATAGGTGGAACTCATCCAACATGAAAAAGGGATGGCATTGAGTCTAGTGGGTCTCATCTAGCATGAAAAAGGGCTGGCAGTGAGAACAAATGGAAAATCTCATCCAACATGAAAAAGGGTTGGCACTGAATCTGGTGGATCTCATCCAGCATGAAAAATGATTGGCATCAAGACATGAATGCACATGATCAGGTGTTGATGCATCACCAGAAGTGGATGTCCTGGGGACATGTTGTAGCTATTGAGAGTTACCCACAAACCTTGGATGCATGGGGTGAAGTCATGTTTTACTATGGATATTTGAGGATGTATAGACTCACATGTTCAACAGTCAATGGATGTGATCTCGTGTGGTATCATACTTGGAGTATTTGTCTGGAAATAATACCTTCCTAGTTAAGAGGCAGTGTTAATATTTTTGGTGTAAATACATAAGACATAGTTGTATATTTGTTTTGTTCAAACCTTTAAAGTGTTATTGTAATTATATTGTACAAGTCGACTCAATATAAATTATTATATTATTGGTATTTTACTTATAATTGTAAAAATCCCCATTGTGGCTAGTCGACCCTGTTTTTATGGGTTAGTTAAGTCAAGAGTCATGTATCTTCAAGAGACATTCTTGTGTATAAATAGAGGATAGGTTAATCTCATTTAGATGTCAACACATTGTCGATGGGTCATAAATCCCCTTAACTCAACAACAGGAACCAAACCTTCCACTGAGGCCCAATTAGACTCTGCAACGTTTAATGGTGGAATGTTTCTCCAAATCTTGCGATCCGGCGAATTAATCGATGGGATTTACGTTTTCTTGCGAAGTCTTTTTCCTTCGGTTCAAACGTTCTCTTTTTTGGGTTTTCTCTTAGGTAGGACTTCTATAAGATAAAGTTGGTATAAACCAACTAGGTGACAAAGTGGGAACAAATTAAACTACTAGAGAAGAGGCTGAGCTTGGGATAACCATTTACTCTAGCATGCAGACAATGATCATCTACCATATGCCTAGTACTAATACATTAACTGTGTGAGTATTCCAATTACTAAATGAGATACAAATTATCATAAGAAAACATGCGTGCGATAAACAATGGAAAGTAAAATAATTCACTTAACTCTAATCATCCATCACATAATAACACAACGATTCATTTTCATCATTAAAGAAAGAACTGTAAAGCATTGCATCAGCTAACTTATCAATAGATTTAATATCTCTTACTCGTTACTACATCCATTCATGAGACGAAATAGGAAATAATTCTTCTCCACATCCAATCATACACACATCATCAAACATAAACTTGTCTCTGGTCCAAAAGGACTTCTCAATTAAAGGCAACTCTGAAATATTTCTTAACAAAACCAACAATGAGAGTTTCTTGCAACAACCATTGACCCTTAACTGATCAGTCGATGCTCCTATTTATAACATAAAAATAACTAAAAATAACGGCTAAAGTGCAGATAAGTAAAAAAAAATTCACCACGTAGCATTCTCTCCTATCAGTTTGTTAAGAGTCATCTCAAGATATCACTTAAGAGGGTGACTCTTCTCGTACTCCGACCACTTGATGAATAGCTCCTCGCAGGTGTTGGTGTATGGGAATCATTGTTGTTCCATCGAGGCCGCGTAAATCTCTCTTATCTCTATCACATGTGCCTGATACTTGACTAGAATGGCACTTAATTGTTGTAGCATAGCCCGAAATTTGATCGGGTGTTCCATAAACTGTCGCACTTGACCTAGTACCATGTCTACCACCTTTGCTATTTCTTCGGCCCATGATGAGTCTTTCCCGATGTGTAATTTGACTATGTCACACAATTCGACAAAGTCATCGGGTGTGCCAAAATGGGGGAATCCGATGTCTTTCATCACCCAATTGATCTTGATCCATTTTTTCTCGCACCTGGCCCATTTCTCTTGGATTTCTTGGTGAGGTTCCCAAGCCATTTTTGCCCAATACTCGACTGATTTCCTTAAGCGATCAAGACTGCTTTCTTTCAACACCTGAATGGTGTGTTCTTCTGTATCTTGGCCCTGTTGGACTGCACCAATGTAGTCGACTCTCTCCATAGCTTGTTGTTCTTTCTCGTACCACCGCTCCATATATTTTCACATTGCATGCCACGAGGGTGTCTTCCTGGAGCTTGACTATCCTTGCAGTGAATAGGTGTTGCTCATCTTTGAACTTGATGTAGGCCTCCTGATGTTAGGATATTTAGACACTTAGGAGTTAATTAAGATCTACTTGGTCTAATATGTCGTTAGGTAAAAGTGTGTTTCTTTAGTATGCATTAGTATGCATTTGTAGTTAGGAAATCCGACGGTCACGATATGTTCCTGACATAGAGTGATCCGACGGTTCATACTCTCCTCGATC
>ML790736.1:435083-445850 GCA_009831015.1 Picea engelmannii | reverse complement strand
ATTTTCTTTGTCAAGATAGATTGTGAGTAGCTATCAGATCTATGGTTTCAGAATCCTTGGAGCAAGAAGTGTGTGGGGAACGAAGGACAGTTGGAAGGGACCTTACGACATCAAGGCCATGGTTGTAATCTCTCTTTCACATTCTTTCCTATGATTCTTTCCTATAAAGCTTGTTGTGTTTTATTGTATGATTTCTTGATCACATACATAGGTTTATATTGAGTTTATGCTATTGCTATCACTTTGGTTGCGTTCTTTTGTAGGATCATCATTGTACGAGCGTTGGAACGGAGCTATGATGGCGATGGCGAGAGGAAGCGACATTTAAACGGTATGTCACTCATCCCTCTTTAGTTAGTAAATTCAATATCTAAAACTTAAGAAAAGCGTCATATTTTGTCCTACTTTGTTCTAGATCCAGGTGGATCTAGGGAGATCGGTTTGTGTCCGCACTTACGGATTAATCCTGAAACAGAATCGTAGCTCGATTCCTTCGAAGAATATTGAAGAATATTCCTCTTCTATACCACTTGTTCGACGTCCAGAAGACCGGATCAATGAAAATACTCTGACAAAGGCAAAGAGATGGACAATGGAGATTGATCATGGAACAAATCAACGGTGTAGATTAATTTGGGGTGATCCAAACTGGTATATCTAGATAAAACACATGGGATGACTGAATGATTCAGACTTGTTAGAGCAACGACTCAAATTGAAGAAGAGGGATTCCGATAGACGGTCTAGATCTGTTCGGAGTAACTTTGGATCAATGCTACAGAGGTGACATGTGGCAGCATTTGACTGGTGCTTGTAATAAATCCATTGGAGTCCAAAGGATGAAGGGAGTCTAACAAAGAAATCAGATACAAAGAGGAGTGGAAAGTTAATCAAGACTTCTCATCGAGACACGCACAACAACAAGATTTACCATTCATTGAGAGATAGCTTCAGAGTCTTATCTCAAATCCAACTCCAACCACAACACTCCAAAATGAAATTAGGATCGTCCATCCTATAATGATGATCAATGACAGGGAATCAAAGCTGGAATAGTCTGAGGTGCAATACGATGGAAAATGAAGGTAGAAAGAGGTTCAATGGCTGATGAAGTTAAGCCCCAGCTGAAACAAGTGCTTAGTCACAACAGCAAGGTCACGTGGATTTTGGCCTGCAAATTTGAGCTTAAGTTTTATCACATGGTTACTATCCGTGGTCATATGGGAAAGGGACTTAGCTCCAAGATATTAAAGGGGTAAGTGAATTAAATTTAACCCACGGTTATGGTGGAGGTCTCATGGTAACAAGTTCCTGGGTTTGAGTGTTGAACAATATTGCACGCTAATAATATGGTGCGAACAGAGTAATTTCACAACTCTGTTGAAAAATGATTTTTTGGCCTGCGAATGAAGTTTTGAGAGAAGATTGATGATGCAGGAGCATCTCTCCATGTCAGCCAGCCAGCCAGCCACGCCAGCAAATTCAAATCGCATGCGAGGAGAGAGGCGCAACCTCATTCAAATTTGAAATTGAATGTAATTTAATGTCTAGGCTGGTGAGCCATGGAAGTCATGCCTTTGTGCAGGCTGTAGATAAGATCGGCTTTAATGCTAGATCGGCTGAGATCTAGATCCAGATGCTGGACTAGACAACCATTTATTGTAATTGAATAGAGTAGGTAGACCTGGAGGGAAGCGCTCGATGAGCCCCTTAGGTAAAAGAGATTTTCAGATCTCATTTTGGGAGAGAGTCAAGTTGTTGTAGAGGAGGCAAGGTAGAGTTGAGGAGAGCTAGAGAGAGCTCAGGAACACCATTGTAAATTCAGGCATTTGCCATTATTAATATAATCAGAAGCAGTTTTTCCTGCATGTCATTCTGAGTTATATGGATGTCTATGAGTGTTTTGTCATATGCTATGAATGTATGTGTGTTAGATTTGCATTTGCAGGGAGTTTGTGTGATTTCAGGCGAAGGTCTTTGAGGCTTCACACCAGGAGGGTGTGACAGAATACTGCGGGTACAGGGGATGCACTTCTGAACTCTATGGAGTCAGAAAAAGACGTGCTGCGGCACAGAAGCTGAAATCATCAACTCAGGAGAAGACCTCAAGGTTGTTGGATACCTTGGAGGCAAGGCTGTGTAGGTGAAACACAGTTGCAGACAGAACTTTGCTGTAAGTTCTGTGAAGATCTGCCAGGTGGGCATTGAGCATAGGCACAGGGTGCTGAGAGAAGAACTCTGCTGGGAAGTTTAGACAAAAGACAGAAGCTCTGAGGAGTTCTGTAGAGCTCTGCCAAGTGGGCATTGAGCGTGTGTACAGTGGTTCAAAGAGGAAGGACTCTGTTGTGAGTTCGAAGAAGACCAGAATCACTGAGGATTCTGTGAGAGCTCTGTGAGGTGGAATTGAGAAGGTGCATGGGTGCATAGAAGGAAACCAGAAATACTAAACATTTTGCGAGAGGAAACTCTGCCAGAAGGCATAGAGTCAGTGTGCAGACAGGCACAAAAGGGGAAGAGAACTCTTTTGATTTCTTCCATTTGAAGGAAGAGTCCACTAAAGGATCTTCACCGGGTTGTTGAACACCCAGAGAGACTCGGCAAGAGGTTTCTTGAGAAAACAGAGAGCCAGGAAGACATTTTATTCTCCATCTGTGGGAGGAGAAAGGAAAAATCCCTTACGGGTCTGAGTGGTTGCAGAATTTCAGAAGAGGAAGCACCAACGTGTGCATGAGAGGACTCTGTAGGAGCGAAGACGTCAGAATCCTTTAAGGATTTGAGAAGAACAAGATCAGAAGGAATAACGTCATGGAGAATGCACGGCGAGGCTCAAGGTTGTAGAGCTCACAAAGGAAAGAGCGCAAGGGTCGAAGCCTTTGAGAACAGGAAATTCTTCCAAGTTTGGGAAGAAAGTGCGAAGGAAGCTCAGGTGAGAGCTCAGCAGCCGTCAGATCGGCAGACAGAGAGATCTGGACCGTCGAAGAGTTTATGTCCAGGAGGAGCTCAGGAGGAGCCTATAGAAGGAGGAGATCGACAGCCATCGGATCTCATATAGAAATCCCGTCAGCCGTTGGATCAGGAGAAGGCACGTAGAGGTTAAGCCTCAGGAGGAGCCCAGAGAGGGAGAATTGATCTGAGCCACCAGATCTGGAGAAGGTACCCGACAGCCGTCAGATTGGATAGGATCTGCACGAGGCTTAGCAGTCGGGATATTAGCCATCAAGAAATCGGAGTTCCTAAGGTCGAAGGAAACAGGACATCGAAAGTCTCGAAATCCCGGGGGGGAATCGGGACCGTCCATCTAGAAGGACATGTGGCAGTGATCGAACGCCACCAAGGAAATTTTGACAGGCAATCATTCATCGGAGAATCGGGAATTGGAGTTTCACGAGTCTCATGAACATTAGCAGTTGAAGTCACGATATCGCGAAACACGATACTCCGACAGGCAGGAATCTAGCATGGGCCACACAAGAGTCGGTGGAGGACAGGTGGAAGGTCAAAGTTCGGGAGCCATCAGAGGACTGGCGCATCAGGAATCGGAAAATCGGTATTCCCGTGGACAAAGGATCGGGAAAATCCATAGTGGAAACCCCAGGTAAGGAGGAAGGAGCGTTTAAGGGCCCAGCTGTCAGCACGACGGAGAGTCAGGATTCGAGGAGTCGGGAATCTCGTAGGCATATGAATTTTGGCATCGCAAACCCCGAGACCCCAACGGGGTAAGGTTATGGTCACGGTGAAATGGTCACGTGGACCAGGGGCTGAGCCAGGAGGGCTTAAGCGCGTTGGGAATCGGAGAATCGCAAGTCCTGGGGATGATTGCATTTTGACATCGAAAACCCCGAAACCCCGACAGAAATATATGGCTGCGGTCATATAGGATAGGTCACATGGACCAGGGCCTAGCCAGGAGGGCTAGCGCACAAAGGGCACATCGGGTTTTTGAAGTTTGAAATCCTGACGGGAAGGTAAGGCTGCGGTCTTATGAATTCTGGCCATATGGACCAAGAGCCAAGGTAGAAGGGGCGTGCATCGGTGAAAAGGAGCTCATCGGTGATCGGGAAATCGAGAGGACAGTGACTCTCGACAGCAGGAAACGCGATACCCCGAAGCCCGATAACAGTTTACTGTGGGGAAATTGTTCACGGCTCATGCAGAGGTCGTGAGGAAAGAAGAAAGGACCTGTGGAGTGGATTGAATTTTAGCAGAGGATTCCATCATTGGGAGTCCAAGGAGTCGATTCAGCTCGTATGAGAATTTGAGCGATCCTAAGAGCGGGAGAGCACGAGAGGGATGCGGTCACGCATGTCCTACTACATCAGGTGGTATCAGAGATGAATTATTGTCTGTATATTTCAGGCAAGAGAGGCAGGAGGAGATAAGAGAAGCACTCTGATACACACGTCAGGTGGAATCAGAGCGGGATTATGTTTGTATATTGCAGACAGAGGAGGCAAGAGGAAGACAGAGTTGTTGAGGACTCTGTAAGGACTTGTTTGCTGGTAGGTATCATTCCATAGACAATCAGGGAGACTGTAGGAGGATGAAGCTGGAACACTCAGGGGTGCAGAGTGACAGCCGCAGATTTGCTAGAAAGGCAAACAGAGGCAACAACGTGACTACTGAAGGTCGTAGATATGCTGGGAGGAGAGAGATATGGAGCCAAGAAGACATGGATGAGGAGCTCGCAGATATAAAAAGAGAAATGGCAAGGCTTGCATTGAAGATGCAGCAGAAAGCCAAACCGAGACGGGTGTATGAATGGCCCATGAAAGAAGCCAAAAGAAAAATGACCAGTCAAGGAGTTGATGGTCAGAAGACAACGGAGGCTGTTAATGGGACAATTGAGATATGTAAACCAGAGACTGGGAGAGGTCTCGATGATGAAGAGGATGAATTGGGATCAGATGAGGATCTCAAGGACTGCCAGGAGGGAAGAGAAGAAGAAATTCCAGATTGCCAAGAGGGAAATGAGTTGATATCAGCTGAAGATCTCACTGACTGTCAGGAGGACAGCCAGGGAATTTCACATTTCCAGTTGGGAAATGATCAGAGATCGTTGCGGGATCTTGAAGACTGCCAGGAGAGCAGCGGAAGCATCTCGGATTTCCAGGTGGGCAGAGATGAAAGTACGAGACTGTCTGAAAGTCTCATGGACTCGGAGAAGAGTTCAATTCAGAAAGGAGTGTTGATGAAGATGGGATCGGTTGATCTCACAGACAACCAGGAGAGCAACGGAAGTGTCTCATATTGCCAGGAGGGCAAAGACGAGAAGATGAGACTGTCTGAGGGTCTCATAAATCCAGAGATGAATTTAGATCAGCAGGTGAAGCTGACAGAAGAGGAGGAAGATCAGAATGATATTTTGATGATTGGGGGAATTGGAGTATTCCTACCATTTGCCCAGGAGGAGGCAAAAAATTGTGTTGCAGGTGTAGCAACAACAGAAGAACAGTCATAGCTGACGATGACTGTCAAAAGGAAATTGGAGCAGACATTTGAGACTGCCCAAGTAGAAGAAGAAGAGGAGCATTCGGAGGAATGTCTCAACATATTCAGCCAAGAAGCTGAGGAAGATGTAGCGTTGGAGTTGACAGCAAAAGAAGCAGAAGAGGATGATGAGCATTCTGAGGAATGGCTCAGCATTTTCAGCCAAGAAGCTAAAAAGACTGCAACAGGGGAGTTTGCAGCAGAAGCAGAAGAAGAAGAAGAAGCAGACAACATTTGCTTTGTTGATCTGTGGGAACAGATAGAAGCCCTGGAAGAGAGGGTGAGAGTGCAGGGAAGGCACATCCAACAGGTGAGGTTGGAAGGTGAAGGAGGCATGGGAGACCATGATGATCTGCCCATGTGCCAAAAAATTTTGCAATTGAGGAGACTGCATGAACATGACCAACCATGGGAGCAGCTGGATGCAATGATCGAGGAGATCATGGAGCTGATGTTGAAGCTAGCAGACACTGCCAGGAGGGAGAGGCTGATCAGAAGAGCAACAACAGCAGCAGCAGTGCAGAAGCAACAGCAATAGCAGAATGGAGCAGATGGAAAGCTCCAGATATTTGTTTGGGATACCGAAGGATTTCCAACCACTTAGAGGGGAAGCGCATGAGCAGGAGCTCATGATTTTGCAGCTGAGGAGTTTGATGCAGGAGCATCTCTCCACGTCAGCCAGCTAGCCAGCCACGCCAGCGAATTCAAATCGCAAGCGAGGAGAGAGGTGCAACCTCATTCAAATTTGAAATTGAATGTAATTTAATGTCTAGGCTAGTGAGCCATGGAAGACGTGCCTTTATGAAGGCTGTAGATAAGATCGGCTTTAATGCTAGATCGACTGAGATCTAGATCCAGATGCTGGACTAGACAACCATTTATTGTAATTGAATAGAGTAGGTAGACCTGGAGGGAAGCGCTCGATGAGCCCCTTAGGTAAAAGAGATTTTCATATCTCATTTTGGGAGAGAGTCAAGTTGTTGTAGAGGAGGCAAGGTAGAGTTGAGGAGAGCCAGAGAGAGCTCAGGAACACCATTGTAAATTCAGGCATTTGCCATTGTTAATATAATCAGAAGCAGTTTTTCCTGCATGTCATTCTGAGTTATATGGATGTCTATGAGTGTTCTGTCATATGCTGTGAATGTATGTGTGTTAGATTTGCATTTGCAGGGAGTTTGTGTGATTTCAGGCGAAGTTCTTTGAGGCTTCACACCAGGAGGGTGTGACAGAACGTTGCGGGTTCTGAGAGCCGTGCACAGGGGATGCACTTCTGAACTCTGTGGAGTCAGACAAAGACGTGCTGCGGCACAGAAGCTGAAATCATCAACTCAGGAGAAGACCTCAAGGTTGTTGGATACCTTGGAGGCAAGGCTGTGTAGGTGAAACACAGTTGCAGACAGAACTTTGCTGTAAGTTCTGTGAAGCTCTGTTAGGTGGGCATTGAGCATAGGCACATGGTGCTGAGAGAAGAACTCTGCTGGGAAGTTTAGACAGAAGACAGAAGCTCTGAGGAGTTCTATAGAGCTCTGCCAAGTGGGCATTGAGCGTGTGTACAGTGGTGCACAGAGGAAGGACTCTGTTGTGAGTTCGAAGAAGACCAGAATCACTGAGGATTATGTGAAAGTTCTGTCAGGTGGCATTGAGAAGGTGCATGGGTGCATAGAAGGAAACCAAAACTACTGAACGTTCTGCGAGAGGAAATTCTACCAGAAGGCATCGAGCCAGTGTGCAGACAGGCACATAAGGGGAAGAGAACTCTTTTGAGTTCTTCCATTTGAAGGAAGAGTCCACTGAAGAATCTTCACCGGGTTGGTGAACACCCAGAGAGACTCGGGAAGAGGTTGCTTGAGAAAACAGAGAGCCAGGAAGGCATTTTATTCTCCATCTGTGGGAGGAGAAAGGAAAAATCCATTAGGGGTCTGAGTGGTTGCAGAATTTCAGAAGAGGAAGCACCAACGTGTGCATGAGAGGACTCTACAGGAGCGCAGACGTCAAAATCCTTTAAGGATTCGAGAAGAACAAGCTCAAAAGGAATAGCGTCGTGGAGAACGCACGGTGAGGCTCAAGGTTGTAGAGCTCGCAGAGGAAAGAGCACAAGGGTCGAAGCCTTTGAGAATAGGAAATTCTTCCAAGTCTGGGAAGAAAGTGCGAAGGAAGCGCAGGTGAGAGCTCAGCAACCGTCAGATCGACAGATAGAGAGATTTGGACCGTCGAAGAGTTTACGTCCAGGAGGAGCTCAGGAGGAGCCTATAGAAGGAGGAGACCGACAGTCGTCGGATCTCATATAGAAATCCCGTCAGCCGTTGGATCGGGAGAAGGCGCAGAGAGGTTAAGCCTCAGGAGGAGCACAGAGAGGGAGAATTGATTTGAGCCGTCAGATCTGGAGCAGGTACCCGACAGTCGTCGGATTGGAAAGGAGCTGCACGAGGCTTAGTAGTCGAGAGATTAGCCATCGGGAAATCGGAGTTCCTAAGGTCGAAGGAAACGGGACATCGAAAGTCTCGAAATCCTGGGGGGGAATCGGGACCGTCCATCTGGAAGGACGCATGGTAGCGATCGTGCACCACCAAGGAAAGTTTGACAGGCGGTCATTCATCGGAGAATCAGGAATCGGAGTTTCACGAGTCCCATGAACATTAGCAGTTGGAGTTGCGATATCGCGAAACACGATACTCCGACAGGCAGGAATCTAGTGTGGGCCACACAGGAGTCGGTGGAGGACAGGTGGAAGGTCAAAGGTCGGGAGCCATCAGAGGACCGACGCATCGGGAATCGGCAAATCGTTATTCCCATGGACAAAGGATCGGGAAAATCCATAGTGGAAACCCCAGGTAAGGAGGAAGGAGCATTTAAGGGCCCAGCTGTCAGCACGACGGAGAGTCGGGATTCGAGGAGTCGGGAATCTCGTAGGCGTATACATTTTGGCATCACAAACCCTGAGACCCCGACGGGGTAAGGTTATGGTCACGGCGAAATGGTCACGTGGACCAGGGGCTGAGCCAGGAGGGCTTAAGCGCGTCGGGAATCGGAGAATCACAAGTCCTGGGGACGATTGCATTTTGACATCAAAAACCCTGAAACCCCGACAGAAATATATGGCTGCGGTCATATAGGATAGGTCATGTGG
Source organism: Picea engelmannii (assembly GCA_009831015.1). NCBI lineage: Eukaryota > Viridiplantae > Streptophyta > Pinopsida > Pinales > Pinaceae > Picea > Picea engelmannii. Next base: position 437,236 of record ML790736.1, on the reverse strand, counting down.
ACCAGGGCCTAGCCAGGAGATCTAGCACACAAAGGGCACATTGGGTTTTTGAAGTTTGAAATCCCGACGGGAAGGTAAGGTTGCAGTCTTATGAATTATGGCCATATGGACCAAGAGCCAAGGTAGAAGGGGCGCGCATCGGTGAAAAGGAGCTCATCGATGATCGGGGAATCGAGAGGACAGTGAATCTCGACAGCAAGAAACGTGAAACCCCAAAGCCCGATAACAGTTTACTGTGGGGAAATTGTTCACGGCTCATGCAGAGGCCGTGAGGAAAGAAGAAAGGACCTGTGGAGTGGATCGGATTTTAGGATTCCAGCATTGGGAGTCCAAGGAGCCGATTCGGCTCGTATGAGAATTTGAGTGATCCTAAGAGAAGGAGAGCGCGACAGGGGTGCGGTCGCGCGTGTCCTACTGCATCACTCGAATTCAAAGCTTAGCATAATCTAATTATGATTTATGCACTTGTGGGAGTATTAGGCTAGGATGTCATCAACATCTAAATTTCTATGTATAAATATGGAAATAATTTGTCAAGGTGAAGTCAAATCAAGTAAAAAAGGAAGTGCAAAAGAAAGTTTGGAAGAAATAACGTGGGTGTAACATAGCTTATATGTGCAAAAGAAATTTGGAGGAATACACAATTTGTAGAACATAGAGATAGAACACAATTTTGAAGGAAATGCATTAGAAATTCACATGATGCAAGTTGAAGAGATACATTGAAACAAAATAAGATTGTTTGAGGATAATTCAAATAAACTCAGTGTACAAAAATACAAAAGAAAGGAAAACCCTTACAAACTAAAAATGAAGAACAACATTAGTGTGACCAAACAAATTAGTGTAGAAGGAAACCCCATAGAAGGAAAGTAGACCAAATGCACAAACTTTGAACAACCAAGAACTAAAGGTGGAAAGACAACATGGAAGATGAAGAAGTGGCAAGACAATTGAAATATTAGAATGTGATGAGATAATGAAATAAATATGTAGACTAATTAATAAGAAACTTAATAGAGTCAATTAGTGAAGAAAATTGAGTCAACATAAAGAGGAGACTTAATAAAGTCAATTAGTGAAGAAAATTAAGTCAACATAAAGAAGAGACAGAGATAAGTATTGAAGAGTGATGGTTAGTAGTTAGTGTTATTTATGTGATCACTAATTTATAGATAATTTTGCACGGTAGTTGGTGAATTTGCTAACACCAAAGTCTTGGAATTGTCACCTCCAGACCCATTAATCCCTTACCAAAAATCATTTAACAATTCACCATATTAGTGGTTTTACAATTGTGGACTTAATCCCTTACCAAAAATCATTTAACAATTTACCATATTAGTGGTTTTACAATTGTGGATAATGGGAGTGAAGTCACCTTATGCTTTACAAACTTCTTATATATTATATATTTAATTATTTTGTATTTTATTGATGTTTTTTCATATTTTAACTATTACATATTAAAAAATTAAGTTAAATAATCTTTTGTGATATGTTATGATGTATTTTGATTCTCTATTTATGAAATTAATTTATATTGATCTTTTTTTAGAAAATTTATACAAGAATACCTTGTTGGCATGAGGCTTGGAAACCAAACTTGGAAACCAAACTAACAGCAAATGAATAAGTCTTCAATTCATTGAGTCTGAACCAATTTCCTTCTTATATTTTGTCTAGCTATAGAAAGAAAGAAAGAAAGAAAGAATGTTTAACGTCCACGAGGCTAAAAATAGCCTATGGGACAGATTGTTTTTCCATCTGGCTTTTGTATTCGGCCCTTTTCCTGTGAAGTTTTACAATAATCGCTCCCATCTTTTCAACAAACTCTTTGCTGAATAGATTATCCCAAGAACTAGCTACCAGAATACCTGCATAATTTTTCCTGCTATCTTTGAGGGCCTCACATTCTAAAATGAAATGTTTTTCTGTTTCCACTTTTCCGGACGAGCACAAAATACATACTCTTTCTTCCCACCTTTCTTTTGGTCTTTTCCAGCGCCCTTGTAACACCCTGTTTCCCCCAGATTGTAAATATAATTGAACTGGCCAAGGACTATGGCAAAACTCATAAGTATGAATATGTGCTGTAAATGGACCTGCAGGAAGAGGTCAATGAATGTAAATGATAGTTTGAATTTATTGTA
>ML790736.1:420050-430222 GCA_009831015.1 Picea engelmannii | reverse complement strand
AAGTCTCTTGCAAGGTCAAGAGTACATTCATTTTTCCCATAATCTTTCACCCCCTTGATAATTATGTTTGTTGTTCTATCATGTCTTTCTTTGCTTTCTCTGTCTTGCATGTTGTCAACCTGAATGTTTCTTTCTCCTTCCCTTTTAGCAGGATTGCTAATAATTTGAGCCCAGGTTTTAGAGAGTTTTGTGGAATCTCCTTTCCTCTCTTCTCTTGATGTCTCTTCATTGTTGTCTATTTGGGTAACTACTTTCCCCTTATCCTGGGATGGCTTTGCATTCATCACCTCTGTATTATCCACTGCAATTTTCTTCATGTTTTGCACTTCCGCTTTCATGCGTTGCCATTCTGTTTTCCCCATTCGAAGAGCTTCCTGTAGCAATGACACTTGCTCCTTCAGAGCTTTGTTGCTTTCTGCTAAATCTTGGTTTTCGGCTATTATTCTATGGATTGTACAATCTCTTTCCAGCTCTTTAGCTTCTACTACTTCCAACCTCTCTTTTACCTTTAACAGTTCTTTCACATAAAGATCAGATGACCAAGTGAGCGGTGTGGATGTAGGACTGTATAAGGCATAATCATCAATGACTTTTCCTTTTTCTTTGGATTTGTTGCCACATACTTGCCAAGAGGACTTGTTTGAATGTTGTTTCTTGAGAAGAACCCAAGTACTTTCCCTTTGAGACCTTTTTTTCCTTGTCTGCTCCCATTTCAGACGAGCTAGTCTTCGTTTTAAAATACACTGGTACTGTTTGGCATTAACCCAAACCCACTTTCCAGTTTTGGCTGATGAGACAATTTTCACTTGCCCTATATCATTTGTTTCCACGGGTTCTAAAGTTTCTTGTCCCATTGTCATGATGTTATTAAGGGAAATCAAAGTCTCTGCCCAAAATTGACCCTCTGTTTTATGTGTAGCCCTTCACTATTTGTTGTTCTGACCGCTGAAAACTTGCTGCTCTGCCCACTGTCCCTGTCCTTTGTTAGTCCACTGGCCCTGCCCACTGTCCATCAAGATGAGCCCACTGTCCCTGTCCCTGGATGTCTGCCACCGCCTTTAAAACAACATGTATCTGCTTCTTGTTATTGAGAGCTTTCTCCAAACAGTTTGCATACATTCTTGAGGTCAGTCAATCTGTTGATTCGCAGGCTTTAATAACAATCAGTCTGTCCAATAGTTGTGAAACATTCACAGGTGGATTAGCAGTGAGACGGCCTGTCTGACTTCTTGTGTCGTGAGGGGATTCAAATTTTTGTATCGCTGGTTAAAGCTGGCTATATCGCTGTATGGGCATCATCTTTACAGGCGGTGCGACATAACCCCGTCGATGGATTTTACCCCCTGTGTCAAATCATGGGCGTAAGATGTATCGCCGACAGCAGCTGTGCGTGAGGCAGACATAGCGCGAGTTGAACATAGACGCGTGTAGACTATTTGGGGTCGTGAAAGAAGCCTTCAAGCCTTAATTAGGTTGACGAGTAGTTGAAAGTATACATCTGGGAAGATGATCACCGGCTTGCTGCTAAAGATTGTTGTAGTTGATGGATTTTAAAAGTCTCGTTACAAGACAAATTGGAGGTAGAGAGTGATGATTACTGCAGTACTGTGACATCTGGCAGTGTCTATTATATTTAATGGTGCATATTGCTTGCTCACAGTACATCCTACTTGCAGAGTATTCCGTTACCCACAATGCATACTACTTGCAGAGTTTAAGAGGGCGCAGTGATGGTGAGGACTTGCTGTGGTTGGTTGGTCAGGTATATGACAAAGCAATGATGTGTGTAAGCTATGGTGTATCTACTGTTGTCCATCATTATACAAAAAAACCAAAAAGAAGTACATACTATTCATTAATCTGGTGAGATTGCATTGAAATTTTGAGGTGGCCCAGGAATGCTGGTGGGGCACTTTTTGAAACAGTAGTTGTATTTGCAAAGCTTGAGAGCCGGAGCTAAACCTAGACTTCTTTGAATAGCAGGTGGAACTCATCCAGTTACAACCGAATTGTGTTATAAACATCCTCTCTTGTTTGCAACATTTTTCCCAACAACGTCTTGATATACCAATACAATTCTACAATCTTCCAATATTTTGTTTTGCATCCTCTCAATCTACCCATGTCTGGAACCCAGTGGATAATTTCCTCATCCACCTCCTGGTTCAGCTTTAAGCTTCGTGCCATACAAATTTCTCCTCCCACATTCTCAAAGTGCGCCTGAATACGTGGCGGGATTGCCACATGGAATGTCATCGCCGCAACCTGGGCGTCACGCTGCACACAGGCACCGTAGGTCCCCTCTGTCAATCCGCAATTTATGACAGAGACACCAAACCAGCTCACATCCATTTGGACGATGAGACGTGCCTCTGYGTTACTTCGGTCACGGCGATCATGTCTGAAAGGAATAATGAGTTGAAATTAAACAAAGGCCACCTCAGTACTCTGGACAGAAAAACATYGAAAACTGAGCAAAATGCTTGAGATTTGGCCCCTCCTGCACTACCAGATTTAATAAAAAACTATTATTACTCTTTCAATGCCCTCCCCGACTGTAACTCCGAAGACGAAATTCCCATTTCACCGGTGGCACCCCACTGGCTTCATCGTCGAGAACGCGACAGGGAATAGCAAAAACTTTAACTGTCGCAGGCACGCGATCGATGGAGTGAGCTTGGTACAGTATCGTCGCTGGTTCGAATCTGCAGAAGCTCAACAACAACAAAACATCACAACAGGGACAGTCATGTTTGAAGATTTGGTAGATTTAGAGGACACCACCGCCGTACAAGAACTTCCGTCGCAATGATAGCTGCCACAAAACCTAACTAAATTAAATAACATGTGGGAAATGACATTTTATAATTGGTTTACAGAACCTTGAAATTGGCCTTCGCGGATTTTTATACATTCAAATGTTACATTTGATTATAATGCGCAAAACCTAATGGTATTTTATAATTGGTTTTATAGAACCTAGGAGTTGGCCTACGCGATTTCTTTCTCCGTTCAGAAGTACACCATTATATTACGATGGACAAAACCAAAGTTGTACAAACTCTAACCCTATGTTTTTTCTCTTTCTATTAAGCTGGGGTTAACGTTCTATATTTTGGCTGAGGAATATTATCCATTTAATTTTCCTCGAAATAAGGTGAAAAATTGTTGGATTAACACATTTAAGTGGTTAAGTTTGTATAATCTGAGTGCCTTGAGAGATTTTCGGGACACTCAATTTATTTATGCATGCCTGAGATTATCAATGGAAGGTATGCTCATTGGATCATTATACTTCAAGAATTTGATTTGGACTTTGTCACACCCAAGATCAAGAAGGCCTTAGCGTTTGTTGAGTTCATTTCCGATTTCTTCTAGTTGTTTTACTTCTTGTTGTAATAAACCAAACTGAACTCAAACATAAACCCTAATCATAGTTGCAAGTACATTAAATGATTAACTCTGTAATCAAATTAGTGGTCTACATTGTTTCCTACCTTCTCTCTTCACCTTACTTTTCCTAGTTTCTCCTAATAGTTAGTTGGTGACTCCACATCCCTTACAAGCACTGAAGATTAAGTCTCCCTAGTAGATTTACGAAAAAAGTAGTGTGATACTTATAATGAGGTACCATTCTATGCACTCCTCATTAGCCCTACCTTGTCACATCTCACTAAGGGTGGGCTCTTTAATTCCTTACTACCCTATGTCACTTACGGAAACCCCTTACCTTCCTCTACAAAAAAAATGAGACATTGTCCCTCATTTAATTTACTTTGAAACATCGTCCTATTATCCCATTTACCGAAATAATTTTAAAAATTAAACAACACATTATCTCTCGATCTACTTAATCTTGGCATAATTATGAAATACATTGTGCCTTCTAAAAAGGATTTGGTTTTGAATAGTACAATAGGCAGTACACCAAATATATCTACTAAAGGCACTGTTATCCCCTAGCCTAGAAATAACTAAGGAGATTCGCAGAGGGCCCTTCTTTTCTTCAAGAGCAGTCCACATATCGCTAGCAGCAACGTCCATCACACCAGCCTGGTCGTGAAGTGGCAGTGGGTCTTGCTCCATGAGGTAATGAGTCTAGGTATCATGGTATGTATCACTCTGATTTTTGAAACACTTGAACATGTTGTATTGAATCCTTCTTGATTTCATGACATTTGCTTGGAAATTATGCTCTTTGCCTTGTTCAAACCTGGGAGGGTGACACAGTGCCCTAGTAAGTTGATTTCCCTTTAGGATGGGTTGCTACTAGGTGGGTCTTTGAAGATTCATCGTCCATTCCCTCCATACCACTTTCTATCTTTATTCCTTCAATCTCCCCATCTTTTGGGCATTGGGATTGGCTACACTAGGAAGGGTTGTACCTTACCTCGTGGGAAGAAGGAGCTAGAGGCCCAAGGGTAAAAGTAGTTGGCAAGAGTTAAAAGACATTTTGAAACCTTCGAGATGCTTCGCCCAGGGGTCCCCGAGAAAGCGGTGAAAAGTTTCTTAGTAAGAAAACGGGATCCACAAGATAGCATGAACACTCAAGGTATTAGTTGATGGATAGGAGGTCTCATTACGAGTTGGCCTATTATGACCATGGACATGTAGTGGTATGACATTACCACCTATCTGGTCACCAAGTCAGGGTAATGGCTCTTGGTTGCGTAGCCAAGAGAAAGGGGGTTTCATCACGAGCCAACCTTCTCAATTCAATGAACTGATTTGTGGATGACACTGCCACCTATGGTCACGAATCCAGGACAATGGACCTCAACTATTCCCTTGTAGCACAAGAGAAAAATATCAAAAGAAAGAAAGCTAAGAATAAATGGCAATGAATGGGCTAGGAAATAATTGCATCCAAGACAAGGTGCGGCTCACCCTCCAAAAAGGAACCCACATGTAAGACTATACATTTCCCTGTTATGACATGCACCCCATGCCAAAATATTTACCCCATGGGTAAAATCATGAAGATGGGTTACACTTTTGCTTGTTTTATGAGAAAAAAAATTGTATTTTCACAAGTTCTTCAACTTCCGGCATACAAAGGTATTTGTTTTATTTAGAATTTCACTTTACAGTAAAAACAAAACTTGTGAATAATTTTGTTAGCTTTCCAATGACTATTTTTCAATTTTTTTTTATCACGATTTGATATGTCAATTTGACAATTGTTTAACAGTATGTTCCTTAAACATGAAAATAATGATAATGACTAACGTTTTTCTACAAAAATGTATCTATTATTAAACTTGTGTTTTTAAGAAACGAAATATACTGCAACAATCTACAAAGACTCTGTTTTATTATGACTATAATTTTGAATCTAACGGATAAATATTATAATTTCTAGAATTTTTTAAGTTGACCAAGCTGAAAACGTTGCAGATTTTAAACACATGTTTTTCTACACCTTGTATATATCTTAATTTTTACTTAAAACTGAAATCTAAATATACCCTTTTGAAAAGAACAGTGTAAGGATTATGAATATATTTTTTTATAAATTTTTTATTGTATATTTTTAGAGATACTGATATTTCATTTCACCAAATCATAATGTCTGCTGAAAATATTATACAGTCATTTTTTTAAAAAATTAAATAAAGTTAGATAAAAATAAAGAAAATGAAAACAAATTATAGGAATTGAAAGTATATTCAATTTTGGAAATGCTAGTGTCATTTTCGAAACCAAATTCTCAGTATTTGCAAGAGTCTGCAATCTTCGAAGTTCAGATAAGCTTGGGGAAATTTTATGGTTTTTTCTTTCAGTCCCAATTTCATGTTTTTGGCCGAAATAATATTTCGGCCGAAAGAATAAAATCTAACGAAAACCATCAAAACTGAACGGTTTCCAAGGTTTTCGGCCGAAAAAACTTTCTTTCGGCCAAAAGGATGTTGAGCAAATTTCATCGGTCAAAAAAAATGAAAAGACACGTAGTATCGTTTCATTTCGCACCAAATTGTATAAATAGGCTTTCAGCCGAACACATTTAACATAATTCATCGGATGGACAGACAGATATAAGCTCGGGGATAAGGATTTCAAAGCATTTCTATTACTGATTGCAGCTGTATTCTTTTCTTTCTTTATTTCTTCCCTATATTCCATAGGCTTAAATGGAGGATCGATATCGATACATGGTGGTTTTCTAGAGCACTTAAACAAAGTTTCGAATCATCTTTTTGGTTTTTGTTGAATAAGGTAATTGATGTTTGTTCAAGTTTTTATTGGAATAACAATTTATATGTTGAAAGATAAATGTTGAGAATTTTTTCAAGGTGAAGTCTTTGTTGAACATATATTTTATAGATAACTATAAAAGTCATGGGAAACAAAAGTTTGTGCAAAAGAAAATGTGATCGCACTCGAGATGATACTCGCCAAATCGAACAAAGGAAAGAGCTTTATCGGAGAAAGAAACAAGAATGTGCAAATATTCAAGAAATAAACGATGATAATGTCAATAGATATTTTTGACAAGAATAAGTTCAACCAGGTATGCATGCACACATGATGATCAAGCACGCGACACACATTGGGACTGTATTCAGAAAGTGCAGAATTCAAAGTATAGAATTCAAATTTAAAATATTGTAAATTTAATATAATTGATTGTAATTACAAATTGATGTTTTTCAAAAAACATAAATAGATTTGTCTCATAATGTCGAAGAAGACGTTGAAACCGAAATTGAAGCAGAAGACGAATCACCTATAGGTATGTACATAAATTTAAATAATACAAGATGAACACTCAAATATATATAATTTAGTGAATTTATGTCCATGTTATGTTTTTTAATATAAACTTTAAATTGAAATATGCAGGAGAATCTATCAACATTGATGATGAAATATTATAAATTGTTGAAACTTGCAAATTTGGGAAGAAAAAAGATAAGCATTACATAAGATATCGAACTAAGAATATGTATAATACTTTTTCAAAGATGAATCAATAATAGAACAAGCTCAACTTTTACTTTGTCTAATGAAGTCAAGAAAGTTAAAAGAAGCTACATCATTATTGGGTGTTCAAAAGTCGACAAAGGATACAAAGGTGACACATAATGTCTTTAACAATATAACTAGTGTATTAAAAGATTTTGGAAAATCTCGAAAAGAAGATGTTCGTGTTGCACGTAGAGCGATACAAACAATAGTTGTTTCATTTAGCAATATAAAAGATTGTTTGACATGACACATGGAAAAAATGATGGGAACGTCAAGAAAAACATTGCACAAACATATAAAATTTTGTTTCCAAATAGATGTAAATGATGAATTGGCTTGTTGGACAGTGATTTCTAGACAACCCTACAAAGATAGACTTGCCAAAAATGTTAAAGAATTGGCCCGTAATTGTTGGTTGGAAGAATCTTGTGTTTAACCACATACAATGGATGTGTTGCGACGAAGAATAGCACGAAATCAATATGAAGAACCTCCAAAACATATATTGCCAATGACACAAATAGAGTTGTTTAATAAGTTCAAAGAAGAGCACAAAGAAGTTAAAATTTCCATCAATACATTTGTGCAACAAAAACCATGGTTTGTTAGACCCATCACTGTCTATGACATGTGTTGTTTTCGTTATCATGTGGGGTTTGAGTTGTATTACGACACTTTTTTGGATTTTGGTAAAAATTTATGGCCAGGTTCACCTCCTCCTTCCACATTCCGTGTTTTTATATCTGAAATTCTATGTAAAAGAGAAGATGATGATTTATTTTACAAAAAAAAATGTGTTGGTGGAAAGAAATGTGATCATTGTGGAAATCTGAGTTTGTTTCATTACAAGTATCATATTGAAATGAATGATCAATCATTTTCTAATATAAGATTCAATTGGAAGAGATATGAATATATGAGCAACACGACTCCACATTCTTCAAATGTTATTTCCAAAAGGATTGATTTGAAGGTAGATAATATCAGCGTGATAGAATTTTTGAAGAAGTTTGAGGAAGAAATCTATAAATACACCAAGCATTCACATAGAGCTTGATGGCAAGATCTACAATTCAAACAATCTCGTGAAGTGTTTCCACCAGGGACAATTTTGTCTGTAGTTGATTTTGCAGAGAATTATACATTCGCTACACAAAAAGAAATACAGAACAAATATTATCATTCTGATCAAGTCACAATATTTGTCCACGTTCTATATAGACATGTTCAACGGAGTCTTCCAAACATAGAAAGCACCAACGACAATCGACATGTTATTAAAGAATATCACTTTTATATAAGTGATGATCGAGCACACGACACACATTATGCACAACATTGTTTTGATAAATTTTATGATTCATTGAAAGAACGGGAAATCAGATTCGATCGACATTGGATATGGTCCAATGGGTGTGCGGGTTAGTTCAAATCTATACGATCATTCTATTGGTTATGTCGTCTTCATAAAAAATTAAACATCACACATTGTTGGATTTTTTTTGAGACTGGTCATGGAAAAGGAGAACACGACGGTGTAGGGGTATGTATAAAACGATCACTTCGAAGGTATCAGCTGAACCCTCATGCTGATCGATTTGAATCTGCTAAACAAGTTGTTGAATGGTGCAACATGGTGCTAAGTCATGAATATAATCCATCAAGGGATGTGCACAGGTGTGTCTATGTATAAATGTTACATGTATGTACACAAGATATATAAATTTGAACGTGTTCAAATTTATATTCAATCTTCAATCATTTTCTTGAGAGATTTCAAGTTAACAAGCTCTTGTCTTGTGCAGGTTTTTTTTGTATGTTGGAATCGAAGATGTAAATAGATCATACCCATATGACACCAGTACAATACCCGGGACAAGAAAAACACATTCAGTTCAAACAAAATGTTTTCAAAATGGGTTTGCATTTGATAGACAAAATGACTCTTGTTTTTGTTCAGTTTGCATAGAGGACACAAAATCCATAGATATTTGCGAGAACGAAAATGCAGGATATGTTAAATCTTGGAGACATACTAAACTTAATGTAAAAGGGAAAATGCCACATGCAAGCTTAGAGGAGATGGAATCAAATGAAACTATAGTGTCAGTTGATGGCGACAGAGTTTCTGATCTTGTTAGAGAAGGTAAATTTTTTTCAAATAACTTGTAGATAAATACTTGTGTGATAATATAACAAGAATTATTTGTTGTCCAATATATCCAATTATTTATAGGAGATGTTTTTGCCATGGTTGCACCTGTAGAAAACACTGAAAATGTGAAATATTATTTGATGCGATGCACGGAACAAAAGATGAGTCTATTAGAAGATTTTGATGATAACGGTTTTATATATGAAAGAGGATCCATTGTATTGAAAGGATATTGTTTTCAAGAAACCCATCAAACTGATACTCATGTTCACTTTTAAGACTACAGTCAGATGTCACGATTTGTCAATATAGTCATTTGGTATGTGCAACGCACATAAAGTTAATAGAAGTTCAAAAAAAAAAAAAAAGTTAGAAAATGAAAAATGTCCAAAGTCGACCATGAACGAATAATTGAAGATGGAATACCATTATGTTGTTTTTAAACAAAATTGGCACATGTGTACATTCCAAATTTTTTAATTTTTCATTGAAAGTACATTCCAGATTTTGATAACTTGTTTTGACTATCTTCAAACATATTTCCAATTATGATATTTATTAAAAGAGTACTATGTATAAAAAACTCACTTGGGAACTGCACCCTAATTAGTACCTAAAAGTATATTGTTGATACTTACAACCTAATTAGTATAGGATTTAGGGAACTACTAATTTGTATGGAAGTGAAAGAACCATTTGGTAACTTATACCCCTATCGATACCCAAAAGTATGTCATTGGGGAATTTCACCCTAATTAGTATAGAAGTAAAAGATATGCTTGGGCCACACCTTAATTTACATATTTAGGAGTGAGACAACAACTTAATGAATTTGCATCTTAGTTAGTGGTAAAATTATGTTCTTGGGATTTAAACAAGAATTAATATAATAACAAGGGAACCAAGGGAACCACTTGTGGTGCACCGTATTTGAATAAGAGTAAGAGAAGTACTTACAAATTATGACACCCCCATTAATACCCAAAAGTATGTTCTTGGGGAATTCCACTCTAATTAGGATATGAATGAGGGAATCACTTGGAAATTT
>ML790736.1:406348-418065 GCA_009831015.1 Picea engelmannii | reverse complement strand
AATATATATATATATATATATATATATATATATATATATATATATATATATATAATCAAAGTCTGAATAGTAACATTGTAAAATACATAAGTTCCACATCCATTTTAGGATGATAACAAAGACATTTAACTCCAAAATTCTGGACTCTAAGCCATCGCTTTAAGATAGATCACTTCATACATGAAATTCAAACGTGCAAAAAAATAGATTTCAAAAATTAAAAATTTACAATTCAAACATGCGAAATAATACAGAATTCAAAAATTGTAATTAAAATAAAATTGACATACATACCAAAAGAGTTAACTGTCATCCTCCAATATACTCTTTCCCATAAAATATATTGTAAACATATTTTCCACCAAATATAATTTAGACATCTATAAAAATAAAAAACATAATAAAAAAACAAATAACACATATTAGCATATATACTGTAACTAAATATTAAATAAACAATAAGTAATAATAACATAACCAACCACAGTTAAACAGATTTAAAATCTAGTTACTCTCCAATTAAGAGTACATGATTTAAACAATTTGTAAATCTTATCTAAAATCTTAAAAACATTTAAAAAGAAAAATTATGTTGGTAAAAAAAAATTGATTTAGAGTTAGATAATAATCTGAAAATAAATATAGAACTGTGTATGAAGAAAGTTCACAAATCTCCATATTAAGTCATTCTTCCAATGAAATATTTATCTCTTTGTGGATAAAGCCTCAAATCCTTGAGGTGAAATTCTCCTTGTGGATAAGGTCTCAAATCCTTCAAGTGAAATTCTCATCCCAAGTGATGTTATTGTGTTCTTGGTAAAATAGATTGTGAGTTAGAGTTAGATAATAATTTGAAAATAAATATAGAACTGTGTATGAAGATAATTCACAAATCTCCATGTATTAAGTCATTCTTCCAAATAAATACTTATCTCCTTGTGGATAAAGTCCAAAATCCTTCAGGAAATTCTCCTTGTGGATAAAGTCTCAAATCCTTAGATGTGATTATCATCCCAGGTGTTTGATTCGATTTTCCAACACAAGCATCAGATACGCCTATTGAATGACTACTTTCGACGGGAATATGTATTTGTTATATTCATTGATGATCTTTAGTATGGTGATATTTAAGTTTATTTGGGAACTTAGAAATTCAATCTTTGTCTCTTCTTCACGATCAACGACGTATTGTCATCATGCTCCTCACTATCTCATCTTTGGAGATGAACTTTATCGTCGAGGAGTTGATACCTTGTTGTGTTGTTGTCTAACTCATGATGAAGAAGAGTAGGTCCTAAATACCTACCATAGCGGTGCTTGTGATGGTCATCTCGCCAAGATGGATACTACTTAAAAGATTATATTTGAAGATTATTTTTGGCATACAGTTTTTATTGATTGTATCCAAGCAGTTAAGCATTGCACTAATTTTCAACTCTATGCCCCTAAGGAATGAACTCCTTCATCTCCTTTGCACCCTAACATCAATACAAGTCCTTTTTGCAAATGGACCATTGATTTTATGAAGTGTAACCCTCCTTTTGTCGATGACCATAAATAAATTATTAGGCCATCAATTGCTCCAAGAAATGAGTTGAAGCCATACCAATGATCAACAACATCTCTACTATTGCAACTCATTTATTTTCCAATCACATTATTACTTGATTCAATGCCCTAAAAAAATCGTTTTTTTATCATGGTCGACACCTTGAAGATGTGACCTGATGCAAACTAGCTTTGTTGTTAGGTTTTAAGCATCAATATTCATCTTCTTATTATTCACTAGGGAATGGAAAAGTTGAGGCCATCAATAAAATCCTTAAAACAATGCTCCATATAACTATGAATAAGCACAAGACCAAATGGCATCACATGCTCTTCCCAGCCTTATGGGCCTATAGGATATCATCTAACACTACCACTAGGTTCACACCCTTTCATCTCGTCCAAAGCGAGGACGCAGTTTTACCCATCGAATGTCATATCCAATCCTTTCATTTAGTTTTCAACCTCCTCCCTGATACCACTCCCTTAAAGCGATGATTAGTAATGTTGGAACATGCCAACGAAGACCCATGTTTCCTTCTAAACCATTGATGTGACCAAGAATCATTCTAAAGCTCAATACAATCGAAAGGTGCACGCTTGTGTCTTTCACGAAAGGGATCTAGTCCTTGTGTATGACAAATCCCATGATATCTTAGGTTGAGGAAAGTTTGAACAATTATGGAAGGGGCCTTACATTGTCAAAAAATGTCTAGGAAAGGGGGAATATTTACTTGCAGGGCATGAAGGGGAACATCTCTCTAACCCTCATAATGAACTCTACCTCAATAAGTTGTAACCCTACATTTCTTATTTCCTTTATTAATTCTTCTAGTTGTTTTACTTCTTGTTGTAATAAACCTAACTAAACTCAAACCTAAACCCTAATCATAGTTGCAAGTACAATAAATGATCAATGTGTAATCAAATTAGTGGCCTACATTGTTTCCTACCTTCTCTCTTCACCTTACTTTTCCTAGTTTCTCTCAATAGTTAGTTGGTGACTCCATATCCCTTACAAGCACTCAAGATTAAGTCTCCCTAGTATATTTACAAAAAAAGTAGTGTGATAGTTATAATGAGGTACTATTCTATGTATTCTTCATTAACCCTACCTTGTCACATCTCACTAAGGGTGGGCCCTTTAATTCCTTACTACCCTATGCCACTCAAGGAAACACCTTTATTTTCTCTACAAAAGAAACAAGACATTGTCCCTCATCTAATTTACCTTGAAACATTGTCCCATTATCCCATTTATCTAGATAATTTTAAAAATTAAACGAGATATTATCTCCATGATCTACTAAATCTTGGCATAATTATGAAATACATTGTGCCTTCCAACAAGGATTTGGTTTTGAAAGGTACAAGAGGTAGTACACCAAATACATCTATTGAAGGAGCCATACTTACCAATCCACATATTTGACTCAAGGGCATCCAAAGTTCTATGTATATATGGAAATCGCTTGTAAAGATGAAGTCAAATCAAGTAAAAAGGGAAGTGCAAAAGAAAGTTTGGAAGAAATAACGTGGGTGTGACATAGTTTGTATGTTGAAAAGAAATTTGCAGGAGTGCAGAGTTTGTAGAGCACAGAGATAGAACACAATTTTGAAGGAAAGGCACTAGAAATGAACATGAGGTAAGTTGAAGAGATACATTGAGACAAAATAAGATTACTCAAGAATAATTCAAATAGACTCAATGTACAAAAATACAAAATAAAGGAAAAACCTTACAAACTAAAAATGAATAACAATCTATAAAGAACAACATGAGTGTGAGCAAATAAATTAGTGTAGAAGGAAACTGCATGGAAGGAAAGTGGGCCAAATGCAGAAACTTTGAACAGTTAAGAACAAAAGGTGGATAGACAAAAAGGAAGATGAAGATGTGACAAGACCATGAAGTATTAGAATGTGATGAGATAATGAAATAAATAACTAGAATAATGAATAGGAGACTAAATTGAGTCAACATAAAGAAGCAAGAGACCCTAAATGAGTATTGAGTAATGTGCTTTATAACTATGTACTTCATTATGCAATATAAATGAGAAGCTACAATGTCCTTAACATTGTGTCTTGATTTCCGAACAACATATGCATGCTTAAAAGTGATGACTAGTAGTTAGTACCATTTATGTGATCACTAATTTATTGGTCATTTTGCATGGGAGTTGATGAATTTGGGAACACCAAGGTCTATACATTGTCACCTTTAGAGCCATTAAGCCCTCACCAAAAATCATCTAACAAGACACCATATCAGTGATTTTACAATTATGGATAATAGGAATGAAGTCACTTTATGCTTTACAGGCATCTCAAATATTACACATTAATTATTTTGTGTTTTATTGATTTTCCTTTCATATTCTAGCTATACGCATTAATTATTTTGTGTTTCTATTGATGTTCCTTTCATATTATAGCTATACACATTAATTATTTTGTGTTTTATTGATGTTACTTTCATATTCTAACTATTAAATTTTTTAAAAATCAATTAAGTAATCTTTTTTATATTCTAACTATTAAATTTTTAAAAAATAAAGTAATTTTTTTTATATTCTAACTATTAAATTTTTTAAAAATAAACTAAGTAATCTTTTTTATTTATTTATTTATGTATTTTGATCTCTATTTATAATTAATTTCTATTTATAAAATAAATAATAATTAAATTTAGTTAATATAATATAAAATTAAATATTTAAACTTTATTTTTTACTTAATTATTTAATTAATTATAATTTACATTCTAAAATAAAATTATCTATTTTATTTTAAATCCTTTAATATTTAAAATTAAAAACTTATAATAACTAAAACCTAACTAATTCATAATATAAAAAAATATTAAAATTTTTCTCTTCCACTTTATTATTTGATTTATTATAATTTAATTTATAAAATTAATTACAATTCTCTCTTAAATCTTTCTATATATTTAAAAATTAAAACTTCCTATCACTACTTGTAACTTTGTTATATTCCATCCTCATCCTTGTTATGTTAAGTCTCCGCCCTTTTTACTAAGCAACCAACCTTTTATGATGCCCATTCCAAAATTAAAATATTATATTATATGATAGGCTAAGCCATACTTTCTTATAGCTAATCAAATAAAAGTCAACTCCATTTAAACAATTATACAATATTGTGAGCTACTTATACCTCCTTACATTCTTGTCCAAAAATAATTATATCCTAAAGATATAATCTTTAGGATATATCCTAAAGATATAATCTTTAGGATAATTATATCTTAAAGACATAATTTTATTTTTAAATAAAAACATGAAATATGTATTTTATGTATTCTATTGATATCCTTTTAAAATAATTGTAATTTTTAGAAATAATTTTCAACATTATGATGATAATGATTAACGTCTATTAAAACCAAATTGGTTTATTTGATAATCTTTTTCCTCTTCTTATTAAATCAATAAATATGATTATATAATCCATTCTTTCAAATAAATTTAGTGAGACTTTAGTTTAAAACTTTTGAAAGCCATGTTTAATCATATAGAGCTTTTGGTTAGTTGGGAGTCTCTATTTTGAGAACATGGTTTTGTTCTAATTATATTAGGACATGCCCTAAATATATCAAGTCTTCTTTTATAAGAATTCATCCATTTCAGAGCCTTTCTTTTTTTAATATTGCAATGTATTATTTTTTCCCATTATATTGGTCTTTGACAACATGTTAGTGTGTGTTGATTAGTATTTTTAGTTAGTTTAGTGTTTTTCAATTTAGTTACTCTTAGGAATTTTCTTACACTTCTTCTTGCTTATTTCCTTTATTTATCTTTTCACATACCAGAAATTTCAAGAAGTTAGTCATTTTTTTTAATAAAGCGGAGCAGGCCAACACGAATCTAAAATCTGCATGTATGTAAGCCCTTAGCACCACAAGTCTGCATTTGTATTATTGACTTTTTCTCATATTTAACGTTCAATTTCCTTTTGTTTCACTTCCATTTGTTATACTTAGTCATTTTTTGAAAATGCGGATGTGGATCTGCATAACAACTATTAAATATTTTCGCCCGAGTCTGCATTCTCGCACTTACCAAAAAACTTTACTTTGTTTCCTTTTTCATTTTATTTTTGTACCTAGTCAAATTCAAGAAATGCAGATGCAGAGCTACATACCATCCCTCAATTATTTCCTAAGTTTCCACCTCCGCAAGTCTGCAGGTCCGCATTGACTTTCCACTTTTTATTTATTTTCATACTTAGCCATATTTATCATTTCGGAACAGACTTCCTTACTCCCCCTCACTTTTCTTTATTCGTAGGTTTTCACGTCCGTAAGTCCACATTTCTCTCAACACTTAACCATTTTTGCAATCTCAATGTGGTTATTGTCACCCTTTCCCGAAGATGTGTTCACAAGCATTTAGGTTTGCAACTCCACATTTCTGTGTTATACACTTAGCATTTCCCATACATAATTTTGCACCTTCATACTTAACACTTTTCGTCCATCATACCATCACATCAACATTTCCCGTCATATTAATTACCCCTTCCACATCATCCGCCACTAGTAAAAGCATAATGTCATTATTAATGCATAATACATCGATTAAGGGTCATAATAAACCCAAGTCCCATGATAATTGATGACATTTAAAGCATGATCTATGATTGATTGAGTTACCAAGGAAGTACGTGGTGGAATTTAGTAAAATAAAAAATGCCAACCTGAAATTATCGACAGTAGCAGCACCTTTGTAAAAAGCAGAAAATATGTCAAGTAAGAAGAAGGAAATGTTTTGTGGATATATATTGAACGCACTAGGTCATGAAGATCAACAGTTCCAGTGGTCCAGGGCATACACATACTACAAGTCTCTTCCTCCAGCTGAGAAGAAGACAAACCTAATCTAGACCTCAGAAATAGCTGTAACATCCCACTCTTGTGCGCACTGAGCGAACTTATTCTTTGAGGACACTTGCTTGCAAGTGATCCAGATTATTATACTATTGGGCATTTTATTAGGATTATGAGGCGTTATGGATTGATGACATGTTATTTTGTTGTATTGACATAGACATGTGCTACTGACTTGGTTTTCCTGAGTGTGCAGGATTTTGGACCTCAAGGATGCAGAGGCATCAATGAAACCCCTTGGACTCCAGATCGAGTCGAGGAGTGGACTATTGGAGTTTGATTGTTGTATATATGACATTTGTGCATATGATTAGATGATATGATTATGGATATTATTTCTGACATGATTCGTTAATGATGCAGGCTGATGATAGCTTGCCGACCAGACTCACATGTGGAGTAGAGGGGTCATGCATGATAACCAGATACGTTGAGGGAGAGGTGTGGACAGCAGCCCTGCCACAACCTACTAGCACTCCCGTCGTGGCTCGAACTGTAGGTTAATGACTACCTAGTTCGAGAATACCCATGATGTCGTGAGGGTAGACTGCGACAGTCGCTCACGATGATTCTAAGGGGCGCTCAATAAGGTAGGGGAATTATTCCTTAGAGGCCCTCAGTCTCCCACAAGATCACCTGGTGGAGTATTGACTCCAGGGTTTTTGATATCTACCAAGTCAGTCAAGATGTGAGTGGCACCCTTGGAGCACGTAGTGTGTCCTGAAGGGCATGTCGCGCAAGAAAAACGAAAAGAGGCAAGTGGCCCCCTTGGAGCACGTAGAGCATCCTGAAGGGCACATTGCGCAAGGGAAACAAAATGAGGCAAGTGGTACCCTTGGAGCACCTAGTGCGCTTTGAAGGGCACGTCATGTTGTTAAATAATAAATGAATGAACCTAGATGGCCTTAGAATGAATAATGTGATAAGAAAGATTTAAAAACAATTTCCCTAATAAAATGTCGCCTAACCTCGAAAATTGAAATCTAGGTCTAAGTGATACTTGTGACAAAAAAATATATATTTATATAAAAATAAAAATAAACAATTCTAATAATCATCATTAATCATGTGACGAGAAGGGGGTAAACGATTCAATTAATTTATAAAAAAAAACTTTGGGGGGATAAAATTTAAAAAGGGGAAATAATTGTTTTGTTACATATGCTAATTAAAAATTTATTAATTAAAAATAAAAAGGGGAAAAAGGTAATTTTCTACACTTTCCAATTTGAGTTTTAATTGAAAAGGGAAAGAGGGAAATTTAAAAGAATTAGGAAACTAGGAAAAAGTGGGAAACATAAAGAGAAAGGGAAACGTAAGGAAAAAGCAGAAAGACTAACTTAGTAAGGTATCTAGCATTTAATAACTTTCTAAATTGAACTCAACTAGTGAATTAGTAAGGGGGTAAGTCATTAAAATGTGTAAGGCATTATGGGGACACCTAGGAGCGATTCTAGGAATGCTTTTAGGTGGGTGAGGGAAATAGGAGTAATTAATTAATTAATGAAATTAATTTTTGGTGCAAGGAAGGGGATGGGTGACACATGTATGAGGAGGATTTTTATGAATTAAATTATTGAAAAATACAATAAATGGGATTTTGGGAAAGTAAATGACTTAGAAACTCTATATAAAGGAGGGAGAAGAAGGATGATATATCTCTTATGTTATGCGTAATGTTACGCTATAGAATTTCAGACTTGACTGACTTAGCTTTTGGGAGTTGGGATTCCCATCTCGATGAGGAGTTGTAGCTCAACCTTGCAAAGTGAGCTGGGAGCTAGCTAATCTCTGGTTTAGTGTGTGTGGACCCTTTGTGGCTCGGGGGGCTAAGGGGGAAGAAGAGTACCCCTAGCATTGGCTGAGAGGTACCGGTGAAGTCTCATCGGTTGATAAGCGGGAGCTACACGGAGCGTGCGGGACAACGACTCAGAGCAGATGACTTGGGTTACAGTACGCTTACTTGATTCTGCATGATAGAGTATTATAGACCTTACACTTTCATTTCTGTATTTTTTTAACTATGTAAAGAAGGTGTTTGAATTAGCAGTTTAATCGAGAACTTAAATTCCCATAGCCTTAAGCTCACTGCTTGACTTGATTCCCTTGGCATTTGATCCTTGATGTTGTGATTGTCCTGTTGGTTTAAATTGATTTTTGAAGAGTTTATGCATGGTCTTCGTCGTCATCCCTAGTTCTTCATTCCACACCTGAGCAGTTGGCCAGGAGACGAATCGATGATCGTCACTTCAGTGCACAACAACCTATAGATTCTAATGCCCTTCTTTTCTGTGCGTGGATGATGAGTGAAGGATGCTTGCCCAGTTATCTACCCCTGTTGATTTTCCTGGTTGAGTAATTGTCTTGCGCCTTCTTACGACTGAATCTCTCTGCGTTTTCTATACATTTATGGGCCAACATCTCCTGGCGAATTTATTGTGTGGTTTGTTTTTCCTTTTACATCTGGTCTTCCAAGTAACTCTGCCATTTATTACTTAAAGGCGAAATTACTCCGCATTTTTATACATCTGGCCTGCCAATTGTCCTATGCGATTTACCTTGACAATGCTTTATTATTGATAACCTCTACCTTTCTCAAATTCTGCACTTGATTGATCCTTCCTGACTTTGTCTGCGATTGAATTCATACCTGTGTTTCAGCATTGTGACAACAATTTTATTCTTTGCATTGGGATAGAAAAATTGTTAATTACTCTGTGTTATCTAGTATAGCGAATGTAAATTTATTAACAGTAATTTTATATCTAATATGAGTCAGAGATGTGTTTCCCGCGATTCCAGTGATAGTGAATTTTTATATATAGTGGACAACAATATTTTGGATGGAGATTTTTTTTTAATGTGTAACAAAAATTTTATATCAAATCCTAGACAACAATATCATTGTTATCCCCCCTTTTTGAATGCATTTAACTTCGCAAATTTTCTTGGTTAATATAAATAAATGATGTTTTTTTTTAACTGAGCAAATGCCACATTTTTATGTCGGTGTTTGGGTCAACTGCATTATCTCTGCATGTGGGTTAGATAGAAGTTGTCTCTGCATTTTACACTTGTTCTCAGCGTTTGATATCTTCACACCCGTGCATCGTTTACCCAATTCTTTCTCTGCGTCCTTCACACAATTATCTCTCTGTGTTTTTAGACTACCTGTGCGTCCTTTACCCAATTCTTTCTCTACGTTTTTTTAGACGACCTGTGCGTCCTTCACACAATTATCTCTCTGCATTTTTAGACTACCTGTGCGTCCTTTACCCAATTCTTTCTCTTTGTTTTTTTAGACGACCTGTGCGTCCTTCACACAATTCCTTATATCTGCATTTTCATCTGCAATATTATTTCCTTTCATCTATGTATTTTTATCCCTCGATGGCATGAATTATGTCTTTATATTATATATTACCTATTATGGTGAATACCTGCTGCTTTTATAAATCATTATGACAGTGTTAGTATGCCTGGATTTTTATTTATTCGTCTTCGTTCCATTTAAATACCCGAGCCCCCTTTGGCTATCACGATGATGTATTTAGTAGCTGAAAGTTACCTGGCAATTTTATGATTCAATTGTCGTGATGTAATTAATAAATTGATAGTTATTGATAGGATAGTGCGTGGCATAGAGATATGGTTTGGATGTTGCCGTAGAGGTATTGATTTTTAGGACAGTTTTAACATGATGATAGTAAATTTTTTTACTCAACAAATTCAATGTTTAAGGACAGCATGGACAGTAATCTTAATTTGACAGCTTGACTGTGTGACCGTGTTGACAGTTATCATGATTGAATTGACCGCCCCTTTTTGGGTTATGCATAATAATAGTCGACAGTTTTATAGGGTATAAGAACAACATTATTCACATTCACGTGGTGATTTAAATTGGAACGTCTTACCCAACATGCTGGTAGTGAATTGATTACACAAAGATACATACTACTATTTTAAAATATAATTGAAGTGCAGTGTGTTACCTAATGGAATGAATAACAACATCCTAATGGCATTTAATAAACCGTGTGTTGGAAGCTAATATGGTTAATGGTGCTATATTCATAGCATTACACATTGTTATTGTTATACTGTTATATATTGGCAACATGGTAGAGAAACAAAAAATCAAAACCCCAACTCACCAACAACGTCTCAAAGAATCACTTCATCGAGAATGAAGAGCATAACCAATGGAATGGATAATAGAAAAAACATAAGTTGGAGGCTCAGATGATGGTGGAGATAAAAACCCACCAAGGAAAATCCTTGTGAAAACACACATTGCATACACTCCTGTAAAAAGAAAAATAAATCTATTATCAGTGGAAATAAACACATCAAAAGTTTAGGAAAGTCCATGTTCAATGGACTTGGATGAGCTCATTGAAGAACCTTCGTGGTCTGGACAAACCCTGTTAGAGACAAGAGAAATCGTCGATGCTATGATGACCCGGGATCTTGAAATATTTGAAGAGGAATCTGTCACTCTGCACCATGCATCATACAATCGTGAAACCAAAAAACTATTGTTAGAAAAAGGATGTGACAGAGCCTTCTAGAATTTTAGTACAATTTCTAAGGAGGTGCGTCGAGTGTCTCGAGCCAGGTGAAGGAAGTACTGCAAAGAATCGATGAAGTAACACATGCATGCTCGTCCTGGCGGTATGAGAGAGAGATATAAAGTAACCAAGTGAAACAATTCAAGTTTTACTCTGTAACCGTTAGCATCTAGGACTAAGGATAATTCCAACCGTCTAGGGTTGGTAACCTTTTGTATAAATATAATTTTGAAAGACTTGAAGCAGGTTTTTTCTTGGCTGATGGAAATGAAGAAATCTCTCCTTTTTGAGAATTAAGACAATTGCAAACCAGAGACTCCATATTTTGTCAATCCTCAGTTATGTGTTCTTCTGTTCTTTCATATTCTAGCATCTTTATGTGCATGTCTTTGATGAATGTCTAATCACAACTTAATACAAAATCTACTGTGGTTATATGTTTATTTGGTTATCTGATTGCTTACAAATTTTCCTCTGTGTTTGCTATTAGAAAACACAAGACCTGAGAGTTTGTTAGATTACCACATTTTATGCTTCATTAAAGGTTTCACATGTTGGATTACTGAGAGGGGGGGTGAATCAGTAATAGAGCAATTTAACCATATAATCCAAGTGTTATATCAATGAAGCATTATTATCCAATAACTGCAGAGTAAATAAGCAATGAACAAATGAACAAT
>ML790736.1:338997-370947 GCA_009831015.1 Picea engelmannii | reverse complement strand
GAAGACTCTTGCTCCATGAGGTAATTGGTCCAAGGTATCATGGTATGTGTCATGTTTGATCGTTATAACCTTCTTATATATGCATCAGGTTCCTTACATTTCTGATAACTGCTTGGATCTTACACTAATCCACTTGACCATTGCTGGGGGGATTAACGGGGTGACCTAGCAAGCTTGTATTCATGGGTTTTGGTTAGCCACCAGGGGGGATTTGCAGAGCCATCGTCCGCTTCCACCATTCTATCATTTCACATCTTATCTCCCATACATCCATCCCATTCCCCTAGTCCGTCCATTAGGATGACCTTTGAGGGTTACACTTTGTCCTATGGGAAGAAGGGGCTAAAGGCCCAGGGGGTAAAAGAAGTTGGTAAAAGATAAAATCCATAGGAAATGAAACCTAGAGATGCTTCACCCAGTGATACCCGAGAAGGCAATAAAAGGCCTCTCAATAAGAAACAAAAAGGACCCTAAGAAAAATAACAAAAACAAGACCTAACCAAGAGGACGGGAGGTCTCATCACGAGCCGACCCATTGTGTTCATAGGTATCTAGCAGTATGACATTGCCATTATCTAGTCACCACGCCAGGGAAATGACCTTTGGTTACATGGCCAAGGGAAAGGGGGTCTCATCACAAGCCAACCTTATCATTTCTGTGAAAATACCAGTGGGTAACACTGTCAGCTCCGGTCCCCACGCCAAGGCAGTGTCCTCTGGTCAGACCTTGAAGTAAAAAGAAAGAAAAGCAATAAATAAAGAATAAAGGCAATAAAGGGGCTTGAAAAAAGTGCATCCATGATGCGTACAACTCACCTCCTACAAAGGCACCCACGAACAACACCTATCCCTGGTCTTACTATGATTGGACATCCATAGACCATATCACTTCATGAACATGGCTTGAATGATATTCTGTGGAAACTTTCCTTTTCTTGTGGATGATGGCCCAATAGGTTGTTCTGTTTGTTTCTTCAACTTTGTATAGTAGATATGTGTAATGTCTTTGAGCTCTTAGAGGATATGCTAGGGGTTTTATGCATGTATTTGATAAATTTAATGATGAACTATGATTGACATTTCTATGATCCCGAGGACTGATGAGCCCATGGAGGGCGTAGTTTTTGATGTGCAGGACCATACCCGATGGACAGGTACCAGTGGACCGGTACACATGGGGATATGATTAGCTCGGACCTCCATGGGGCTGAAGAGACCATCAGATGGTTTCTGGCATGGCAGAGACAAGACAACGTTATGATGAGCCATTGCACGAGAAGAAAGAAGGACGTTCCACCCAGGAAACTTTGGCAGAGATCGGCCTAGAATGAATCACCCACTGCAGATGGGACGTTTGCTTTTGATGGACAGGACGCCCCCTGAGAGAGATGGACGTTGTTTGGAGTGTGTGGGAGGGCGCTGAGGTCATTTGGCACATGTGGCAGCTTGGAGGAGCCCTAGAAGGGCCAACGTTTGGTTTTCTGGATGTTGTGTTTGCCCAAAAATGGCCAACGTCTATCTCAAAGGGGCTTGACGTCCCTCTTTTAGCTCATTTTATGACATTTTTTTATCAATTAATGTAAAAACAGTTTAAATTTGGTAGTCAGCCTTGTCGGTTGTTTTAATGACCTAAATTTTAATTAAATGGTCATGGATTGGTATAAATAGAGGATATTTTCCCTCATTTTAAACATAACACAACTCACTCTCTTGTGAGAGATCTACTTTTGTCTTTTGTCTTGGTATTTTGGCTCTTGGAAGTGAGGCGCAACTCTTGTGGAGGATTATTCTTGGCATTTTTATGGTGTTTCTCTCATTGGAAGGTTTACAACTAGGGTTTGATGAGCATTCTTCATGATTTGTAAGTGTATTTTTCATGCAAAAATTCTTGAATGAATGGTTGTAGGTTAAATCTTTTGCATTTGTTATTGTATTGCTATTATATTGCTTAATCTTGAAACCCTAGGTAGCAAGCACACAAGTAGGTCCTTGCTATATGTCCCCATGCTAGAGAAACCTGTTTTAGCCATTGATTAAGGAAGATATAGCCTAGCCGTTGCTACACTAATCATCCTTTTTCTGAGTTAGCTTTTAAACATAAGTTGAACAAAGGTGACGTCCTAGGCCTAGTTGATTCTACACCTAGGGTTTTGACTTTTAGGGTTTGAAGGGCCTTGCTCTTGCAACACCTTTCTCCTTTAGATTTGTGTTCTAAAGCTATCCATTTTGCCAAGAATATTTAAAGAAAGAGGAAGGAGCATGAGGCCTTACTTAGGAAACACCGGAATGAGCCTCCTTCCTTTAGGGTTTTGACTCTAGGGCCCTGCCATTGCAACACCATAGAGCCTAACTCTCTAGTCTTTAGATTTTGATCCTCCTGAGACCTTGCCCTTACTTTTGACTCCATAATACCCTAAGGCACTAGTTTTTCTCTCCAACGTTGAGCTTGCTGTGCAAAAAAAAATCTTTCAAAACTCTCAAATTTGAAACCCTAACTAACCCTAATGTCTACTAACCTAGAAATTGATGATGACATCATGCCTTATCTAAGCTTTTGGTTGATAGAAAATACTGTGGCTTGGTCATCTAATGATAGACATTGATATATAGGTAAATTTCATTGGCATATTTGCAAAACGTTGACCTCTTTATCTATAATACTAACCCTAGAAGAAAGATGATGTCACCTCTAGTGTAATTGACGCAACAACTGCATGTATATGAACATTTGATGATATGTAATGCATTGAGTTAATTTAAGGATTGATCATTTTCATTGGATGCTATATCATTCTAGTAGTTATTGACAAGTGACTTTAATTTGCCATTGCCATTATTGCAAACATTGACTTCGTCAATATTTACTGTTGTCTATGCTCATGTACATTAAATATTGATAGTCATTTATTAATGAAGCATTAACCACCATTGCATGTACTAGTATCATTATTGTCTTGTCTCGCAAGTAGGTGCCTCTTATGTGGTTCTTTTTCATCTGACTATCTTCTTGGCGGTAATCTGTGAAGGGAAAAATTTCCTTAATCCTTAAGCCTTTACCTTTCAAAACCCCAGATTGTCAGGGACGTCTCCCTTAGGTTTAGCCACCCTAGATAGAAAGAGCCCCCCATCGAGGTGACAGTGGGTGGGGAAGCTCCTATTACGCCTGTTTGACCCTTACCTTTCAGCTACTTGACCTAAACTACAAACTGAGCGATAACAGTCTACCAAGTCAGTGAAGAGGTGAGTGGCATCCTTGGAGCACGTAGTGCGTCCTGAAGGGAACGTCATGCAAGAAAAACGAAAAGAGGCAAGTGGCACCCTTGGAGCACGTAGAGCGTCCTGAAGGGCACGTTGTGAAAGGGAAACAGAATGAGGTGAGTGGCACCCCTGGAGCACCTAGTGCGTCTTGAAGGGCATGTCATGTTAAATAATAAATGAATGAACCTAGATGGCCTTAGAACGAATAACGTGATAAGAAAGATTTAAAAACAATTTCCCTAATAAAATGTCGCCCAGCCTCGAAAATTGAAATCTAGGTCTAAGTGATACTTGTGACAAAAAATATATATATTTATATAAAAATAAAAATAAACAATAATAATAATCATCATTAATCATGTGACAAAAAGGGGGTAAGCAATTCAATTAATTTATAAAAAAAAAACTTTGGGGGGATAAAATTTAAAAAGGGGAAATTATTGTTTTGTTACATATGCTAATTAAAAATTTATTAATTAAAAAGAAAAAGGCGAAAAAGGTAATTTTCTACACTTTCCAATTTGAGTTTTAAATGAAAAGGGAAAGAGGGAAATTTAAAAGAATTAGGAAACTAGGAAAAAGAGGGAAACATAAAGAGAAAGGGAAACATAAGGAAAAATAAGAAAGACTAACTTAGTAAGGTATCTAGCATTTAAGAACTTTCTAAATTGAACTCAACTAGTGAATTAGTAAGGGGGTAAGTCATGAAAATGTGTAAGGCAATATGGGGACACCTAGGAGCAATTCTAGGAATGCTTTTAGGTGGGTGAGGGAAATAGGAGTAATTAATTAATTAATGAAATTAATTTTTGGTGCAAGGAAGGGGATGGGTGACACATGTACGGGGAGGATTTTTATGAATTAAATTATTGAACAATACATTAAATGGGATTTTGGGAAAGGAAATGACTTAGAAACTCTATATAAAGGAGGGAGAAGGAGGAGGATGGACCTCTGTTGTTATGCGTAATGTTACGCTGTAGAATTCCAGAATTGAATGACTTAGCTTCTGGCAGTTGGGATTCCCATCTCGATGGGGAGTGGTAGCTCGGCCTTGCGAGGTGAGATAGGAGCTATCTAATCTCTATTTTAGTGTGTGTGGCCCCTTTGCGGCTCGGGGGGCTAAGGGGCAAGAAGAGTACCCTTAGCATTGCTTGGGAGGTACCAGTGAAGTCTCATCGGTCGAAAAGCGGGAGTTGCATAGAGTGAATGGGACAACGACTCAGAGAGAATGACTTGGGCTACGATACGCTTACTTGATTCTACATGATAGAGTATTATAGACCTTACACTTTCATTTCTGTATTTTTTTAACTGTGTAAAGAAGGTGTTTGAATTAACAATTTAATCGAGAACTTAAATTCCCATAGCCTTAAGCTCTCTACTTGACTTGATTCCCTTGGCATTCGATCCTTGATGTTGTGACTATCATGTTGGTTTAAATTGATTTTTGAAGAATTTATGCCTAGTCTTCATCGTCATCCCTAGTTCGTCATTCCACACCTGAGCAGTTGGCCAAGAGCCGAATCAACGATCGTCACTTCGTTGCACAACGACCTATAGATTCTAATGCCCTTCTTTTCTGTGTGTGGATGATGAGTGAAGGATGCTTGCCCAATTATCTACCCCTTTTGATTTTTCGGTTTGACTGATTGTCTTGCGCCTTCTTGCGATTGAATCTCTCTGTGTTTTCTATACATTTTTGGGCCAACATCTCCTGACGAATTTATTGTGTGGTTTGTTTTTCTTTTTACATCTAGTCTTCCAAGTAAATCTTCCATTTATTACTTGAAGGCGAAATTACTCCGCATTTTTATACCTCTGACCTGCAAATTTTCCTATGCCATTTACCTTGACAATGCTTTATTATTGATAACCTATGCCTTCCTCAATTTCTGCACTTGATTGATCCTCCCTGACTTTGTCTACGATTGACTTCATACCTGTGTTTCAACATTGTGACAACGATTTTATGCTCTGCGTTGGGATAGAAAAATTGTTAATTACTCTGTGTTTCCTAGTATAGCGAATGTAAAGTTATTAACGATAATTTTATATCTAATATGAGTCAGAGATATGTTTCTCATGATTCCAGTGATAGTGAATTTTTATATATAGTGGACAAAAATATTTTGGATGGAGAATTTTTTTTAATGTGTAACAAAAAATTTATATCAAATCCTAGACAACAATATCATTGTTATCCCCCCTTTTTGAATGCTTTTAACTTCACAAATTTGCTTGGTTAATAGAAAGAAATGATGTTTTTTTTTAACTGAGCAAATGCCACATTTTTATCTCGGTGTTTGGGTCAATCGCATTATCTCTGCATGTGGGTTAGATAGAATTTGTCTCTGCGTTTTACACTTGTGCTCAGCATTTCATATCCTCACACCTGTGCATCCCTTACCCAATTCTTTCTCTGCGTCCTTCACACAATTATCTCTCTGTGTTTTTAGACTACCTGTGTGTCCTTTACCCAATTCTTTCTCTGTGTTTTTTTAGACGACCTGTGCGTCCTTCACACAATTATCTATCTGCAATTTTAGACTACCTGTGTGTCCTTTACCCAATTCTTTCTCTGCATTTTTTTAGACAACCTGTGCGTCCTTCACACAATTCCTTATATCTGTGTTTTCATCTGCAATATTATTTCCTTTCATCTGCGTATTTTTATCCGTGGATGGCGTGAATTATTTCTTTATCTTATATATTACCTATTATGGTGAATACCTGTCACTTTTATAAATCATTATGATAGTGTTATTATGCCTGCATTTTTATTTAATCATCTGCGTTCCGTTTAAATACCCCAGCCCCCTTTGGCTATCACCATGATGTATTTAGTAGCTGATAATTACCTGGTGATTTTATGATGCAATTGTCGTGATGTAATTAATAAACTGATAGTTATTGATAGGATAGTGCGTGGCATAGAGATATGGTTCGGATGTCACCGTAGAGGTATGGATTTTTAGGACAGTTTTAACATGATGATAGTAAATGTTTTCACTTAGCAAATTCAATGTTTAAGGACAACATGGATAGTAATCTTAATTTGACATCTTGATTGTGTGACCGTGTTGACAGTTATCATGATTGAATTGACCGCCCCTTTTTGGTTTATGCATAATAGTCGGTAGTTATATAGGGTATAAGAACAACATTATTCGCATTTCCATGGCGATTTAAATTGGAACGTCTTACTCGGCATGCTGGTAGTGAATTGATTACACAGAGATACATACTACTATTTTAAAATATAATGGAAGGGCAGTGTGTTACCTAATGGAATGAAGAACGACATCAGAATGGCATTTAATAAACTGCGTGTTGGAAGCTAATATGGTTAATGGTGTTATATTCATAGCATTACACGTTGTTATTGTTATACTATTATATATTGGCAACATGGTAGAGAAACAAAAAATCAAAACCCCAACTCACCAACAACGTCTCAAAGAAGCACTCCATCAAGAATGAAGAGCATAACCAATGGAATGGATAATAGAAAAACATAAGTTGGAGGCTCAGATGATGGTGGAGATAAAAACCCACCAAGGAAAATCCTTGTGAAAACACACATTGCATACACTCCTGTAAAAAGAAAAATAAATCTATTATCAGTGGAAATAAACGCATCAGAAGTTCGGGAAAGTCCATGTGCAATGGACTTGGACGAGCTCATTGAAGAACCTTCGTGGTCTGGGCAAAGGCTGTTAGAGATAAGAGAAATCGTCGATGCTATGATGACCCGAGATCTTGAAATATTTGAAGAGGAATCTATCACTCTGCACCACGCGTCATACAATCGTGAAACCAAAAAACTATTGTTATAAAAAGGATGTGACAGAGCCTTCCATAATTTTAGTACAATTTCTAAGGAGGTGCGTCGAGTGTCTCGAACTAGGTGAAGGAAGTTATTCAAAGAATTGATGAAGTAACACATGCATGCCCGTCCTGCTGGTATGAGAGAGAGACAGAAAGTAACCAAGTGAAACGATTCAAGTTTTACTCTGTAACCATTAGCATCTAGCCGTAAGGAGAATTCCAACCATCTAGGGTTGGTAACCTTTTGTATAAATATAATTTCAAAAGACTTAAAGAAGGTTTTTTCTTGGCTGATGGAAATGAAGAAATCTCTCCTTTTCGAGAATTAAGACAATTGCAAAACAAAGACTCCATATTTCGTCAATCCTCAGTTATGTGTTCTTCTGTTCTTTCATATTCTAGCATCTTTATGCGTATGTCTTTGATGAATGTCTAATCACAACTTAGTACAACATCTACTATGGTTATATGTTTATTTGGTTATCTGATTGCTTACAGATTTTCCTCTATGTTTGCTATTAGAAAACACAAGACCTGAGAGTTTGTTAGATTACCACATTTTATGCTTCATTAAAGGTTTCACATCCATTTTTCTTCTTCTGTATCAGAGTGAGATTCTTCTTTGATTGATGCCTCACTTTGTTTTAACAACTTTATGTTTTTCTTTCATTACATTCATTATTTTCAAATTTGACTCAGACACGGAAAACGACCTTTGAATTGTTATACCATTAATTTGATTTCAGGAATCTTTCTCATATAATTGAAAATAGAAAAATCAAACATAAAAACAATAAATCTTTTAATTTTCTTTTCTCCATGACTGTACTTGTTGCAAGACGGCCTAATATAGAACCCGGTCTCACAGATCATACCAACATCGCTTTAACCTTGTTTAATACCATCTTAGAAACTGCTACCACCCGGGTTGAACTTGAATGTTCATGGGCAGTGATTGAACATGACATAAGCATCCAGGAACATTGGGAAGCTAGGAAAAGACAACTTAGGAATCAACCATAGCTTCGTTCCCTAAAGAATTGATTTCTCTTTCCATATCTTAAATTCTCTTTATTTTTCGGATTCCTTGACATTATACTTTGAAGCCTTAAGTATAAAATCAGGAGAAACAACCTGGAGGAATTGCATAAAACACACTGAAGAACATTGCTTAATATTTTTAGATCTTTATTCATTATAGGTACATAGTTATGATTATTTCAAGTTAGGGTTCTTGACTAATCCAAAACTAGTCATGTGAGACTAAAGTAAAGTTTGATGAAAATGCTAGTCTCTTGTTTTTAAAGTTAAGGAAGGTTTGCATGTATGTGATCATATACACTAGGTCTATTACATAGTTACAAATCATATTTGGATGATGAAATTGATGAGGGATTTTGGTTGAGGTACATCTTGGGTACATGGTTGAGACAAGTAGTTGATGAGTAGGCACATACATGAGGTGTGTAGTTGATGATGTTGGTACATATTGATGGGTAGTTGATACATGATTGGTACATACTTGTTACATGGTTGGAGGCACTTGTTAGTAGTATTGTTGACACGTGGTTTATGGATGATGTAGCATACTTGTATTGTTATATTATTAGAATCACATATTCATCTTGGTAATGATTATGAGTTGTTCTGTTATGGTTGGTTGATGCACATCTTTGAGAGTTGTCTCAGTGATTGATCTTGGTGAGTAGATATTATTTGGTTGATAAGATTGATGAGATAGGTTGTTGTGATAGGTTGTTTGGACAAGTTGTTGTGACAGGTTATTTGTACAGGTTTGGTGCACAGTTGATGCACTTGTTCATGGTACAGGTTTTGTACAGGTTTGGTGCATGGTTGATGCGCTTGTTCATGGTACATGTGTTTAACAGGTTGGTGCATGGTTGATGCACTTGTTTATGGTACAGGTTGATTACAGGTTGAGGTACAAGTTGGTGCATGGTTGATGCACTTGTCTATGGTACATGATGATTATAGGTTGATTGGTATAGGTTTACAACAACATATCTCACAGTGATAGTTTGACAGTGGTTCCATCATTCTACTTATACGTAAGGGCGGTTGGACAAGGCAAGGATAGGTGGTTGTAGCCACCTTCTGGTTGTAGCCGGAGAACATAAGGGGTTGTATCCTCCTTCTAGTTATAGCCAGAAAATTGGGGAGTTGGATCTTCCCTCAGGTTGTATCTTGAGAAACTAGGGGTTGGAGACTCCTTCCAGTTGCAGCTGGAAAACAAAGGAAGTTGGTGCTTGCAATGAATGTAATTCTTCAAGACATATAAGAAAAATCATTATGTGGTTTTCTCCCTCTTTGGGTTTCCATGTAAAACACTGGTGTACTGTGTATGTGTATGATTGTTCATTTGTTCATTGCTTATTTACTCTGCAGTTATTGGATGATAATTCTACATTGATATAACACTTGGATTATATGGTTAAAAAGGATTAAATTGCTCTATTATTGATTCACCCCCCCTCTCAGTAATCGAACAATAGCCACATGAAGAAATTAATTTTACTTGGAATATTACCTTTCCATATATATTTAAACCACCATCCAGTTCTTTCCTTGTGACAATTGTTAGAGATGGACTGATATGCTATATTAGCAATTACAGTTCCCATAGACCTGTTCCATGAACATAGAATCTTCTCATTTGTATTACTAATATTAATTCCACTACTTTTCAAAATTAAAAGGAATTTATTCCATTCAGTTGCCAAGTCTCCTGATAGTCCAAGTAGATTAGCATCTTTCCATCTTTGTGTAAAACTTGGAACATCTAGTCAAGTCGCATGTGCTAAGGTATATATATTATAAATGTTGATATGTTGAATTAAGGATGTTGAGAGTTTATAAGATGCATTATCTCCTCTGAAAGGATCCTTCCCAATAATGACTTGTTTACCACACCCTATTTTCCAAACCATCCATCGCTTAATAAAATGAAAATAATCGACAAATTTTTTCCAGATAATAGAGTTAGTTGGGTACTTACAATAATTTTTACAAAGCCAAGAGGTCAGATCAACTCCTTTTAAATATTTTATTTAAGGATCTGACTCCATAGACTATTACCAAATAATTCTCTCCAACATGATTTTGCAGCCAATGAATGGGAAAACCAGAATATATTCCTTATACCCCATCCACCATTTTCCTTTGGACAGACAATGTTTTTCCATTTGGTTAAGTGAAATCCTATAGATTTGTTATATCCTCTCCAAATGAAAGTTGCCACAAGTTGTTGAATCTTGTTTAAAATAGATGCAAGAACATTTGCTAAACTGAGCGAGTACACAGGAATGCTTTGTAGCATTGATTTCTCTAAGACAATTATGCCTCCTAAAGAGAGACACCAGAATGTCCAATTGTTGATTATTTCCTCGATCTTCTGAATCAACCAGTTCCAATCCATTACCCTGTAGCGGTTTGGTTTTAAATAAAACCCAAGATATTTCATTCCTTCCTCAATGTTTATGAACTATATATTGAACACTAATTGAATCCTTTGTTCTAGACTGGGATCTATGTTCTATACAAGAAAACACGATTTATGACAATTTATATCCATACCAGAGGTGATGCAAAAACTAGTTAAGATGGTTTTGAATTCCATCCAGTCTTCATAATTCCCATTCCCTAAAATTAGAACATCATCCTCAAAGAGAAGATGAGATACTATGGTATCTGTAGCAAATTTGAGGCCATGAAAATCCCCTTATACCACATCCTTCTTCAATAATCTACTTAAACATTAATCAACCAGAAGAAATAATAGGGGGGAGAGGGGGCAGCCCTGTCAGAGCCCTCAATAACTTTTGGAAAATTTAGTCAGAGAACCATTAATTAAAACTTCCATATTAACAAAGGTAATACAATCCATAATCCATTGGGTAACCTCCCATTTTAACCTGATCTGTGTTAATAAAATTCTTAGAAATTTCCATCTCACCTTATCATATGCTTTCTTCAAATCCAACTTAAGAATAATGGTGCTTAACTTCTTAGACTTAGAATAGTGTATACATTCTTGTGCTATTCCAAAAGCATCAAAGATGAAACGATCCTTTAGGAAACCAAACTGTTCACAGGAGATACATGCTGCCAATTTTGCTTTCATCCTTGTGGAAATAATTTTGGAAATGACTTTAAATACAAAATTGCAGAGGGAAATTGGCTTGAAATCATGAAAGGATTCTGGTTTGTTTACCTTAGGAATATGAGAAAAGAAGGTAGCATTGAATGCACCCGGTATAATTCCATAACATCTAGATTATTCTATGGCCTTGTGAAGATACTCCCCCAAAATCTCAAAAAATGTTTGAAAGAGTTTCTGAGTCCAACCATCCGGGCCTGGTATTTTATCCTTTGGCATAGAGAAAACAATTTCTTTAACTTCTTCTAATGTGACCGCTTTGTCGATCTCATCACTTTCTGAATCATTAAAAAAATTTGGCATATGTTCAAGTAGCTTAATCTGGCTACATGTATCCTCTCCCTTAAACACATTGTACTGTTCTTTAAAATGTTTCAATGCGATCTTCTTAATCTCATAATCAGCTGATTGATGGACACCAACATCATCTACTATATCCCATATAGTATTTTGTAATTTTTTGTGTGTGGCAAACTTATGAAAAAATTTAGTGTTCTTATCACCTTTGTTTAGCCAGATAACCTGACTTCTAAGCCTCCAAGTTGATTCTTTAATAGAAAGTATCAAATCCTTCCTCTGTTTCAATGCCTTTAGGATATCCACATATTCATGAACAAAAAGTTATGATGGGTACTTTTAAAAATCTCTGCCATCTTTGCTTCAATGTGGTGAAGCTCTGATTGTAATTGTGCTTTCTTATCCCTCTACCAAAGTACCACTGCTTGCTATAAATTCTTCACTTTTTCAGACAGTAGTTGAATAGAGGAAGGGTCCGACCAATTTTCCATAGAAAGCCATGTCTTCTTTATAAGGGAGGTAAAATCTGAATCCTTGATCCATGAAGTATTGAATTTAAAAGGTGGAGGAGACCTACGTGAGTAAGATTCCAATTGTAAGTGTATCAGATTATGGTCCGAAATAGTAGAATTGATAACCCATGATCTGATCTTACTACTGTTGCCAATAAGAGAATCATCAAAAAGAAAACGATCCAGTATTTTTGAAATAACAATAGTACATGCTCTCCCATTCCTCCAAGTAAGATCTATTTTAGTCGGTTGAATATCCACTAAGCCATAAGACTGTATGAGGCTCGTAAAGAAGTCTAGAAGAGGGTCACTTCTGGCCAATTCTCCCCACACCTCCCTTGAAGAAAGGGCGAAATTGAGGTCACCACCCACAATAATACCTTCTTCTCTTAATAATCCAGATTGAATAATAGGTTGCCAGCCAAGTTCCCTATCTTTATAGGGAGCGTAACAATTGAGAAATTTCACTTTATCTATTGACTGTTTGAACCTGCCTTCCAGATAAATACCTGTAGAGGTGCCAAAAGAACAAAGCTCAGCAAATGTTGGGTTTCATCCACTTAGCAAGACACTAGATCGTCCATAAGGATCCAAAGCCACAACATTCCATGAAGGAAAACATTGGAGGAAAAAACGTTTAGCTTTGTCGTCGATCACTAAAGTTTTGTGAAGAAAAATGATGTCAAGGTTGATCTTCTTCAAAAGTTATTTGAGGGATGCAAGTTTTAAGGGTTCCCCAAACCCTCGAATATTGTGGATAATATAATCGTAAGGAAACCAAGGAGTTCAAATGGCTTTCTCTAAGGGATGGAAAGGATATCCTATCTGGATTAGGTTCTAGGGAAACTGGTAGAAACGCGGTCTCTGATCTGTAATGATCTAGAATAATAGGGGCCAACTCACCAAAAGGTGCCAAACCACCTTCAATGGCTCCAGGGGGAATCTTAGGAATGCGGGATCGATCCAAAGCAGAAGGAAGTAGAGTAGTTTGGTTAGAAATAGGAAGGGGAAAGGGGGATAAAGACTCTACAGACTTGGGGAAGTGGTTAATAGTGTCAAAAGATGGGCCAAAAAATGGTATTTTATTGGTATTCGGTCTAGGGATAGGATCCAAAATAGTACAAACACCACCCGTGGATTCCTCCATAACATCTGTAAGTTTATTAGGAATTGAAATAGAACATCCGCCTATCAACAGACTCCTGTCAATTGAGGAAACCTTCTATGGACACAATAAAAAGGAGGGTGAAATTTCAGAAGGAACATAAACAGTGTGGGGATTTGGTTGAGTATCCCTAGGGTTGTCATGGAGTAATTCTGCAGATTTCAAGTCATGAAAAATGATCGGTTTATCATTTTTTTTCAGAAGCAAGTCCCAAAAATCTCTGAAAATATCTAACACCCACCTTTCATTACATTTTAAATAATCAAGCTCATTCGTGGACAATGTGAAGAGGAAGGTTACCAACCCTAGACGGTTGGAATTCTCCTTACTCCTAGATGCTATTGGTTACATAATAAAACTTGAACCATTTCACTTGGTTACTTTCTGTCTCTCTCTCATACTGGCAAGACGGGCATGCATGTGTTACTTCATCAATTCTTTGAAGTACTTCCTTCATGTGGCTCGAGACACTCGACGCACCTGCTTAGAAATTGTACTAAAAATATGGAAGGCTCTATCACATCCTTTGCCTCAATGTTAAGGGACAAGGGATAACCTTGTTTGACTCCAATATTGCAGTTAATCTCTTTCGACCAACCCTTGATGTTTTTAAACTAAGCAATAATGTTCTCATACATCCTTATTGCTACAACCCTCCACTTGAGAGTCACTACAATAAGGATGTATGAGAACATTATTTCTTTCTTACAACTAATTAAATAAAACTCAACCTCATTTTTACAATTAAACAAATATAGTTATTTATACTTTCTTACATTTTTTTCCACAAAACAATTATATACATGGTCGAAACTTTTGCAAATAGTAGAGATACATGATCTTATTTTTATACCAAAAACATTATATAATCTGAATAAAGGCAATGAAAATATGTAAACCCATATTGTATTCTATTAATATCCTTTTAAAATATTTGTAATTTGTAGACTTAATTTTCAACATTGTAACATTAATTAACCAAATAAATAATAATTAAATGTTATTTATTATTTTTTTAGAAACAAATAAATATTATTACATATAATTAAAATGAATCAATCAATTTTTTAAATAAGTTTAGTAAGATTTAAATTTAAAATTTTTGAAATCAATGTTTAATTGTTTCATAAATATTATTACATATAATTAAAATGAATCAATCAATTTTTTAAATAAATTTAGTAAGATTTAAGTTTAAAATTTTTGAAATCAATGTTTAATTGTATGGATTTTTTTTATTAGTTGAGAGCATCTATTTTGGTTTCTTGTCCTTTTAAAATAAATTTAGGAAGACTTTAATTTAAATTTTTTTGAAAGTAATGTTTAATCCTATAGAGTTTTTAATTAATTGAGAGTAGCTATTTTGTGATCATGATTTTTTTCTAATTGTATTGGAACATGTCCTAAACATATTAAGTATTTTCCTACAAGAATTCATCCATTGGAGAGTCTTCCCTCTTGAAGATTGCAACACATTAGTTTTTCCATTATATTGGTCATTGAACATATTAACGTGGTATATGGTTTCTACATG
Source organism: Picea engelmannii (assembly GCA_009831015.1). Classification (NCBI taxonomy): domain Eukaryota; kingdom Viridiplantae; phylum Streptophyta; class Pinopsida; order Pinales; family Pinaceae; genus Picea; species Picea engelmannii. The sequence continues at coordinate 356,173 of ML790736.1, read as the reverse complement.
TATGAACCATATGAATATATCATTGGATATTAGTGTGTGTATATTCATAATGTGATCATACATTAACCACCTTATGATGACACCATTATCCTCCTATCTATCTTAGGCCACATGTAATAGTCAGGGTCTTGGATAGTTAAGGAACCCTCCCTTGGGTCCCAACGCATTTGGTCATTCATTGTCTCCTTCTCAAAGGGAATTCATGAGAACCAATATGTGGTAGAGGAGGTAACATTCTCAATCTATGGCACTTGGTTCATACATATAAACACTATTTTCTTACCTTTATTTCCATGTAAGCTTTCTTGTGATATCAGTGAATTAATTCAATCGGTTTGAACCGACTGGTTTCAATGTGGAGATTAATAAGAGGTTATGGGTTTAAGTTTGGTAGAGTCCCTCTAAGTTAGAAGTACACGGTGTACTCTAGTAACGTTTACCATTCAAAAAATGTGAGGAAGTTCCTAGAGTTTCCCGAGGACATTTTCCATGGTGAAAAACACATATATTTTCTTGTGCTCTTGTTTCATTTCATTTCAAGAAAGTATTTCCTAGTTTTCTTTTACAAAGGGAGAAACGAATTCAAAGGTATATAGAATAAGTTATAACATTTCCTTACTTATTCTTGTTTCGTTTTTACCCTAAACCCAATTAGATTCTTTTAGAGTAGAGTACATTTAAAGGGTAAATTATGTCAACACCTAGTTAAGAACTATCACCACCTTACATGCTTAAATAATTTGAGTTGGCCTTCATGGTTTTTTTCTTAGGCAAAGGATTATCAATAGAAGGTATGCTCATTGGATCATTATACTTCAAGAATTTGATTTGTATTGGTCACACCCAAGAGTAAGAAGACCTTAGCCCTTGTTGATTCGATTTTCCAACACAAGCATAAGATAATCCTATTGAATGACTACTTTCAAGGGGAATATTTATTTGTTATATTCATTGATGATCTTTAGTATGGTGATATTTTAGTTTATTTGGGAACTTAGAAATTCAGTCCTTCTCTCTTCTTCACGATCGACGACGTATTGTCATCATGCTCCTCACTATCTCCTCTTTGGAGATGACCTTTATCGTTGGGGAGTTGATACCTTGTTCTGTTGTTGTCTAACTCATGATGAAGAAGAGTAGGTACAAAATACCTACCATAGTGGTGCTTGTGATGGTCATCTCTCCAAGATGGATACCACTTGAAAGATTATCTTTGAAGATTATTTTTGGCATACAATTTTTATTGATTGTATCCAGGAAGTTAAGCATTGCACTAATTGTCAACTCTGTGCCCCTAAGGAACGAACCCCTTCATCTCCTTTTCACCCTATCATCAATACAATTCCTTTTTGCAAATGGACCATTGATTTTATGAAGTGTAACCCTCCTTCTGTCGATGTCCATAAATAAATTACTATCGCCATCAATTACTCCAAGAAATGAGTTGAAGCCATACCAATGTTCAACAACATTGCTACTATTGCAACTCATTTCTTTTTCAATCACATTATTACTTGATTCAATGCCCTAAAAAAATTGGTTTTTTATCATGGTCGACACCTTGAAAATGTGAACTGATTCAAAATAGCTTTGTTGTTAGGTTTTAAGCATCAATATTCATCTTCTTACTATCCACTAGGGAATGGCCAAGTTGAGGCCATCAATAAAATCCTTAAAACAATGCTCCATCTAACTATGAATAAGAACAAGACCAAATGGCATCACATGGTCTTCCCAACCTTATGGGCCTATAGGATATCACCTAACACTACCACTAGGTTCACACCCTTTCATCTCGTCCAAAGCGAGGACGCAATTTTACCCATCGAATGTCAAATCCACTCCTTTCATTTAGTTTTCAAACTCCTCCCTGATACCACTCCCTTAGAGCAATGATTAGTAATGTTGGAACATGCCAACGAAGACCCATGTTTCCTTGTAAACCATTGAAGTGACCATGAATCATTCTAAATCTCAATACAATCAAAAGGTGCATGTTTGTGTCTTTCACGAAAGGGATCTAGTCCTTGTGTATGACAAAGCCCATGATATCTTCGGTTGAGGAAAGTTCGAACAATTATGGAAGGGGCTTACATTGTCAAACAATGTCTAGGAAATGAGGAATATTTACTTGCAGGGCATGAAGGGGAACATCTCTCTAACCCTCATAATGAACTCTACCTCAATAAGTTGTAACCCTCATAATGAACTCTAATTCTTCGAGTTTTTTTACTTCTTGTTGTAATAAACCTAACTAAACTCAAACCTAAACCCTAATCATAGTTGCAAGTACAATAAATGATCAATGTGTAATCAAAATAGTGGCCTACATTGTTTCCTACCTTCTCTCTTCACCTTACTTTTCCTATTTTCTCTCAATAGTTAGTTGGTGACTCCATATCCCTTACAAGCACTCAAGATTAAGTCTCCCTAGTATATTTACAAAAAAAAGTAGTGTGATAGTTATAATGAGGTACTATTCTATGTATTCTTCATTAACCCTACCTTGTCACATCTCACTAAGGGTAGGCCCTTTAATTCCTTACTACCCTATGTCACTCAAGGAAACACCTTTCTTTTCTCTACAAAAGAAAATGAGACATTGTCCCTCATCTAATTTACCTTGAAACATTGTCCCATTATCCCATTTATCTAGATAATTTTAAAAATTAAACAAGATATTATCTCCATGATCTACTAAATCGTGGCATAATTATGAAATACACTGTGCCTTCCGACAAGGATTTGGTTTTGAAAGGTACAAGAGGTAGTACACCAAACACATCTATTGAAGGAACCATACTTACCAATCCACATATTTGAATCAAGGGCATTCAAAGTTCTATGTAAATATGGAAATCATTTGTAAATATGAGACAAATCAAGTCAAAAAGGAAGTGCAAAAGAAAGTTTGGAAGAAATAACCTGGGTCTGACATAGTTTGTATGTTGAAAAGAAATTTGGAGGAGTGCACAGTTTGTAGAGCACAAAGATAGAACACAATTTTGAAGGAAAGACACTAGAAATGCACATGAGGCAAGTTGAAGAGATACATTGAGACAAAATAAGAATACTCAAGGACAATTCAAATAGACTCAATGTACAAAAATACAAAATAAAGGAAAAACCTTACAAACTAAAAATTAATAACAATCCATAAAGAACAACATGAGTGTGAGCAAATAAATTAGTGTAGAAGGAAAATGCATGGAAGGAAAGTGGGACAAATGCACAAACTTTGAACAGTTAAGAACAAAAGGTGGATAGACAAGAAGGAAGATGAATATGTGACAAGACCATGAAATATTAGAATGTGTTGAGATAACGAAATAAATAATTAGAATAATGAATAGGAGACTAAATTGAGTCAACATAAAGAAGCAAGAGACCCTAAATGAATATTGAATATTGTGATTTATAACTATGTACTTTATTATCCAATATAAATGAGAAGATATATTATCCTTAACATTGTGTCTTGATTTCCAAACAACATATGCATGCTTAAGAGTGATGGTTAGTAGTTAGTACCATTTATGCGATCACTAATTTATTGGTCATTTTGCATGGGAGTTGATGAATTTGGGAACACCAAGGTCTATACATAAATGTTAATCCCTCACCAAAAATCATCTAACAAGACACCATGTTAGTGATTTTACAATTATGGATAATAAGAATGAAGTCACTTTATGCTTTACAAGGCATCTCAAATATTACGCATTAATTATTTTGTGTTTTATTGATGTTCTTATCATATTCTAAATATTAAATTTTTTTAATTTCTTAAAAATAAATTAACCTTTTTGATGTATTTTGATTTTGATCTTTATTTATGAAATTAATTTCTATTTATAAAATAAATAATAATTCAATTTAGTTAATATAATATAAAATTAATTATTTAAACTTTATTTTTCAGTTAATTATTTAATTAATTATAATTTACATTCTAAAATAAAATTATCTACCTTATTTTTAAATCTTTTAATATTTAAAACTTATAATAACTAATATCTAACTAATTCATAATATAAAAAAATATTTAAATTTTTCTCTTCCACCTTATTATTTAATTTACAATAATTTAATTTATAAAATTAATTACAATTCTTTCTTAAATCTTTCTATATATTTAGAAATTAAAACTTAATGTAGATTTGTTATATTCCATACTCGCCCTTGTTATGTTACGTCTCCACCCTTTTTACTAAGCAACCAACCTTTTATGATGCCAATTCCAAAATTAAAATATTATATTATATGAGAGGCTAAGCCATACTTTCTTATAGCTAATCAAATAAAAGTCAACCCCATTTAAACAATTATACAATATTGCCAGCTACTTATACCTCCTTACATTCTTGTCCAAAAATAATTATATCCTAACAATTATACAATATTGCCAGCTACTTATACCTCCTTACATTCTTGTCCAAAAATAATTATATCCTAAACGCTTTAGGATATATCCTAAAGATTTGGTCATTAGGATAATTATATCTTAAAGACAAAATCTTATTTAAAAAAAAAAAAAACATCAAATATATATTTTATTGATATTTTTTTTAAATAATTGTAATTTTTAGAAATAATTTTCAACATTATGATGATGATGATTAACGTCTACTAAAACAGAATTTGTTTATCAAACAGAATTGATCTATGCACATTATTTAACCAAATAATTAATAATTAAATATTATTTAATCTTTTTCCTCTTCTTATTAAATCAATATATATGATCATATAATCCATTCTTTCAAATAAATTTAGTGAGACTTTTGTTCAAAATTTTTGAAAGCCATGTTTAATCATATAGAACTTTTGGGTAGTTGGGAGTCTCTATTTTGAGAACATGGTTTTGTTTTAATTATATTAGGACATGTCCTAAATATATCAAATCTTATTTTATAAGAATTCATCCATATGAGAGCCTTTCTTTTTTTAAGATTGAAATGTATTATTTTTTCTCATTATATTGGTCTTTGACAACATGTTTTGTGTTGATTAGTATTTTTAGTTAGTTTAGTGTTTTTCAATTTAGTTACTCTTAGGATTTTTTTTACACTTCTTCTTGATTATTTCCTTTATATATCTTTTCACATACCAGAAATTTCAAGCACTTAGTCATTTTGTTTTTAATAAAACGGAGTGGGCCAACAAAAATCTAAAATCTACATGTTTGTAAGCCCTTAGCACTGCAAGTCCGCATTCGTGTTATTGAATTTTTCTCATCTTTAACGTTCAACTACCTTTTGTTTCACTTCCATTTATTATACTTAGTCGTTTTTCGAAAATGCGAATGTGGATCTGCATAACAACTATTAAATATTTTCACCCAAGTTTTCATTCTCGCACTTACCAAAAAACTTTACTTTGTTTCCTTTTTCATTTTATTTTTGTACTTAGTCAAATTCAAGCAATGCAGATGCATAGCTACATAACATCCCTCAATTCTTTCCTAAGTTTCCACCTCTGCAAGTCCACAGGTCCGCATTCACTTTCCACTTTTCATTTATTTTCATACTTAGCCATATTTATCATTTCGGAGAAGACTTTCTTACTCCCCCTCAATTTTCCTTATTCATAGGTTTGCACGTACGTAAGTCCACATTTCTCTCAACACTTAACCATATTTGCAATCTCAATGTAGGCATTCTCACCCTTTCCCGAAGATGTGTTCACAAGCATTTAGGTTCGCAACTCCACATTTCTGTGTTATACACTTATCATTTCCCATACATCATTTTGCACCTTCATACTGAACACTTTCCGTCTATCATACCATCACATCAACATTTCCCGTCATATTAATTACCCCTTCCACATCATCCGCCACTAGTAAAAGCATAATGCCATTATTAATGCATAATACATCGATTAAGGGTCATAATAAGCCCAAGTCCCATGATAATTGATTACATTTAAAGCATGATCTATGATTGATTGAGTTACCAAGGAAGTACGTGGTGGAATTTAATAAAATAAAAAACGCCAACATGAAATTATCGGCAGTAGCACCACCTTTGTAAAAAGCAGAAAAGATGTCAAGTAAGAAGAAGGAAATGTTTTGTGGATATACATTGAACGCACTAGTTCGTGAAGATCAAAAGTTCTAGTGGTCCGGGGAATAGACATACTACAAGTCTCTTCCTCCAGCTTAGAATAATATGAACCTAATATAGACCTCAGAAATAGCATTGGCAAGGTGTGTTCCGGAAGTAACTGACATCAAAGAGATTATTCAATGTTGCACAAATAAATTTGTCTCTAAACAAATAATAATTCAAATGCAAGGTCATCAACCCATTTCTCTAGCCCTTCAACATTTTCTAAAATGCTATGACTCCCTACGCCAACTATGCAATTCAAGAGTGAGGAAGCTGATGAATTTCTAAAGCAACGCAAGGGAGGGACCAAACTATTGAACAACTATTTGGAAGATCCAACCGATAACCATGGTACTTCCGGAATCAAGGTAAATTCTCTAAAATACTCGTATAGAGATTTTTCTTGGCTATTTGGCCGCATTCTCGGTTTGGAATCTATTATGTTTGTAACAAGAAATGTTATATATGCTATGCATTATGACATGCATGAAAAAACTATCATCGATTGGGGTTATCTCATCTCAAGTGAAATTTGTTTCCAGCTAAATAACGTTAAAAATACTCACAAGTTCTACATGACTTCTTACCTCATTTTCGTTATTTCTTATGGTCGTATTTTTGAAGATTTTCCTTGGGAAAAACATGTGGATTTTAAGTTAGAACCAATTTATGCATGGTATTTCATTTTGTGCAGACATAAAGCCCAATACAATTTCTACCCAGTTCAAAATAATTTCATCTCCGAATACAAAAGGTTAGTATTTGGACAAAGCACATCAAGGCTATCCTTAGAAGCAACTTACTTTCTCACTAGAAAAGGGATTTATGAGTTGTCCGAAGAATTCACTGTAAATAGAATATTTGGTATTAAGGAGAAGCCTTTCCTTTTACCATTTTATACATCAGATAAACTCTTTGTTGGAGAAGTATGTAGGCAATACAAAACTTGGGCCTACTTCTTCCATGACAAAAGAAAAATATAGTTTATACCCCTACCATGGAAAATTGGGGATTGCATTGTTAAACATATAACTCCCCTGAATGAGTGGGTGGGACATCATGAACATACAGTTTGAAGGAAGAAAACATTATTCAGGGTTTTGATCCAGATAAAAAATTCACTACACATATGCAGTTAGTGGGATATTCCTCACACTTGATCATATTTAAACAATTTCAAGAAGGTGGCAGAGATAACTTGGATCTCCACGAACTAGCGCCCTACCAAAATTCAAACTATAAAAGAGAAGTAAATAGTAGAATTGGAGGACACATACAACATGATAGAGAAACAAAAAATCAAAACCCCAACTCACCAACAACATCTCAAAGAAGCACTCCATCAAGAATGAAGAGCATAACCAATGGACACTAGAAAAACATAAGTTGGAGGCTCAGATGACGGTGGAGATAAAAACCCACCAAGGAAAATCCTTGAGAAAACACACATTGCATACACTCCTGTAAAAAGAAAAATAAATCTAATATCAGTGGAAATAAACGCATCAAAAGTTGAGGAAATTCCATGTGCAATGGACTTGAATGAGCTCATTGAAGAACCTTCGTTGTATGGGCAAAGGCTGTTAAAGACAAGAGAAATCGTCGATGCTATGATGACCCAGGATCTTGAAATATTTGAAGAGGAATCTGTCACTATGCACCACTCATAATACAATCGTGAAACCAAAAAACTATTGTTAGAAAAAGTTAATACCAAGAATAAGAAGTCATTAGAATGATGGAAATATTTGATTGACTTGGATGGAGTAGCACCATCTAAAATTGTAGACTTTCATGGAGCTACTGGAGATGCATTAAGACAATCAATTAACAAAATGGAAAGAGAGAATTTGGAATTAAAGAAAAGGGTAAAAGAATTAGAAGTTGCTTTGGTGCCAAGACCATTGTTTCCAGAACCTTTGAGTTCTACTGAACCTATACTTGAATTCGAGGAGAACACCGAAAGAAGTACGAAATACAAATGATCATCAATTTTAGGCCATAAGAAAATATGTTGGCGATACCATACAAAAAAGGGTTTATATAATTCAGGAAATTTGGGAGCTTGCCCAAAGTATTGCTATATTTTCCTCCAAAATAGAGAATTTCATAGAATATTTGCAGAAAGATTTGGAAAATGATGAAGGATTTTTCAAGGAAGTCGTGAACACATTTTCAGTGAAAGTCTCAAGTTTAAATGAATCTCGGAGAAAGGAACAAAAAATTCTTTCTCCTTACCGTATGAAGTAGATCAATTCATGTTGGTTAAGGAGAATTAAAGAGTTAAGAGATATGATAAATGAAACCGAAGCCCTAAGGAAAAATAGAGTGATTTATTCCTTAAACTTGTTAGTCTTACCAAGGAATTAGATGGTCCCAATTTATTTATGGATACCATGATATTAACCAAGGAATATTTAATGGAACAACTTAAATCACTGAAATTTTCTTAGGTTTTTAACGAATTTACCGAAACTATTGAATTTTATGAAGATGAAGTTAAAAATGGCTAGTTTGGTATATCAACAGAAATGATGAGGTGGATGACACATTGTATCAATTAGAGCTAGATATGAGGGAATTTGAAAGTCGATTATTTGAGATTAAAAATAAATATTAAATTATAATGACACCTTTAAGAGAGTACAGTGAGGAATGGTTGAAAAAGGAATTAATCGAAATTATTGAACCAAAAAATCAACAAAAAATTAGAGCAGTTATGTTGCCTCAACCACAAAATGTACCTATAAATGATCCAACTATGAGCAAGTGAAGATTACAATATCTTTCCATCACAGTGAGTCAACCATTAACTCTACCCTTTCAATTTTTCTTCTGTCCATTTCTGCTACAATCATTTATCATCTTGCCTTTTTCTTATCGGTATTTTGTGGGATTAATGTTTTTTCTTGTTTTTCCTTCTCTTATCTTCCACATCTTTTCATTTTATGGTCCGTGAGAGCCTAATCCCAGTCCTCTTCGAAGGGTGAATGCATTTTATTTTCTTTAAAGACATTTAACTTTGTATTTAAAGACTCATTATTATTTTTGAGACTCCAAGAGAGCTACTTAGAGTATTACACTATTGTATTCTCGAATACTTTGATCAGAAGCTTTAGTTACCCAATGTTTTATCTATCATAATATTTTTGGTGCTTTATGGAATGATAATTTAAATCTCTCTTTTATTTGAGGTCCAATTTCTATTCTCTCTATTTTGTGGCATTCTTAGATGCTCTGATGAATGTTGTGATGGATATATCAGTTCTATATATCTTGTATGTTAATATTATGGTAGATTCAGGAGGTATGAACCTCTATTGTGACCTACGATGAGATTAGAATATTACGGAAGGAAGCAAAGAAGTAAAGGAAACCCTAGACGAGATGTCGGCTGGAGAAATATAATTAATATGAATTAATTAATACCCAGAAGGAGAAGTCAGCCCCAGTAAGTCTGCCAGAACCACTATAAGTATAGGGCGCCAGTCTATCATTTGAAACATTCTCATAATTGCAGAGAGCCAGTTGTGCGCACTGCAGTTGGCAATTTTCTGTGCAAGTTTTTGGGGAAGGTGTTGCGCCAGTTTCTGGGTGGGACTATCTGATCAGCTTTGGTTTCTATTCTTGCTTGGTGCATTAGCCTTTCTTGGCTATTGATTGCTACTAGTATTCTTCTCTGTCAAGGTCAAGGGACTCGGAGGGTGGCTTCGGCCTATGGTTGGGTGATAAGGGTATTGTCAATGGTAAAACGAGAACAATCTTTCATATTCTAACAGGTTATGGGCCCAAACCTCCTTCATTCAGTCTAAACGCTGGAAGGAAGCATACCCGCTAGGATATTGAGCTTACTGAGGAACTACCGCTAGGTTTACTAGCAGGAGAAGCTTACAAAGACACTGTCGCTAGGGTTACTAGTAGAAGCAGTTGCAGAAACCCTAATCTCAAATCCAACACCTTGCGATGGAGCATCTCGCTCAAAAGGAAGATATTCAGATGCGCCCTAAATCAACGCACCTTTTGTCTCTCGCAAAAGACAGAAACAACGAAGTTGAAGTTTTGGATCAAGGCATGACCAGTTACCAGTCAATCGAAGACATGAGTGAAACAATCAATCTTTCACACTACTCAACACTTACTGGAATGATTGAAGATGACATGTGGATAATCAATAGTGGAGCTTCTAGGCACATGACGAGAGATCAAGCCAGACTCTCAAATCTAAATGAGAAGAAGACCTTGTGCAAGTTAGAGCTTGGAGACAAAACCACTTACCCCGTGGAAGGATTTGGACAAGCCTCCATCAAAATGAAAACAGGTAACTATGTTCACTTAAGCAATGTTTTATATGTACCTGGTTTAGAAAAGAATCTTGTATCGATATCCTGCCTAGAAGACAAAGGAAACATAATATCTTTCGTGGATGGAAAAGTGTTATCATGGTATAAAGACTCCAGCATAGAGAATGCTAGGGTTATTGGAAGTCGTGAAGGAAATTTATATAGAATACTAGAACAAAATGAAGAAGCTCTTGTACATAAGGAAGTCAACTCCAATGAGCTTTGGCACAGAAGGTACGCTCACATTAACTATCAAGCTTTACGCTTTCTCAAAAGGACGGTTGAAGGAATACCAGAGTTGCAGTCTACACATGAAGAAATTTGCAAAGGATGTGCTCTTGGGAAGAATATCAAGTAACCATTCCCAAGAAGCAACAACAAATCTAAGGAGATTCTAGATCAGATACACTCAGATTTTTGCGGTTCTATGCCAGTAAGATCTCTAGGAGGATATTCTTACTACATAATATTCATAGATGACTATTCAAGAAAGACTTGGCTATATCTACTAAAGACAAAAGACAAATTATTCAACAAGTTTCAAGAGTTCAAAGCAGAGATATAAAACCTCACGAATAAGAAGATCAAGATGCTAATGGTGAAGAAAATATAGAAGAAGAAGAGAATGAAGAACTTAACGAAGAAAGCATAGAAAACGTAAATGACGAAAAGGAACTACCTAGTCATCCTATGGAGCCATGTGAAAACATTGATTCATATATCGTACCTAAGACCAAGAAAAGACCAGCTTGGCTTGAAGCCACCTTATAAGATGCAGAAAGACTCAAGGTTCCAGAAGGAACATTCAGAAAGAGTAAAAGATCTAAAAGATTCTCAAGTTATGCAACATACATGATGAAGCTTCTAGATGAAGAACCTACCACATTTGAAGAAGCAGTTCAAAAGGGACAATGGAAAGAAGGTATGATAGAAGGGAATCAATCTATTATGAAAAATGAGGTATGGGAAATCTTACCAAGACCTAAAGAAAAATCGATCGTAAATTCAAAATGGGTGTACAAGATCAAACATGCAGTAGATGGAAGCGTGGATAAATACAAGGCAAGATTCATAGCTAGAGGGTTCTCCCAGAAGGAGGGAGAAGATTATGATGAAACGCTTGCTTCGGTGGCTAGATACACCTCCATCCGAGCTATCATATCTTTTGCCGCTTCCATGGGATGGAACTTACATCAGATGGATGTAAAGACAACTTTCCTTAATGGAGCTATTGAAGAAGAAGTATATATTGAACAACATCAAGGGTTTGAGGTACATTCCAGAGACACTTTGTTAGCGATATTTATTGTAAGGGGGGTTAGATTGCAAAGGAATAGGTTAAAACCCACTTGTCCTAAGTTTTGGGCGCTATGCGTCTGTGTTAAACATGAATCAATTGTGGACGGCTGGGATTCGCGCGCCCGGATCAACGGTGCACAGCGAATTCCGGACCCCCCCTACCTTCCGACCGTTAAGCCGGGGGGGGTCTGGAATCAGGGGTGCACCTCTCCAACGGTCTAGATCGGCGTGCCTGGATCAACGGTGATGAAGGAAATTCCGGACCCCCCCCCGCCTTTCTACCTTTAAGCGGAGGGGGGGGGTCCGGAATCAGGGATGCAACTCTTCAGCGGCCACGATCAAGAAGCCCGGATCAACGACTCATGGACGGCTTCATCCCTCTCAGCTACCCCGCCTTTAACCCATGTGGGCCCTTCTCCCATCACGTCATCTTCCTTTCCACTTTTCTCGTGCTGCCATGTGTCATCCATCCACCTCCCCTCTTGGGTCCACATGGTCCTCCCTCCTTCTCATCATCCACTTGTCGCTGACCATGTGTCCCATTCCTTTCCACGTCGGCCTCTTGCCAAAGAGCAAGACCAATACCCCTCGTCTTCCTCCCCTTCCGCCTGTTGTCTTCCACCATGTGCCCCCCTCTGTCTCCCTCCTCATCCCTCACCACTCCTCTTCCACGTCCTCATAATCTGACGACATTCCCCCCCTACCATGAGCCCCACTCTCCGTGCTGGCCTTCATGCCTATTCGTCAAGTTATTCAGTTATTCCAGGTGGCAGCGCGAGGAGTCTTCCACATCCCAAAGCGCTGAGTTGGCCAGGTCGTTCTCAATCCCAAGAAGCAGTTATTGAAGCGGTTGATGGTGGTTAGACATCGTCTCCGCCATAATGGGAAGGTTCTGCAATGAATTAAAGGCACGTCGAATCGCCGAAGAAACTGTCAGAAGATCGATCGCGTCTGCCATAAGTTGCACGACCATCCAAAGATTGCAGCTCCGTGTTTTCAGAAGCCATGCAGACGCAAAGCTTTCAATGCTACGTCTCGATTTTGTTGTTGTTGTTAGTTTGAGTATATGAAGGCGTTTTCGCCATTTTTGTATCTATCGATGGTAGAGCTAAGCTCCCAACTGTAAGGTTTCAGTAAACATTCTAGCTTCTGGGTTATGTATCAGTGTTTGAGACTTCTTGGTTTATAGCAAACAGTTCTCCTTTTCCATCTATATTTCATCTCTTGCTGGAGATTTCATGATCAAATGCTTCGCATGGATTGACACAGTTATGTTATGATAAATGATTTATTGTTGCATTGTTGTTTTCTCTGGTTTCCCGCATTTGGAAGTAAGAAGATCTTGTTTTCCAATGCATGCTCTCACAGTCTGTTAGAAGATGGATGCCCATAGCAGACCCTTGCACCCTTCTCATGAAGTCTTCCCCCTACTCACCCTTTATTGAAACTCATTGTTTGAAGTTTATCAAGACCTCACTCGTTCATGCATGCCTGGCCTAGTTTCTGAGTTGAGACGGTTGTTCTGAGTTTGCTTCCATTTGATCACCCCTTTCAATTAAATCATGACATTAAACTGATGGGCATCGGGCTCTGCTTTTGCAAGCAATCCAAGAGTGACTTTCGGCTCCAACATTTATGGCGCCGTTGCCGAGGACGAAGTTGAATATTTTCCCCAGGATTGAACGACAAAGATCAACTAATTCTGAAGGTGCATCAGATATCAGAACTTGAAGATTGCTACTGTGCACCTGGCGACTCCATTGTGACGACTCCGCTGAGGAGAACCTACACTATTAACTGTGGCTTCGAGAGGCAGACATATGAGGTCTAACCCACACTTTCCTTTAGCTACACCAGAAGCTGATGCGGAAGCAGTGCGCAGGAAGGGAAAGAGATCTGCAAAAGAAGTTTCCGTCATTGAAACAGGTAATACGCCCTCCCCTTCTATGAGAACTCCATTTTCTTATTCGCAGCTTCCTAGTCGTCCTTCTTCCGAACTCCCCCGTTCTCTAAATTTCGGGAGTGTTCCTGCTGAGTTTTCTCCTCCTGGTCTAGTGTCAGAGGGAGAGATTCTTGTCACTCCCCCTTCCTTGAGAGTTGTGCCTCCACACCAACATTTCTTAGAAGGTTTCACTACTCCTCTGTCTATTGCTACTGTTGCACGGAGAGAAGCAACTGCGCATTCTGGCCCATTAGACTTCTCTCTGTTTTCCCCCTCGTCTCTTGTGAGAACCTCTGTTCCAACATCTCCCATCCATACTCCTTCTCCTCCGAGTTCTCCTCTACCCAATATCCCTATGGCTGGTGTTAATCCCCCTCCGAACAGAATGGATGCCATAGTTGCTTCCAGATATGCTCCTTTGATTCTACCTCAGCCTCTGAACCCTCTCCCTACTGGAGACTATTTGAAATACATGCCCAAGTTCAGTGGGGAGGGAGATGTAACTGCTGAAGAGCACTTAGCTTCTTTTTACAGCTATGCAGACAACTTGAATATCGAGAGTGAAGATGTCTGGATGAGAGTCTTTGTCCAGAGCCTTGATGGGGAGGTGAGGAAATGGTTCCGAGGACTGGCCCCTGGATCTATTGCTGGCATTGAAGCCTTGGATAACGTTTTCCTGAGGCAGTGGGGAGACATAAAAGATTATATGTATTACATGACAGAGTTTGGGTCTCTGAGAATGATGGAAGGGGAGTCTGTTTCAGACTTCTCCAAAAGATTTAATAAGATGTACAACAAGATTCCTGCAGAGATTAAACCCTCAGAGGCCTCTGCTCAAATTTCCTATGTTGGCGCATTTGACCCTGATTTCTGTCTCGTGTTAAGAGAAAGAAGAGCCACCTCTTTGGCTCAGATGCAAGATGCAGCTATAGAAGTGGAATCCAATATATTGGCAGCTGACAGATTGAGAAGCCAGGCCGACACCGACAGAAGAAAGGAGAAATCGGAAGCCTCAACTTCCGGCCCATCACTGCCCTACTCTCAAGTAAATGAGCTGACCCGAGTCATGAACCTCCTTAAAGAAGAGGTGGAGAGATTGAAGGTAGAAAGGAAGAAAATGTACAAGGGCCCTCAGAACATAGAAAATAAAGGAGGTTTCAGAAGGCCAAATAATTTCGCTCCTCTAATTATGCACACAGAGAAGGAAAGAGACAGAGACGACCAAAGAATTCAGGCTCCCTTCCAGAACAATTTTGTGGCTAATGAAGAAGAAGGGGAAGCAGATGAGCCTGAGCCTAAAATCCACAGTGTAGAAGTCACTCCCCCTTTCCCTCATCTGACCCAATCAACATATGAAGAGTCTCTCATGGATGGTCAGTTGAATGAATTGAGCAAAGGAGACAAAGCTGGCAGCGGTCGAGGCAGATACAACCCGAGGTCTGATAAAAGGGCAGCAACACCTGATGTTCCTGAGCCATCCACTAGAGCAGAGAAACCTGCTAATGAAATAGCAGACAGAGGTGATAAAGCTCAACCTCTTTCTCCCATTGTCCATAATCATGTTCCTGAAATTAAAGAAATCCCAAAGCCTATGTCTTCTTTCAATTTCGAACATGAGATTCAAAGGATCAGAATTCTTGTGCCACTCACTGAGTTGATTAAACATGGGGAATTCAAAAAACATTTCTCTGAGCTGTTGAAGTCTGAAGCCTCATACCCTCTCACAGACTCCATAAACCTCCAAGATGAAAAGCCTGCAGTTGTCCTGGGTCCCATGGTAAAAGACAGAGATGATTCATCCCCTCCCTTCTACACATCCCTGAACATACACGACAAAGTGCTTCATAATTGCCTTATGGACTCAGGGGCCTCCCACAACCTCATGCCCAAAGATGTCATGGAGGAATTAGGACTGGAAGTCACCCAAGCCTATCATGACCTCTATTCTTTTGACTCCAGGAGGGTTCAGTGTTTGGGAGTCATCAAGGACCTGGTGGTTTCATTGTTTTAGCTGCCCATGAAAAGTATGGTCATGGATATTGTGGTAGCTGATGTCCCCCCTAATTTTGGCATGTTGTTGTCAAGATCCTGGATAAAGAGACTGGGGGGAACCCTGCAGATGGACCTCACATACACCACCATTCCAGTCTTTGGAGGGGAACATAGGAGACTGTACAGAGAAGCCCAACTAGCCTACATAATCAGTGATGAAACCAACCCTACCAATCATCCCATCTATGCCTTGGACACTGATTTAGGCTCTAGTTTACTGCAACTCACCAACACCCCTGAGGCCCCCTTGCAAATCAGAAAGAAGTCCATTCTTAAGCAGGAGACACCCCCTCCAACCACCTCTGTTTGGAAGATGTTCTTTGATGGAGCTTCCTCCAGTATGGGTGCAGGTGCTGGGGTGGTATTCATATCCCCCTCTCACAAGACCATATCTATGTCATACAAGATGGAATTTGAAGTCACCAACAATGTGGCAGAATATGAGGCCCTGGTTCTGGGATTAAGGGCTGAGCAACAGATGGAAACAAGAGAGATAGCTGTGTTTGGAGATGCAGAGTTGATTGTCCAGCAGGTCAAAAACGTTTATAAAGCTAAGAATCCTCGGCTCAAGATTATAGGAACGAGGTATGGGACCTGGTTGATAATTTCTTCCTGGCTTTTAACATTTCCTACATTCCAAGGGGAGAAAATATTCCAGCCGACTTCGTAGCTTTCACGGCTATTGTGCTCGAAGTTCCTGCATCGCCCACTATTGAGTCTGATGTTGAAATAAAGTATAGACCCTCTGTTCCAGACAATGTCAAGCATTGGAGGGTATTTGAAGATGATCAGGAGATCGAAAAGTTTCTCCAATCTGTGGATGACTTTTCTGCATTACACATAGATGAGGATTCTGACGTGGAAAGTGACCACCACCTTGAGGAGTTTTTGAATGAAATGGCTAACCACCAGATTATTCAACTACCGAGCAATCACATACCAAGAGGTCTGATCCCATTAGAAAGATTGTTCGATGGAAATGATGTGGCAGTAAGGGGAAGAATCTCAGGTGATGATGCTGATACAACTGAGTGCAACATAGGCACATCTGAGGAGCCTAGATTGGTCAAGTTGTCAAGAAGTTTGACTGAGGAACAGAGGGTTGGATATACTAAGTTGCTGAGAGAATTTGTTGATGTGTTTGCATGGACCTATGAAGATCTCAAGACGTATGACACATCATTCATTGAGCATAAGATCCCACTGAAAGAAGAGGCTAAGTTGTTCAAGCAGAAGCTGAGACAGATAAATCCCATGCTGTTACCTGTCATGGAGATGGAAGTGAAAAAGTTGCTCGATGCCCAGATCATTGTCCCCTTGAGATATTCTGACTGGGTAGCCAATTTGGTCCCAGTAAGAAAAAAGAGTGGCGAAATCAGACTCTGTGTTGATTTCAGAAACCTGAACAGGAGCTCAAGGAAGGATAATTA
>ML790736.1:306201-336507 GCA_009831015.1 Picea engelmannii | reverse complement strand
AAGAAGCTACTGGAAGAAAATAAAAGGGCCTGGGACTCAAAGCTCAAATTTTCTCTTTGGGATGATCGGGTAACAACAAAGAAATCACTGGGCATCTCACCTTTCTAGCTGGTTTATGGAATAGAGGTTGTTTTCCCCACTCAGCTCTCTTTATCTGTGGCCAAATTCCTCCAAGACCTTGAAGGAGAGCCTAACCATGTGCTCAGAAGGATTCATCAGATGGTGGAAGTACAAAAGATCAGAGAACAGGTTAGGGACAGAGCCTACAATCACCAGCAGAAGACCAAGCAGGCTTTTGACAGAAAGAGAAAAAATAAAGAGATTGAGCAGGGTGATCTGGTGCTCAAGTGGGACGCACCCAGGCAGGACAAGGGAAAACACAGTAAATTTGATGCTCTCTGGTTTGGGCCTTTCAAGATCCTTGAAGTATTTGCGAATAACACATACAGGTTGCAAGATCTAGAAGGCAAAGAAGATTTTAGTGGCCCAGTGAATGGGCATTTCTTGAAAAAATGTTTTCTGTGAGCCACAGTTGGCTCTTTTTGTTTTGTTTTGTACATATTGTTTCTAATTTTGTTTTTCGGACTAATAAATGACTCCATAGCCCAACTGCGAAGGCACTGAATCTGCAAAAGAGTTCTTAGAGCATCACAGGGACGACTCTATCCTCCATGGAGCCAAATGTTAGCGATATTTATTGTAAGGGGGGTTAGATTGAAAAGGAACGGGTTAAAACCCACTTGTCCTAAGTTTTGGGTGCTATGCATCTGTGTTAAACAGGAATCAATTGTGGACGGTTGGGATTCGCGCGCCCGGATCAACGGCGCACAGCGAATTCCGGATCCCCCTTGCCTTCCGACCGTTAAGCCGGGGGGGGTCCGGAATCGGGGGCGCACCTCTCCAACGGTCCAGATCGGCATGCCCGGATCAACGGTGATGAAGGCAATTCCGGACCCCCCCTGCCTTTCTACCTTTAAGCGAAGGGGGGCGTCCGGAATCAGGGACGCAACTCTTCAGCGGCCACGATCAAGAAGCCCGGATCAACGGCTCATGGACGACTTCATCCCTCTCAGCTACCCCACCTTTAACCCGTGTAGGCCCTTCTCCCGTCACGTCATCTTCCTTTCCAGTTTTCTCGTCCTGCCGTGTCTCATCTATCCGCCTCCCCTCTTGGGTCCACGTGGTCCTCTCTCCTTCTCATCATCCACTTGTTGCTGGCCATGTGTCCTGCTCCTTTCCACGTCAGCCTCTTGCCAAAGAGCAAGACCAGTACCCCTCGTCTTCCTCCCCTTCTGCCTATTGTCTTCCACCATGTTCCCCCCTCTGTCGCCCTCCTCATCCCTCGCCGCTCCTCTTCCACGTCCTCATAATCTGACGACATTCCCCCCCTGCCATGAGCCCCACTCTCCGTGCTAGCCTTCATGCCTATTCATCAAGTTATTCAGTTATTCCAGGTGGCAGCGCGAGGAGTCTTCCACATCCCAAAGCGCTGAGTTGGCTAGGTCGTTCTCAATCCCAAGAAGCAGTTATTGAAGCGGTTGATGGTGGTTAGACATCGTCTCCGCCATAATGGGAAGGTTCTGCAATGAATTAAAGGCACGTCAAATCGCCGAAGAAACTGTCAGAAGATCGATTGCGTCTGCCATAAGTTGCATGACCATCCAAAGATTGCAGCTCCGTGTTGTCAGAAGCCATGCAGACGCAAAGCTTTCAATGCTACGTCTCGATTTTGTTGTTGTTGTTAGTTTGAGTATATGAAGGCGTTTTCGCCATTTTTGTATCTATCGATGGTAGAGCTAAGCTCCTAACTGTAAGGTTTCAGTAAACATTCTAGCTTCTGGGTTATGTATCAGTGTTTGAGACTTCTTGGTTTATAACAAATAGTTCTCCTTTTCCATCTATATTTCATCTCTTGCTGGAGAGTTCATGATCGAATGCTTCGCATGGATTGACACAGTTATGTTATGATAAATGATTTATTGTTGCATTGTTGTTTTCTCTGGTTTCCCACACTTGGAAGTAAGAAGATCTTGTTTTTCGATGCCTGCTCTCACGGTCTGTTAGAAGTTGGATGCCCATAGCAGACCCTTGCACCCTTCTCATGAAGTCTTCCCCCTACTCACCCTTTATTGCAACTCACTGTTTGAAGTTTATCAAGACCTCACGCGTTCATGCATGCCTGGCCTAGTTTCTGAGTTGAGACGGCTGTTCTGAGTTTGCTTCCATTTGATCACCCCTTTCAATTAAATCGTGACATTAAACTGATGGGCGTCGGGCTCTGCTCCTACAAGCAATCTAGGAGTGACTTCCGGCTCCAACACACTCACATTTGCATATTGAAGAAAGCTCTATATGGACTCAAGCAAGCTCTAAGGGCCTGGTATGCTAGAGTGTACAACTATCTAATGAGACTTGGTTTCTCCAAGAGTCATGCAGATCCAAACCTTTATTACAAAGTCGTGGACAATGCATCTATGATTCTACTATTATATGTTGATGATCTATTCATAATAGGTGAAGAGTCTCTCATTATCCAGTGCAAGAAGGAATTAGCTTTTGAATTTGATATGAAAGATCTAGGTCTCATGCATTATTACTTGGGACTAGAAGTATGGTAGAAGCATGGTGAAGTATCCCTTGGACAAGGAAAGTACACAATAAAGATCCTTCAGAAATTTGGAATGATGGATTGTAAGTCCATGGACACTCCTATGAATGCGGATATAAGAAAAGTGAAAGTTCCAAATTCTAATCCAGTAGATCCATCTCTATATCGACAAATAATTGGGTCATTGATGTATTTGGTAAATACCCGACCAGCCATTTTCTTTGTCGTGAATACACTAAGCCAGTTCAAGGTGGAACCAAGACATGAGCATTGGATAGCTGCAAATCATGTATTAAGATATATTTGTGGGACAATAAACTATGGGTTTGAGATATACTGCATCCAACAATATACAACTTCATGGATTCACTGACTCTGATTGGGAAGGAAGTGCAGAATATAGAAAGAGCACTTCAGGTATGTGTTTCATCTTGGGCTCCACTATGATATCTTGGGGCAGCAGGAAACAAAATTCTATCGCACTCAGCACAACAGAATCAGAGTATATAGCAGCATGTGAAGCATGCATAGAAGCAATATGGTTAAGGAAGTTAATCTTCAATTTATTTGATTAGATTCCAGAATCAACCATAATATAGTGTGATAATCAGAGTTGTATAAGATTATTAGAACATCCTGTGTTTCATGAAAGGTTGAAACACATTGAGATCAAATACTACTTTCTTTGAGATAAAGTCTAGGAAGGAGAGGTAAAGCTCGAATATATCCCCACTAATGAGCAGACAACAAACATTCTAACAAAACCTCTATCCAGAATAAAGTTTGCATATTTACGAGAGAAGATGGGGATCGTGGAAATAACTCCCTTAGCTGAAAGGGAAGACTCTCTAGGTTAGGAGGGAGCACTAAAAATATTATTGAAACATTTATCTTTATGATTGAAAAATATTCCAGATTGGACATATTTCTTTGTGATTGAAAAATATTCCAGATTGGATAGATTTTTTCCTGTTCGGAAAGTGGATTGAGATTTCTGACAGACAACGATTTCCCATTGTGGTTAACATGGGAAATGGTCCAGATTGTTGATGTATCATAGACAACAACTTCCCATTGTGGTTAACTTGGGGAGTGGTCTAGGGAAATCTCTCTTCTTGAGGGTTACTCAAGAAGATTGGCCCACCTCGCCGGACAACTATTTCTCATTGTGGTTAACATGAGGAATGGTCTGTTTTGGAGGTTGAAAGAGGACAATATTTTCCTATTGTGGTTAACAGAGGAAATGGTCCGGATAGTCATTCCTTAGGTTTTATACATTCTCTCCAGGGTGCACTTTGATTAGTGTAGGAAGAATGGCCCAGGGTGGGGAATGGTCCAGGATCAGCAATCAGGGATAGACATTCCTTAGGGTTTATACATTCTCTCCAGGGTGCACTTTGATTAGTGTAGGAAGAATGGCCCAGGGTGAGGAATGGTCCATGGCTCAGAAATCAGAAATAATCATTCTTCCTTGTTTGAGAAGAATAGGGCAGATAGCCCATTATTGATGTTCTATACTGAGGGCATATATTCTTTCAGATCTCACAGATGTGACTGAAAGATTGGCCCAGATGAATGTTATGGAGACTGCATGTCTCCATATAGTAGAGATATAATATTGTGGTGGATTTGTTCCACTGTTTGTGACTATGTGTCACGATTTGAGTAGTTGTGTACTACCATGGATAAACATAGGTGTGTTCTATCAATTGATATTGTATCAGTTGTCATAGAATATTATCCAGTTGGATAATAATGATGGTGCTACTAATACTACCAGTTGAATGGTCTATTTGTGCTCAAGACCATACCTCCCTATCTAGGAGGGAGTGTTAATATTATGGTAGCTTCGGGAGGTATGAACCTCTATTGTGACCTATGACGAGATTAGAATATTTCGGAAGGAAGCAAAGAAGTAAAGGAAACCCTAGATGATATGTTGGCTACAGAAATGTAATTAATATGAATTAATTAGTACCCAGAAGAAGAAGTCAGCCCCAATAAGTCTGCCAAAACCACTATAAATACAGGGTGCCAGTCTCTCATTTGAAACATTCTCAGAATTGCAGAGAGCCAATTGTGCGCACTGCAGTTGGCAGTTTTGTGCGCAAATTTCTGGGGAAGGTGTTGCGCCAGTTTCTGGGTGGAACTATTTGATCAGCTTTGGTTTATATTCTTGCTTGGTGCATTAGCCTTGCTTGGCTATTGATTGCTACTAGTATTCTTCTCTATCAAGGTCAAGGTGCTCAGAGGGTGGCTTCGGCCTATGGTTGGGTGACAAGGGTATTGTCAATGGTAAAATGAGCACAATCTTTCATATTCTAACATTGTATCCATTTTAATCTATTGATGTTGTAAATATTATACATATGAGTTTATTTTAAAACACCTGGTCCCAAATCTCAGGTATTTTTTTCCTTGAATGTGAATGTAAATACAAAGTATGGTCCTTCTCAAATTTTATTTTATTTCATTTTATTTTCTTGGAATCATAAGAAAAAGAGGAGTACCACATCTCTAAAAACGTAGGGGGATTCATATCCTCGTGAGGTTGGACTTAAGACTGTAAATAGTCTTTTAGATCAACAATATGGTGTATGGTTTTTACATGTATGAACCATATGCATATCCCATTGGATATTGGTGTGTGGGATAATCATAGTACACTCATACATGAACCACTTTATGATGGCACCATGGTTCTCCTATCCATATTAGGCCACATGCACTAGTTACGGTCTTGGTTAGTTAAGGAACCCTCCCTTGGGTCCCAACATATCCCTAATTTGTTAGGGGGCCTTCTTTGAGGCATTTACTTGGACAAACATTCATTTACCTTGAGGGGTTTGGTGTGCATTATAAACCATTGGTTTTTCTAACTATATGATCACACATGTGGTCCAACGAATTACCTACGATATGGTCTAGTTACCTACGTCACACTCAGTCATACCCTATGGATTAATTTTCTTGGAGAAAATACCATATCAACAATCATTGCAATGGTAAAATATACCCCTTCCACATTCACAAATATATTTATGTCTCTCCCTACCTCATTGTTAATGTCGCTAATCTCACTTTATTATATGTCAAATTCTATCAAATAACTATTTTACTCATGATCTAAATTTTCTCTTCTTCCACCTTCCACACTCTTGGACTTGTTAGGATTTGTTTGTTTCCATCATTCCTCCACTTTTTTTTAGGACGTTATAGTTTCTATGTTATTCTCCATTTGGATTATATTTTCATTTATTGATTTAGTTTGTTCGATGGTGATGATTGGATTCATCCCTTATTCACATTTGGTCATTCATTGCCTCCTTCTCAAATGGACTTCATGAGAAAAAATATGTGGTAGAGGAGGTACTCTTCTCAATCGATGGAACTTGGTTCATATATACCCACATTATTTTCTTATCCTTACTTGTATGTATGTTTTCTTGTAAGTTCAATGAGTTAGTTCAATTAGTTTGAACCAACGAATTTCAATGTAGAGATCACCAAGAGGTCATGGGTTGAAGTTCGGTAGAGTTCAAATGGGTTAGGAGTACACAATTTATTATAGTAACATTTACCATTCACAAAATGTGAGGAAGTGGCTCTAGAGTTTCCTAAAAAAAAATTCCATAGAGGAAAAAAATGTATGTTTTCTTGTGCTCTTATTTCAATTTATTTGGAGATCGCATTTCCTAGTTTTTTTTTTGTTTTTTTTCTTTTTTTCAGAAAGGGAGAAATGACTTCAAAGGTACATAGATTAGGTTATAACATTTATTTTATTCTTCTTGTTTTTTTATACCCTAAACCCAATTAGCTTCTTTTAGAGTAGAGTAGATTATGGTAAATTAAATCAACACCTAGTTAAAGGCTATTACCAGCTAGGAGGTAAATAAACTCTAAGTTACCTTTTTAGTTGCTTGATCATCAAACAAATCAAGTAATGAATCTAATGTTTTTTTTTTGAGTGATTTCATTGGGTTCAAATGAGAGTTATCTAGGATGCATATTTTTTCTTTAATTTCACGCAAGTAACTAATTAGAACACCAAAGCAAAAGATAATAATAAACCATGCATTGCTTATTTCCTTTATTAATTCCTCTGTTATTTTACTTATTGTTGGAATAAACCTAATTGAACTCAAACATAAACCCTAATCATAGTTTCAAATACATTAAATGATTAATTTCATAATTGAATTAATGGCCTGCATCTTTTGTACCTTCTCTCTTCACCCTAGTTTTCCTAGATTCTTGTAATAGTTGGTTCATTACTCCATATCACTTACAAGTGCTCAAGATTGGATCTCCCCAATATATTTACCAAAAATGTAGTGTGATAGTTAGAGTAATGTATCATTCTATATATTCCTCACTAGCTCCACCTTGTCACATATCACTTAGCGAAATCCCTTTGCTTCCTTACTACCCTATGTCACTTAGGGGAACCTGTTTCCCTCTACAAAATAAAATGAGGCATTGATCCTCATCCAATTTACCTTGGGACCTTGTCCTATTATCCCATTCACCTATATATTTTAAAAAATTAAATGAGGCATTGTATCTCATGGTGATGTACTAAATCTTGGCATAATTATGAAGGACAATGTGCCTTCCAACAAGGATTTGGTTATGAATAGTAGGAGAGGTATTCTAGTAAATAATCTACTAAAGGCACCATACTTACCAATCTACCTATTTAATGCAGGAGCATCCGAAGTTCTATGTATAGATAGGGAAATCAAGTGTCAAGGTGAAGTCAAATCAATTAAAAGGGAAAGTGAACAAGAAAGTTAGAAAGAAATAAAGTGGGTGTGACATAGATTGCTTGTGCGAAAGAAATTTGGAAGAATGTGCAGTTTGTGCAACACAGAGATATAACACAATTTTGAAGGAAACATGCAAGAAATGCACATGAGGCAAGTTGATGAGACACACTAAAACAAAATAAGATTTCCTAAGGATAATTCAAATAGAGTCAATGTATAAGCATACAAAAGAAAGCAAAAACCTTATAGACTAAAAATAAAGAACAATGCACAAAGAGCAACTTGAATGTGACTACACAAATTAGTGTAGAAGAAGGAAAGTGGACCAAATGCATGAATGTTGAACAATAAAGGACAAAAGAGACAATAATGAAGATGAAGATGTGACTAGACAATTGAAGTCCAAAATGTGATTAGGTAATGAAATAAGTAGTTAGAATAAGTAATAGGAGACTTAGTAGAGTCAATCAGTTAAGAAAATGGAGTCAATGTAGAGAAGCAAGAGACCTAGAGGTCTGAGTATTTTACTTTATAGCTATGTACTTCATTATCTGATATTAATGAGAAGATAAATTATCCTTGACATTGTGTGTAGTGATGGTTATTAATTAGTGTCATTTATGTGATCACTAATTTACATGTCATTATGAATGGGAGTTGTTGAAGTTGGGAACACAAAGGTCTAGACATTGTCACCCCCAAACCCATTAAGCCCTCATCAAATATCATGTAACAAGGCACCATGTCAGTTTTTTATGATCTTATTTACCAAATCCACAGTGATTTTACAATTATGGATAATGGATGTGAAGTTAGCTAATACTTTACAAGTGACTTAGATATTAATATTCTTATTATGCATTTGATTATTATTCTTCTCAAATTTTAATGATTAATTGTTTTAAAAATAAATTAAATAATCTATTGAAATCATATATTTATGAAATTAATAATAATTAAATTTAATTAATATAATATAAAATTAATGATTTAAAATTTTATTCTTCACCTTATTATTTAATTAATTATAGTAATAATAATAATAATAATCCATTTTTAAGGTCATGGTCAAGCCAAACACCTAATTGGTGTATTTGACTAGTAAAGTCTACGAAGGTTTACATACCCTACCCCCCTCTGGATTTGAACTTGTGACCTCTTAAGAGGAAACACATGTTCTTAACCATTAAACCCACTCAGGAATCTACATTCAATAATTACTTTATCTTGAAATCCTTATCATATTTAAGAATTAAAATATGTGTACAAAACAATAATAACAAAAAATTTAACTAATTCGTGATCAAACATGAAGACCTAAATTTTTACGAGCTGGATGGTGGCGGCCTCCTCTGTAGCTCCGCGCGCTTCTGTACGAGAGATCGGCCCTCAACCGAGCTCTCCCTCCAGGCGCTCCTTCGTTAGACGCTCGGGCGACCCCTCAGGCTCCCCATCTGGAGCTCCTCCCTCCTTCGTTTAGCCGTCTCCAGCAGCAGCGACAGGCTCGTCCTCTGCTGCGTCGTTGATACCCTCTCCGACCTCCTTCAAAGACGCGGTCCAAGGCTGCTCTTCTGGATTTTCCCCTGTGTTCCGTGAAGCTCCAGATCCAGTGATCCATGTACCTCAGGAAGCGGTGGTTCGGGAAGGTTTTTTTAGATCTAATGCTCTGTTTTGCAGGTTTAATGGCTTCTGGCCTCGCCTGGCGGATCTGCATTCTTGGATTGCTTCAGAATGGACTCCTCTCCTTGATTATGAAGCTCACATTCGCCCGTGTGTAAAATGTTTCTTCGTAGTGATTTTTGCCTCTGCTAAGGATATAGATTTGATCTACAGTTCTGGGCCTCGGTTGTGGGGCAGGTCGGGTCTGTCTATGCAACTCTGGACCCCTTCTTTCGACCCCTCCTCATCCTCCATCCCTACGGCCCCTGTGTGGGTAAGGCTCCCTGGTCTACCTATTCATTTTTGGGGTGATTCCTCTCTTAGCCATATTGGAAATGCTCTTGGCAAGTTTCATAGTAGCAGTCTGGAAACTAAATGTGGCTTCACTACCTATGCACGGATCTGTGTAGAGATGGATTTCAGTAAAGGATTCCCAACGCAAATCACTCTTCAAGGGATTAATTATTCTTGGACGCAGAAGCTCAACTATGATAATATTCATTTCAGGTGCAGAAGTTGTCTTGAAACAGGGCACTTAGCCAACAAATGTCAGAAACTCCCTGAGAAAAAGAGGAACTCAGAGAACCAACGCAAACCCACATGGTGGGTAGGAGCTCTTCGTGAGCATCAAAGCATAGAACCGGCTAATGATACCTCAAGCGAGGAAGATACAGAGATTGTACCACAGAAAATGGAACAAGTCACCTATGTTCAAGAGCAAGAGCCTCCTTCCCCTAAAAAGCCCACGGGGAAGGCCCAGGTAGAAACTGATCCAACTAGAATGCCAGGCACTTCACAGCCCGAACACCAAATCTCAAGCTGGGCCGACTTAGCAGATGAAGAAGGCCCCGACTTAACTGATGAAGAAGGCCCTCCAAGACCGAAGGAAAGCCAATCTCATCAAAGCAAAGAATGGCAGACCGTGCCAAAAAGGAAAAAAAAAAACAGTCAAGTCAGAAAGGATGTAATGACCCGCAGTCGAACCGAGTCACTGAAATAATTGGGTTTTCCAAGCTCATAAGTTATTTCTGTTTTAGTTCACTTAGGTTTGGCCCTTTGATTTACCAGGAAACTTTCAGCTGAAACAAGGCTGGAGCATTTGCTGAAACACAGTGTTGTAACATATGCTGAAACACAGTGCTGGAACAAATGCCGAAACACAATGCTGGAACATAAGCTGAAACACAGTGCTGGAACATATGCTGAAACAGTGCTGGAACATATGCTGAAACACCGCTGTAACAATGCTGAAACAGTGCTGAGACACATGCTGAAACAGTGCTGAGACTTCTGCTGAAACAGTGACTGGAGTTTCGGCATTTAAATTTATTCCAGTTCTTTTAGAAGGCGTACAGGAACTAGTTCAGCTCACAAGTTTATAGCTATAGAAGTAGAATAGTTTAGAAAGACAGGCCTGAAGAAATTCGAGGCCATTTTGTAATCGAATATGTGGCTAGTCCACCCCATTAATATAATCTATAACCGTTTCTGTCAAAAAAACAAAAAATTTAACTAATTCATAATATATTAAAAAAACTTACTTCTTCACATTATTATTTAATTTATTGTAATTTTCTTTATAAAATTAATTACAATATCCTTTTAAATATTTTAAATTTAATAAAAAAAATTCAACATTATTGGTAACTTTGTCATATTGCATTACAATATTTGTAACTTTGTCATATCCCTTGCCACCATGGTTATGTTATATCTCTCATATTATTTTATGTGAGAGGATTCCACTAAGCAATAGTTTCTTATAGCTAATCAAATAAAACTCAACCCCATTTATACCATTAAACAATATAGTTTCAGTTACTGACAATTTTGTCGAGAAAACAATTATATGCATTATATGGAAAGTGGAGAAATTTACAAATAGTAAAATACATGATTTTATTTTTATACCAAAATCATCAAATAATCTTAATAAAGCCAATGTAGATATGTAAACCCATATTTTATTTTATTAATATATTTTTTAAAATTTTAAAATATTTGTAATTTTTAGATTTAATTTTCAATATTATAACATTAATTAACCAAATATCTCATGATATTAAAATTAAAATTATTGTATAAGGCTAAATTTAAGGAGGGTTTATGGCGTGTATAAAGAATTAAATGATAATAAAAAAATTAATATATTATAAGGGGGTGGTTATCCTTAACATTGAAGATCAAAAGTATCTCTCTATTGACTAGCATTAAGAAAAGAATCAATATTTCTAAAATAAGAACTAATTCTCATAAATTGCACAGTGAAACTTGACATTGGGCAATCCCCAAAAC
This sequence comes from Picea engelmannii, assembly GCA_009831015.1. Lineage (NCBI taxonomy): Eukaryota > Viridiplantae > Streptophyta > Pinopsida > Pinales > Pinaceae > Picea > Picea engelmannii. Next base: position 325,176 of record ML790736.1, on the reverse strand, counting down.
ACCATGGCAAGAAAGAATATGTCACCTTTGTGACACCAAGAGGATTGAAGATGAAAAACACTTTATCCTAGAATGTCTTGCATATACCCAAATTAGATCCCAATTTCAAAATATGTCAAAATACCCACCTTCATAACCTTCTAACTCATTAAAACTTTAGTGATCTTGGGACACTTCTCTTAATGTTTTTCAAGCATCGAAATAGCATTTTAGAGAAATCCAAGTAATCTCTTACTTTTCTTAAGGTTTGATAGACCATTTTTCGTCTGAGTGGAAGTTCACCACCATCATCATCATTTTTTCAGTTTTATTTAACAAATAAATATTATTACATATAATTAATCAATTCTTTTAGTGAGGCATTAATTTTTTTTAAAAGAAAACAATGCTTAATTAAATATATTTTTTTATTAGTTGAGAGCATCTATTCTGGGAGCATGTATTTTCAAATAAATATAGTGAGACTTTAATTTAAAATTTTTGAAAGCAATGTTTAATCATATGGATTTTTTAATTAATTGAGAACATTTATTTTGGGAGAATGTATTTTTGCTAATTGTATTGGAACATGTCCCAAACATATTAAGTCTTTTCTTACAAGAATTCATCCATTAGAGAGCCTTACCTCTTGAAGATTGCAACACATTAGTTTTCCCAATTATATTGGTCTTTGACAACATGTTAGCGTGGTATATGGTTTCTACATGTATGAACCATATGCATACCTCATTGGATATTTGTGTGTGGATATTCATAGTGCAATCGTACACGAACCACCTTATGATGACACCATCATCCTCCTATCTATCTTAGGTCGCATGTAACAGTCAGGGTCTTGGTTAGTTAAGGAACCCTCCCTTGGGTCCCATTGCATCCCAACACATTTGGTCATCCATTGGATCCTTCTCAAAGGGACTTCATGAGAAACAATATGTGGTAGAAGAGGTAATCTTCTCAATCTATGGAATTTGGTTCATTCGACATTATTTTCTTACCTTTATTTGTATGTGTGTTTTCTTGTGATCTCAATGAGTTAGCTCAATTGGTTTGAACCAACCAGTTTCAATGTCGAGATTTCCAAGAGGTCATGGGTTCAAATTTGGTAGAGTTCCTCTAAGTTAGGAGTACATGTTGTACTATAGTAACATTTACCATTCACAAAATGTGAGTAAGTGTCTAGAGTTCCCTTAGGACATTTTCCATGGTGGAAAAAATGTATATTTGTTTGTTCTCTTTTTTCATTTCATTTCAAGATAACATTTCCTAGTTTTATATCACAAACAGAGAAATGAATTCAAAGGTACATAGAATAAGTTATAATCTTTCCTTACTTCTTCTTTTTTATTTTCACTAAACCCAATTAGCTTCTTTTAGAGTAGAGTAGATTAGGATAAATTAACTTAACACTTAGTCAAGGACTATCACTACCTAGTCATTAAATGATCCCTAGGTGCCCTTTTTAGTTGCTTGATCATCAAAAAAATTGGGTAATGAATCTAATGTTTGTTTTTTGAGTGTATTTATTGGTTTCAAATGAAATTTAGCTAAGATGCATATTTTTTATTTAATTTCATGCAAGTATCTAATTAAAACACCAAAGCAAAAGAGGATAAGAAGCCTTACATTGCTTATTTTCTTTATTAATTATTCCAGTTATTTTACTTCTTGTTGTAATAAACCTAACGAACTCAAACATAAACCCTAATCACAGTTGCAGATACATTAAATGATTAATTTTTTAATCAAATTTATGGCCTACATCTTCCCATATTCTCCCCTCACCCTAGATTTTTAAGTTTCTCAAAATTGTTGGTTGGTTACTCCACATCCCTTACAAGTGATCAAGATTGGATCTCCCTAGTATTTTTAATTATTTAAACTTAATTTTGATGGAGCCTCCAAAGGCAACCCAGGACCAACCAGATACGGTGCAGTCATTCGGAACAGTGACGGAGAAATCCTACACATCCTAGCAGGTAGCATGGGGAACAATACCAACAACGCTACAAAAATCTAGAGTCTTCTCTGTGGATTGCAAGCAACCTCGGAGCAAGCTCTTTTTCCCCTCATCGCGGAAGGTGATTTGCAAATTTTTATCTCCCAACTGGTAGATAATGGGGCAGATACGGAGAAATTATCTCTCAGTTGGCGACTCATGAATGGGATCTACAGAATAAAATCTATTCTTTAGCCGCAAAAGGTAATCCTTTTGTCCCAAGTTAGAAGAACGACCAATCAAGTAGCTGACTGGCTGGAAAATTTTGGAGTCGAGCTCAAAGAAGGCATCTTCTCTTGTACCCCTTCTACCAATACCACTCACCCCACAGTCATTGCTTGTAAAAACATAGCTCACACCAAAGATCTGCTTGTAAAAACAGGTCCAAACAGGCTTTCCGCCACTTGGCCAATCCTTAAGCCACCTGGTATACGACCTTCGCCACATCACCTCCCCGGTTATTTCGAGCCTTTATGTTACCTGTCACTACCCTCCATTTCACATTTGCAACCCAATGTTCACTCACCCTAGAATCTCTACAACTCGTGCATCTTTATGGCGTCGTGCAGAAGCTCCTTCACGTCACTTCATCTCCCACCTTGGCTTCCGCTTCTTTTGGTCGTGATGGGGTCTCTGGAGCCTCAGTTTCTTGCTTCCAATTTGAAGCGCTAAGTCTCCAGAACTCTCCCCTCCCTTCATCTCGTATTCGAGCTCTGGTGTGACCTTCCATGGGTTGCTTTTAGGTTTGAGAGGTTTCTTCTTAGGATGTCGTGAACCGGGGCAAGCCAAAGCAGGGGGCAGCCTAGTACTTGGCATGTGGAAGGAAACTGCCTACCTCAGACGCTCCTAATGAACCTGTCAATCCTCTTGAAGAGTTCCCCGTAGAAATCCCAGCAGTCCCTCCCCCGGATGCACTCCCGGCAGCCCCGACCCCTGAAGCTCTCCTAGTAGTCCCCCCCCCTATTGCAGTTCCTCCCCCCGAAGAGGCTCCTCCTCTGGCACCTATCCTCGTTCCCACCCCAAACCAACCACCCTGCGACCAGACACCTTGCGACCTCTCTCCCCTCTCAAACCCCTACAACTGTAGGGTCAAGTGGTTCGATCTGCATGGGAACTCCCTCGGTTATGCGCCTCCTCCTCCCTCCCCCCCTCCACATCCCTTTTACTCGACTTCCCCTCCTCGTTTCTCGTTCACCACTCCCCATCCCACCTTCCCCCCGAGATCCTCCTCCTCCTCTCCACTCTCAACCCACCCCAACCCCTCCTGTACTAGGTGTACAAACCAAACAAAATAACTTGAGCACTATGAAAAAGGACTTGGAGGATATCAAATTGTTGAAAAAAGACTTGGAGGCTATCAAGTTGGCAACGCTCGACGCACAGAACAGGGAAGAAGACCGCTGGAGAAGATTGGATGCCATGATGATGCTCATGCAAGATATTCAACATGCCATCACGGAACGTGGGAAAGGCAAAGCACCGACGAAACAGGTTTTCGCAGGACTGCGTCTTGGTCTAGGTTTTTAGGGTTTGCATTGTTTTTTTCTTGGCTTCTCTCTGCACTATAATTATGTGCCTTGGCCCTGTGCGGCCCAATAGTATAGTTTATTTTTAGTAGATTGTCTCTGGCGATGGTGGTTTTTCAACTAGACACCAGGGCCATACTATTTTTTGGACATGTGGCCATACTAGTTTTTGGACATCTGACGCAGTGGTTTCCCTCTTGGGCATTGCGACCACGTCGCTATTTTCATCCTAAACAGCTGTACTTTTTAAAAAAGAATCAATACATTACTCTAACTTACAAAAAAAAAAAATCATTATTTAACTTAATTTTTCATTTTAATATTTAATTAATTATAATCTATATTTAAAAGTTAATTATTTTATCTTGAAATCTTTTTAATATTTAAAAAATAAAACTTTCTAAAAAAAATACTAAAAAAAAATTACTCGTTTATAATATTTAAAACATATTTATAACTTTATCTTCCATCTTTTAATTAATTTATTATAATTTATTTCATAAAATTAATTATAATATCATTTTAAATTCTTTTATATTTAAAAATTAAAACTTTCTACATCATTTCTCAGTTTGTTATATTCCATCCCCACCCTTGTTATGTTACATCTCCATCCTTAGAATTAACATATTATATTATGGGAGAGGCTTACAGTAACCCATACTTTGGTATAGCTAATTAAATAAAACTCAACCCATTCATACAAGTAAACAAATGTTGCCATACCTCTTTACCTTTTTGTCCAGGAAAAATTATATACATGGGGAAAAAATTATTTACAAATAGGAAAGATAAGCACTTAGTGATCTGATTTTTATGAAAAATAAAAATAAACCATCAAATCATCTTATTAAAACCAATGTAAATATTTCATAAGGCTCTTGTAAGCTCATACTATATTCTATTGACACCCTTCTGTAATAATCTGAATGTGTAAATTAAATTTTAATATTATTCCCATTTCGTTATGAATGTGTAAATTAAATTTTAATATTATTCCCATTTCGTTATTCATTGCGTCCTTTTCAATTATAACTTATGAGCCAAAAAAAATATGTGGTAGAGGAGGTAATCTTCTTTATCTATAACATTTGGTTTATATATATATATATAATTTGAATAATATTTTTTTGTAAGTTTGGTGGTTAGTTTAATCAGTTTGAATCCACTGATTTTAAAGTGGAGATCATTGAAAGGTTATGGGTTTAAGTCAGTAGAGTTCCTCTGGACTAGGAGTACATGTTGTAATCCAACAACATCTACTATTCATGGAATGTGAGGAAAAGTGTTTAGAGGATTTCCTTATGACATTTTCCATGGTAGGAGATGTAGTCCACCAAATACATATACCACCCAAAGTTCTATGTATAAACAAGAAAATTGATTAGGACGAGGGCGAAATGGAGGGAAACGAGAACCAGGGTTTTCAAATCCTGTAACATCGCTGGATATGGATTTCTCCTTCCATGAGAGGTTTTCTTTGATTACCCTCTTAGTTTTAATGGACCGGTTAGTATGAATCCAAGCTTCTTAGCTTTTATGGTATTTTACCGTTTTTTTAGAGCGTTTTTGTTTATGGGATAAGTCTTTTTATCAACCTCCTGCTATTTTTTTCCTTTATGGGAAACTGAACTTCGGGATGGAGCAGTTAATACACTCTCGTCCTCTTGCCTCGATCCGAGGTTTAGTGCAGAACAAGTGGACTCTTTCTGTGTTTCTTGTTGGGTGAGTTTATCTCTTGTTGAACTGACCTTTGGCTTGGAGGCTTGTTGACCCTTGATTTATGTGTTGGGGCGAGTGCTTTCCAAGTGGTGGTAAGATGGATAGTCGGTGGTTGGAAGCGTTTAATAAGGAATTAAATGCTCTTTTAAATGAACCTTTGGAGGAATTTTGTAAATATTTTCCTACTAACCCTTCTCACATTGTGTCGAGTGAGTTTACGAAGCTTTTGTCAAAAGAGACTCCTCCCTTTGGAAACCAGGTGACGGAAAACTAGTTTCCCGGAAACTCTTCTCCCTTAGCTGAACCTTCTCTAGACTCCTACCTGCCTCCTCTTACAGATCCATCTTGCAATATCAAGGTTCCAAAGGATAAGATGAACTCTGGGTCTCTTGTTAAGATTGGTGATTATTGCTTTCGTTCTAACGCTCCTAAGCATAAGTCAGCCCGTAAACATCATAAACAGTGGACGGTGAAGCGTCAAGTGAAAAGGTTAGTATTGGGAGATGATGTTGGCTTAGAAGATTTGTGCAGAATGGTGGTCTGCGGTCTCGTTGGAAGATTGGCATACAAAAATCTTTTTGTGGAAAACTTTACTATTTGGTTAGAAAGGATCTGGGTTCCAGTGATAGGGTACCTCCCGGAGATTATTTTTCTAACAAAAGGATGGGTTGGCATTATTTGTGCGTCACCCGAGGATGAAGAGCTATTGTTAAGTAGGAAATGGATAAATGGGAAGAGTAGTCTTCTGCTCAAAAGGTGGAGTCTGGCTTTCAGCCTAGAAACTGAGTATTTCTCGGTAAGACAAATTTGGGTAATGCTCCCAGGTCTACCTCTGTATATATGGAACGAAGATGTTTTGAAAGCTATTGGGAACAATCTAGGTAACTTTATTATGGTGGATTTGAAGAATTTGGAATCGGCACAAAGAAAATTAGCAAAAGTTCTAGTGGAAATGGATGTACACCTAGGTTTTTCGAAGATTTTGGAGGTGGAATGGCGTGGATGTTGCCATAAACAAAAGTTATATTTCCTTGGGATACCCTTTAGATGCAGTTTTTGTAGAAGTACGTCCCATATGAGAAGAGACTGCAAAGGTTTAAAGGAAGAAGAAGAGTTTTCTGAAGAACAAGATATTCCTTCTTATCTTCCAGACTCTTCTTTGGACATTGGCTTCTATGGCGCAGAAGGAAGTAGAGATGATAGGATTTGTAAACGCTTTTTGGAGCTGACCGACTCTACTCTTGGTAAGTTGTAGTTGTTCTGCCCTACTTTATTTAATTCTCTATATGTTTTAGAGAATCACTCTTTAAGCTCCTCTACTTGGCTAAAAAACTCTATCACTAAGTCGAGTGTTCATTCGGTAGAGGTTTCGGAAGATCCACAGATATTTTTACAACTTGGGAGAATAGCCACTTCGTCTCCTTCTAGTCTTTTGTTTTCTTCTCCTTTGGAAAAGGTGACCCCACCTGTCGTTATTCTTGCGAAGGAAGATCCTGTTAGTGGTGTTTTTTCTTCTTCCGAACCTTCCTCCTCTCATGAGACGTGTTATAGTCAGGAACTTACTCAACCTTTTTAGGCCCCCCAGCTCTTGCCACCTGGGTATAGGGAACCCGAGGAGGATGTTTCTACACTTTCTGTAGTTCTAGATTCGTTTATTCCCTTCCTACATTGAAGCGAAGCTTCGATCCCCTTACCTACTTTCCTTGGGAAAAAACCCATTGACCCTGGAGTTGAATGTGGACAAGCTAGTACTTCCAGTGTATCTGTTACATAAGGAGGAAAGGAGTTTTCCTGGTCACGGGGGATGGGAATTGATCTCTCCCCTATTAAAACCCAGAGCGCCAGAAAAAAGTACAGTTCTGAACTAAAAGTTGATCCGGCTCCTATTCCTCCTTCTGATGGTAAGGCCCTTAGAGCATTGAAGGCCTTGGAAAGAACTAAGTGATGTTAGTTCTCTCTCTAAATCTGAGAGGGACGGGAGGCGTCCTAAAATTGGCCTTGGTTCGTAGTTTTTTGGATAGAACTCGTCCAAATATTGTTTTTCTTCAGGAGACCTTAGTTAATGCTGACAAGGTGAGATGCTTCTTTCAACTGTTGAGGCCAAAGTGGCTTGTCTGTGTGGTCATTTCAGCTGGTACTTCCCGCGGGTTACTAGCTACTTGGGATCCTTATTTATTTAATTTTGTGCTTTATCTAACTTATGGTGGTATTCTACTAACAGGTTATTATCTGGCTTCTAAAAGATTTTACAATCTTCTTAATACATATGGGTCGTGTTCCGAGCATAAGTCCTTTTGGGAAAAAGTAGAGAGTTTAGGCCTGCTCTCTTTGAAAAATATCGTTTTAGCTGGAGATCTGAATTTGAATCTGAATGATGGAGAAAGCTGGAGAAGCCGTGAAAATCTTGGTTCATTGCATACTTTCTTCACAAATATTTTCAGTAATAACAATCTTGTTGATATCCAACCTGGGAAATTGGTTCCTACGTGGAGGAATGGCAGAGTGGGTGAAGCCTTCATTGCAAAGAGACTGGACCATTTTCTTCTTTCCAAATATTTTGTGTTAACCAGTGGTATTTTCAGATCTTGGGCTGATTTCCCTTTTATCTCTGATCACATGCCTATCCTTCTTCAATTGGAGTTACCACCTGTATATAAAGCAATTCCATTCAAGTTCAATCCAGTTTTGCGGATAGAAAAAGAATTTATTACCTTAGTTCATAAACTATGGAGTTATCCCTTGTATCTTTGGGAACCCTGTAAGTAGAAGAGGATGGTTTGGAAGTTAAAAGACCTAAAGAAGAATACAAAAAGCTGGCTCAAGACCCATGATAGTCTCAAAAATGCAAGGCTTTATAGTCTCGAACAAGAAATCTCCTATATATTTCAAAATTTGTTGGAGGGTCTTTGTCTGGATTTAAGAGATATCCCGTTAAAAGATTTAGAAATGGAAAGAAATATTATTTTAAAGGACATTGAGGAACATGGATGTCAACGCAGTCGTGCCATCTGGATACAAAGTGGGGACCTAAATACAAAATTCTTTCATAGCTTTTCAAGCTATAGGAGAAATCATAAGTTTATATGGGAACTTCAGGATGAGGAGGGTACTATCCATAGAGGCCAGGAAAATATTAAATTAACAGCTACTAATTATTTCAAAGATTTTTATAATAAGAAGATGGATATTAGTCAGCATGATCAAGTAAAGGTGGTTACCCTTTTTCTGAATATGATTTCAGTTTCAGATTTAGAGTTACTCTATAAACCTATGGATAAAGATGAACTGAAAATCATTATTTCTAGTTTAAAAGTAGACAAGAGGCCAGGCCCTGATGGCTGGACTGTGGAATTTTTCAAACATTTCTTTGATTTGGTGGGAGATGATCTTCTGGATATGGTTGAAGAGTCTAGACTTTTGGGTTTTATTCCAGGTGCATTAAATTCCACCTTCCTTACATTAATCCCAAAAGTGAACAAGCCACGTCTTTTTAGCGATTTTCAACCGATCTCCTTGTGTAATCTTAGTTATAAGATTATTTCAAAGATTATAGCTAATCATTTTAAACCTTTTATTTCCAGATTTATTTCGGAAGAACAACTGGGATTTCTGCAGGGAAGACAAATACAAGATGCGATTGGTACAGTTCATGAATGTATCCATAGCATTAGCTAGAAAAAGTGCAAGTCTTTGCTCTTAAAGATGGATCTTCAGAAAGCTTATGATTGTGTAAACTGGGATCTCTTGTGCATTATCCTCTTACAAATTGGACTGGATGTTAAAATGATGAACTGGATAATGAGTTGTGTGGTTTCTTCTTCTTATTCTGTCTTGATTAATGGTGAAGCAACAAACTTCTTCAAAATTTCTCGGGGCCTGAAGCAAGGAGGTCCCCTTTGGCCACTCTTGTTTATCCTGGTGATGGAATGTCTGAGTTTATTACTCAAAGATAAATAAAGAGAAGGAAAATTGGCAGGTATTCAAGTATCAAATTCCATTAAAATTCTTCACATTCTCTTTGTGGATGATGTTATTATAATGACAGGTGCTACAATTCAAGAATGGTGGGAAATAGATATATTTATCAAAAAATTTAGTTTGACTTCAGGTCTCTTGATTAATATAACAAAATCTACATTCCATCAATCATGGCTGACAGACCAGGAACTGCTACTTTTCAAAGCTCTCTTTTCTTATGATTTTCTTGAGTTAGAACAGGGTTTTAAATATCTTGTTTTTTATTTGAAAGTTGGAGCTTCACGCTTGGAGGATTGGTTCTGGTTGATTAAGAAAGTGGAAATGAAGATAAATAATTGGTGTTATAGGTGTCTCTCTTTAGGTGGGTGCCTTACACTCTTGAAAGTTGTGCTTTCCAGCCAACCCATTTATTGGATGTCACTAGTTGTTGTTCCAATATCAGTCCTAAAAATCCTTAGAATATGTATGTTTAACTTCCTTTGGAAAAGAAATGGTGTCCCCCATGCGATGCATCTCTGTAACTGGGAAATATTATCTCTCCCTCTTTCCTTTGGGGGATGGGGAATTCGTAACATTTTTTATTTTAGTAAGTCCCTAGAAGCTAGTACTTGTTGGAGAGTTCTTATGGGGGAAGGCATCTGGCACCGAATTATCTTGGACAAATATATTGCTTAGACTTCGGTCATTAATTGGCTCAGAAGTAAGACTTTTAAAAAGATTGGTTTGTCTCGAATATGGTTAGCACTTATAAAATTTTTATTCTTGATTCTGCATGGTTTGAGTTGGCTTCTTGGAGATGGGCATTCTATACATTTGGGCAAGGAAAAAATATTGGGCTTGGGGGACTGTTCTTTCCTTTCGAGCAATCTGTTGGTGACTCTAAAGGATCATAATATTTCCACTCTTGCATAGGTATATAAGTTGTCCAATGATCATGATTTACTTTCTTCTTGGCTCAGCAGTAGTGAATTGAACTTAACGGGAGACTTAGCACAAGAATGGAATGAGCATAGAAGTTCTCTCTCAGCCTCGGGTGTATTAATCCATGAAAAAAAGGATTCACTCTTGTGGTTAGGAGGTGACAATTCTGGTTTTCCCACAGAAAAGAATATCTACTCTAGTATCATCTCGACGAAAGGAATAATGAAAGTGGATTTCTGGAAACAAAAGTTATGGAAGTGGAAAATTCAGCTAAAGGTCAAAGTTTTTTCTTGGTTGGCTATGGAAGATAAAATCCTACCTAGGACATTCTTCAGAAATGAGGTTGGAAAGGACCTGGATACTGCTCGTTGTGTAAAGCGGATAATGAATCTATAAATCACATTTTTATTATATGTTTGTTTGCTAAGGCTGTCTGGAATGCTCTTACACAGGATCTAAATTTAAAAAGGAGTTGGATGGGGGCTACTCTTGTGGAGTGTATGAATAACTGGACAAAATAAAAATCAATTCCTTCTTATTTAGCAGCCTATGCTATGTGGTATATTTGGCAAGAGAGGAATAAAACTATGTTTGAGGATATCAAACCATTGGTGAAGACAGTGCTTTACAAGATCCTTGCTCATCCCCTCTGCAAGACAACTAATCCAAAAGATAAGATTCCAAAGGATATTATGATCATTGTTGATCTAAATATGACACTAGCTTGGTTTGACGGGGCATCAAAGTCAGATGGAAGTATGTGTGGAGCAGGCGAGATTATTAAAGATCAAAAGGCGACTGACTACAAATGGAAACTAAACTGTGGAAAAGGTACCAATACAAAAGCAGAGCTAATGGGGGCCTGGGCATCTCTTTAGATTGTTGAGATTTTAAAACTTTTTTATCTTCACTTATTACGTGATTCAAAAGTGATCATTGACTGGCTGAAGAAAGAAGGTAGTTTACAGGTGGGTACTCTAGAGGGTTGGAAAGCTATAATTATAAAGCTGTCGGGAAGATTTCACAAATTAGCTTTTCAACATATCTATAGAAATTTCAACATGGAGGCTCACTCTTTATCAAAGAAAGATTTGGAGGTTAATGAAGGAAATCTTCATCTACAGAAGTGGTCAAACGGAGCAGCAAGTCCAATTTTGTTTTTTAGAATCCATTAATCCGGAAGGACAAGCTTCTAGTCATCACAGTCTCTTTAAGTGGACTGTGTTTTTTTCTCATGTTTTTGTATTTTGGTTTCTTAGAGTCTAGCCCAAACTTCATGAAGTAGTTTTTTTTTTCGTTTTCTCCTTCTTTGGAGATTCGAAATACACTTATGAGAAGGACTGAAAGATTTTTTTCTTTGGGGCTCCAGATTAGTCTTGTTGTGACTATCTCTTTTGATCAGTTGGGGAAAGTACTTCTTTGAGAAGTTCTGAAGTTGTATCAGTTTGGGGATATTACTTTCTTGGAGAAGTTTTGATGTTGTAAAAAAATTATATGCTTTTTAATATAATGGAGCAAATTTTTTCCCTAGAAAAAAAAACAAGAAAATCAGGTGTGAAGGTGAAGTCAAATGAAGTAAAAAAGGAAGCATAAAAGAAAGTTAGGAAGAAATAATGTGGGTGTGACATAACTTGTATGTGCAAAGAAATTTGGAGGAGTGTGCAATTTGTGAAGCACGTAGATAGAACACAATTTTGAAGGAAGTGTGTTAGAAATGTACATGAGACAAGTTGATGAGACACTTTGAAACCAAATAAGATTGCTCGAGGATAAGTCAAATAGAGTTTTCATACAAAAGAAAGAAAAAAACTCATAGACTAGAAAATGAAGAACAATGTTTAAATGACAACATGAGTATTACCATGCAAATTAGTATAAAAGGAAACCACATGCAATGAAAGGGGACCAAATGCATGAATGTTGAACAATCAAGAACGAAAGATGAAGATGTAACTAGATAATTGAAGTATCACAATATGATTAGATAATGAAATAAATAGTTAGAATAAATAATAGGAGACTTAATAGAGTCAATTAGTGAAGTAAATGGAGTGAATGTAGAGAAACAAGATACCCGATATCAAAGTGTTGTACTTTATAACTATGTATTTTATTATCCAATATTAATGAGAAGATGCATTGCTCTTGACATTGTGTATTTATTTCATATCAATACACAATTTATGTGATCATTAATTTATAGATCCTTCTGTATTGAAGTTTGGTGAAGTTGGGAACACCAAGGTCTAGACAGTGTCACCCCTAGGTCTAAATAGTGTCACCCCTAAACCTATTAGGCTCTCATTAAAAACCATATAACAAAACATGTATCTATTTTTTTTATGATCTTTTATACCAAATTCATTGTGATTTTACAATTGTGGATAATAGAAACAAAATCACCTTATAATTTAAAAATTGTTAAAATATCAACACTCTAAAAGTTGTTAAAATATCAACACTCTAATTATACATTTCACCATTGTATATTTTATTTGTGTTCTTTTCATATTCTAATTATTAACTTTTTAAAAGATTAATTAAACAATCTTTTGTAATAATGTGTAATGCTATTTTTTAATCATCTAATGTGTAATGCTATTTTTTAATCATCTAACTATTAACTTTTTAAAGATAAATTAAATGATTTATTTTTAATAATGTGTAATGTCATTTTTTAATTATTTATTTATGATATGATATTAGTAAATTAATCAATCTTTTGTAATAATGTGTAATGCTATTTTTTAATCATCTAACTATTAACTTTTTAAAGATAAATTAAATAATTTATTTTTAATAATGTGTAATGTCATTTTTTAATCATTTATTTATGATATGATATTAGTAGTAACTAATATCAATATAAAATTCATTGTTTATATATTTTTTTACTTTACTATTTAATTTATTTAATATATATTTAAAAGTGAGTTACTTTATTTTTAAATTTTATTAATGTTTAAAAATTATATCCAAAAATAATAATAACTAAAAATCTAAAAACATATTAAAATAAGAATAATTTTGTTAAAATAAGAATAATTTTAATGAGTTTCATAGTGAAATTGGATGTTTGTCAATTCCCAAAACACATTGACATAAAAGAGTCTATCACATCTGTGACACTAAGAGGGTTGAAGATGAAAAAAGTTTTAGCTTAAAATGTCCAGATTTTAAAAGGATTCAATATTAATTTCTAAATATTTATCACATTACTAACCTTCCTAACCTTTTAACTCAACAAAATTATGGTGATTTTGGAATGTTTTTCTTAATGTTTTTTGAACACATAAATAAAATTTTAAAGAATTCCAAGTAATCTCTTATCTTCTTAAGGTCTCATAAATCAATTTACTTTTATTGGACATTAATTATCATCTTAATCATCATTATAAAAAAATGTTAAAAAATTATACCTACAAGTAAAATTAATTTAATAGATAAATAATCTTCCAAATATATAAATATTTCCCAATTAAAATTATAAAACATTTGATTTAAATTAATATATTTTAATTTAAAGATTAAAGCATAAAGTTTTAAAAAATATATTTTTATTGTATTTATTTTTTTAGTTAAAACAATCTTCATTAAAAATTAAATTTTAACTATTCGTTACAAAATTTTAATATGGAAAAAAATAATTAACCCTTAATGAGAGATAAAAACTTATACATAGAGAAAAAATAAAAATTTATTTAGTTAAAAAAATGTTCATAAAAGATTAAATAAACATAATATAAAAAAAATATTTTTTTATTAAACATAATATAAAAAATTAAATTTTAACTAAACATGATATAAAAAATTAAATTTTAACTCCTTAATGAGAGATAAAAACTTATACATAGAGAAAAAATAAAAATTTATTTAGTTAAAAAAATGTTCATAAAAGATTAAATAAACATAATATAAAAAAATAATTTTTTATTAAACATAATATAAAAAATTAAATTTAACTAAACATGATATAAAAAATTAAATTTTAACTATTGTTATAAAATTTTAATATTAGAAAAAATAATCAACCTTTAATGACAAATAAAAATATATACATGGAAAAATTTAACTCTTAATGATATCTAATCTTAAATAAATCATTATCACACAACATTTTAAAACTGAATTTATGATTAATTATTATAAGAACATACAAAAGTTCTACATGAAATAACATTACCAGAGCATTAATGGTGGTTTTCATGGGAAATGATTGAATTTAAAAGAGAAAAACTTGTCAAAAAAATTATGAGTAATTTTTTTTGTGGGCACTGAAAAATAGAAAGTTAGACTACTTCCTATAATTTTATTATTGAGCTTAGAAACATTCTAGAGTACAATATAAGAGAAATGTTTATGTAACATAATACATTAAAATAATAATAAAACGTTAAAATAATATTAATAATAAGGTTCTCGAGGTGTAGCACAGTCGGTGACGGAGTGTGTTTTTAAGCCACCCCGTGTTGAAAAGTCACCGGTTCGAGACAAAAAATCCAACCATGTTAAGGGTTGGTGTGGCTCAAGCAGGGCGGGTGTGATCCCCGGGTGATTTTGATGGCTTAGATGCCTCTGAGTCACGGTTTCTCAAGTCAAAGGTTAATCTCGATGCCAAGAAGGTCCGAACCAATTAACAAACAATAATAATAATAATACAAATAACCATTTATGTAGGTTCCATTATATAAATATATACTATGGGGAGATGTTCATGTAACATAACAAATTAAAATAACAATAAAAAATAATAAAAATGTATGTCGTTTAAATTAATAAAAATAATAAAAATATTTTTTGAATATAGAAATACAATTTTAAAGAAATTGAAGTAATATCTTACCTTCTTAAGTTTTGAGATCCAATTTAAGTAATTTCTTACCTTCAATTTACACACACACTTTGAATGAATAACAACTAGCCTAGATCCATTTAACTCCAAATCTATCAATGGTGGAGAGGGATTGAATCTCTCAAGGTGCAAACATTTTTTAGAGTGCAAAACATAAGGAATTGTTAAAGGTTTACACCTGGAGAGATTTGATCCCTCTCAGGACTTGATAGATCCTAAGTTAAATGGATCTACTTTAACTTGAGAATCTCATTATGTTCAACAATCTTAATCTTTAATTAATTAAAATTTTATGATTTTTTTTTTAAATAATTAAATTGTTTAACTATTGTATTTTTTAATCCTATATTTAATATATTAATTGATTTTAATCATAATTATATTGAATATATTAATTAATTGTAATCATGATTTAACTAATTTTAATTTTTTAATGCTATATTTAATATATTAATTGATTTTTGTTATAATTATATTAAATATATTAATTAATTTTAATAATGATTTAACTAATTTTAATAACACATAAGTAAAAAAAAAAAAATACTCCTAAAATAATTATTTTAGGAATGCTACCATCATTATAATGATTAAGAGATTGTACCAAAAGTACTGATTCACAGTGATCAAAATTGATCACCTAACACCACCTCAAAAGGCTTTCAGCATGTGTGAAAAAATGTTCATTTTCATTTTTACTAGTTTTTGAAGGAGTGAAATGTGTATATTAAAATTTCATAAGAAGGGTTATTCTTCAAATTGGCCATCATCATATGTCTTCAGTGAGTAACACATTTATGGATAACTTTGTTTATGTTACAACTTGTGTTAAGAAGTCAGTATTTTAACTTTATGCATAGTAAATGCGTGATACTATGTAGAATTTTAATACTAATGGTGAAAAGAAGGAATTACTAGAGAAACAAATGTCCCCCCTTTTACACTACATCGATTCGATAATTTTTGGACAAAAAGAACATAAATGTAGCATGATCTAGATATCATATTAGATTTGAATGGAAAATGAATAAATGTTGAACTTAATATTATCTTGTAAATAGTTTTTACTGTGAGAGTCTTTATTTACTCAAAAAGAATGTTATTGTACAATAACATTAAAATTAAAATAGGACTCAACATGTGCTAGAGGAAAATTAAAATTGCAGTCCATATTTGTGTTTTAGAATATCATTTAATATTACTTATCTACTTCTATTTGTTTTCTAGAATATCATTTAATATTACCTATCTATTTTCTCAAACCACCCATGGCATCACCAAACCCTTGGTGAGATTGTTATTATCAATTATTTACATTGCCTTCCAAGTTCAATAACAAATGGATTTGTACTCTAAATTCAATAGCAAATGAATTTGTACATGTGTGTGTGTGTTTGGTCGAGGCAATTATTTCAATTCTTGCTATGCTTGATTTCAGTGATTTGAATTATGTTGGTATTTCCCTTATTTTGAACCATTTATTTGAATTCTTGTTATGCTCAATTTCAATAATTTGAATTATGTTGGTATTTCCCTTCTTTTGAACCATCCATAGCATGCCAAAGAAGTTGACATCACTGTCATCCTAAATTCTCTAGAAATGTTTGCAAGGCCCTTTGTTCTTGAACTGGATTTGTAGAGCATTTTTCTTCCTTTAATGTATTCTTTGGATTCTTGTTGCACTTGAATTGTGTGGGTATTTCATTATGGATTTTCTACCATCTTTTTTTAGAAGTGGTCTTTGAATCCTTATTTATTTATGTTGTTTTTAGGTTCATGTGTTTACTATTAACTCTATGTTCACTATTGGTTGCAATTGTGAAGGGTTCATGGTTTGTGGAGCATCTACTTCTCTTTTTGAGAGGTATGAAATAAAATCTCTCTGAGTTCTTTATTTGGAAACCTGGGGGTTCTTGAAATGAAATCAGGTTGGCTGCCACTACAACCCCTAGGATAGTGCCAACAACTCACATAAGCCCACCCAAGTGGAACCTCTATCCCATGGAAGGGTGTCTACCCTTATAGCCTTATCACAAGGGGCCAACATGTCCACTTTGTGGGAATTGAACCAATGGATAGGATAACAAACATGCTACCCAACCAATCAAACTAAGAAAAAAAATTAAATGTGATCTTATTGAACTGACTGCAACAGAAAAACATGGAACCTGAGAGTGCCAAGAGCTTCACTTATCTTCATGACGGTCTTCAATTTGCAATTTATGGTAGATAAACCAAACCAACTCACATTCAATTAGACAATGAGACGTGCCTTTGTGTTACTTCTATCTCAGTGATCATGTCATGAGTTGAAATTAAAAAAAGGCCACCCATCCTGACCAGGTCACGAGTCAGTGCTCTGGACATAAACATTGAGAACTAAGCAAAATGCTAGAAATCTGGCCCCTCCTGCAACACCAGATTTAAAAAAAAAAAAACTATTATTACTCTTTCACTGCCCTCCTCGACTATAACTCCAAGAAAAAATTCTTGTTTCACCTGTGGCACCCCACTGGCTTCATCGTCAAGAACACAACAGGGAGTGGAAAAAACTTTAATTATCGCCTGTTGTATTCGTTAATACGGAAACATAAATCTCACATGATAATCAATAAACAAGCAAATAAGAAACACAGAGATTTCATGTGGTTCACCCAAACGTTGGGCTACATCCACCAAGAAGAGGTATCGGTTGTCTTACTATTCAGATCATGGATATTACAGCAACTTACTCACACTCATTGTCTGCCTCTATAGGCTTACAAAATATATAATAATACACAGTTACAAAAGAACTGATTATTGAAAACGCATCTCTAATTTTGTCTCATTGGTTTCAACCAATCACTGATTTATAGGATCTAGAATCCTAAACTTGGAAATCCGTTGTCACCGTTTCCAACAATCTCCACCTTGACGACAATTAACCTGATACCTTGCTCCTTCTTTTGTTCATCACCTTTTCTGCAAGCCAAGATAAGCCAAGCACCAATGTAGCTTCTCTAACAGTACTGGTTTTTTGAACATGTCTGCACAGTTATCTTTTGTATGAACTTTCACAAGAGAGACTCCACATTCATCGATGAATACTTGATAGGTATATGTTTTGTTTTACTATGGTAGGATGGATTCTTAGCAAAGTGAATAGCACTTTGACTATCACAAAGTAACTTTACTTTGTCCTGCATCCTTCCAAACTCACCAAACAAACCTTTCAACCAAACTGCCTCTTTGCAAGCATGTGAAGCAGCTACGTATTCTGATTTTGTAGTGGATAAAGAAACAATGTTTTGTAGCATTGAAATCCAACTAATATCTCCACCTACAAGAGTAAAGACACACCCTGAATTCGACCTTCTCTTGTCCAAATCACCTGCACAATTAGAATCAACATATCCATAGACTGATTCACAACCACTGTTATAGGTGATACAATAATCACTTGTGCACCTCAGATAACGAAGCACCCATTTCACTGTTGCCCAGTGCTCTTTACCTAGATTTTCCATATACTTATTGACAACCCCAACTGCATGTGAAATATTTATCTTTGTACTAACAATCGCATACATTAAACTTCCTACTGCATTAGCATATGGTATTCGAGACACATATTCCTTTTCTTCTTTTGTACTAGGACATAAACTTGAAGAAAGCTTAAAATGGGAAGCCAAAGGGATTGAAACTGGTTTCACATCGTTCACACCAAACCTCAAAAGTATCTTCTCAACATACTTCTCTTGTGACAACCAAAGCTTTCCATTCCTCCTGTCTCTGAATATCTCCATGCCCAAAATTTGCCTTGTTGCTCCTAGATCTTTCATATCGAATGTCCTAGCTATATGAGCCTTTAACCTGTTGATCTCAGTTATGATTTTGCTTGCTAAAATCATATCATCAACATACAATACTAAGATAATGAATATGCCATTATTCAATTTCTTAAAGTAGACACAATGATCATACTCACTCCTTGTATA
>ML790736.1:278549-306151 GCA_009831015.1 Picea engelmannii | reverse complement strand
CATATCATCAACATACAATACTAAGATAATGAATATGCCATTATTCAATTTCTTAAAGTAGACACAATGATCATACTCACTCCTTGTATAATTTTGGCTCACCATGAAAGAGTCAAATTTCTTGTACCATTGTCTGGGCAACTTCCTCAGACCATACAATGATTTCTTGAGCCTACAAACAAATTTCTTGTTGCGATTATGAACGAACCCTTCTGGTTGTTCCATGTAAATTTCCTTATCCAAATATCCATGTAAGAAAGAGGTCTTAACATCTAGCTGCTCCAACTCCAAATCAAGTGACACAACTAATGCTAACACAATTCGAATTGAAATAGACTTAACAACTGGTGAAAATATCTCATGAAAGTCAATACCTTCTTTCTAAGAATACCCTTTTGCAACCAGCCTTGCTTTGTACCTTTCCACCTTATCATAAACACCCTTCTTCAACTTCAAGTAGACCCACTTGCAACCTACAATTTTTTTGTCTCTTGGAAGTTCTACCAGGTCCCATGTAGCATTCCTCTCTAATGCATTCATTTCATCCTTCATCTCTTCTTTCCATTTATCACTGCTAGAACCCTTCACAGCTTCCTGATAGCATGAAGGTTCATCATCATTAGTACTTAAAGAAACTGATGAAACAAAATCATCATACCTTCTTGGAGGATTTTTGACCCGTGTAGACCTCCTTAGGGAAGTTTGTGGCTCATCCACAATCTGTTGACTGTCATCATCAACCATGTCTTCCTCTGCTATAGGAGACTCTTCATGAACATTTTCTGAAACTTGTTCATGTTCACTTTTATTAGTTTCAAACTGAATTTGTCGATACTTTGGTGCTTCTCCCTGTTTCATTTAAACATCTACATTTGATTTGATGAGAGATGATTCATCAAATATTACATCTCTGTTAATGGTGATCTTGTGGGTAGTAGGATCCCACAACATGTACCCCTTAATACCATCACCATATCCAACAAAGATAAGCCTTTTTTATTTTGGATCTAATTTAGAACGTTGATGTTTAGGAATTAGACCATAGGCTTCACAACCAAAAACTTTAAGATTAGAATAATTACAAGCATGACCTTTCCATACCTCTTTAGGATTCTTGCACTCTATTGTTGTTGATGGTGATCAATTCACTAGATAACAAGTTGTAGTTATCACTTCTGCCCACAACTCCTGGTGCAAGTTGGCGTTACTCATCATACTCCTTTCTCTCTCTAGAAGAGTCATGTTCATGCGTTCAGTAACTCCATTTTGTTGAGGAGTATAGGCAGTGGTTTTATGCCTATCGATCCCAAATTATTTGCAATAGTTTTCGAATTCCATTGACGTAAATTCACCACCATTATCAGTTCTTAAACATTTAATGGATCTACCAGTGCTCTTTTCCACTAAAGCTCTAAACTGCTTGAAAACATTAAATACATCAACCTTTCTTTTCAACATATGGATCCACACCTTCCTAGAGAAATCATCTATAAAAGTTACAAAATATGATGATCCTCCATACGAAATAGTAGGGGATGGCCCCCAAACATCAGAATGGATATATTCTAGGATTCCTTCACTGGTGTGTCTCCCGGTTTTAAATTTCTGCCTATTTTGTTTTCCATAAACATAGTGCTTGCATAAATCTAACTTTAAATACTTTAGACTAGGAAACAATTTGTGATCGGATAATACCTTCAATCCTTGTTCTCTCATATGGCCCAATCGTTGATGCCACAGTCGAACAGAATCATTGTCATTCTCAGATATCATTGTCGCATGATCTGACTCAGTTCTTCCTTCTAACAGAAAAATGTTACCAACCTTCTTTGCTTTCATAACCAATAGGATTCCTTTGTATACCTTCATAACTCCACATTGAATAGCACTCTTGTAACCTCCTCTGTCTTAGACTCCAAAAGAGATTAGGTTCTTCCTAAGCTCAGGTACATGTCTTACATCAGTTAATATTTTAACAGTTCCATCAATCATCTTAATTCAAATGCTACCAATTCCCACAACTTTACATGAGATATCATTGCCCATGTAAACAATTCCATCATTTATAGACTGATAAGTAATAAACCAGTGTCTATGAAGACACGTGTGGTTTGAAGCACCAAAATATAATAACCATTGTTTATCATGACATGAACCAATACTAATTGATAAAACTTCATCAGTCATACTTGAACCTATTGTTGACCCTGTTTCAGTTGCATTTTCTTCCTTCAACTCTTTTGGAGGGTCTTCTTTGGAGGCTTGTTGTCACTTCCAACACTCCTTCTTCAGGTGTCCATATTTTCCACAAAACCAACACTTAAGCTTGCTCTTTCTTCCCTTCGACTTTGACCGAGATAAATCTCTCTGACTATGTCCTCTTTCTTTAGTTCTTCCTCTGATCACCATTGCCTCGGATGTAGCGGTTTCTTGATTGGATTTCTTCCTTGTTTCCTCAAACAGTGGTGCTCCAACAATATCATCAAACTCAATACTTTCTGTTCAATTGAAACTAATAGAGGTAAAAAAGTGATCCCATGACGTGGGAAAAGAACATAATAATTTAATCACCTTATCTTCATATTTGAATTTCACTCCCATGCTAGTCAACTAGACTAAAAGAGTATTAAAACTATTTAAATGATAATCTATTTGCATACCTTCATTCATGTGCAAACTGTACAATTTCCTTTTCAGGAAGATCCTGTTTGTCAAGGATTTCATCTTATACAAGCTTTCTAGCTTCGTTCATAAACCAATTGTTGTTTTCTCTGAGACAATATTGAATAGGACATCGTCATCCAAACACAAACATATGACACTCAGTGCTCTTGCATCCATCTCATCCCATTCATCATCTGTTATGATCACGGGTTGCTTTTTTTTCCCCAAAAGCACCTTCACCATGCCTTGTTGTACAAGAAGATCGTGCATCTTAACCTTCCATATCTCGAAATTTTTCTTTCCATTGAACTTCTCAATTTCGAACTTAGCACTTTGCATCTTTTCCTTTAGAGGAAACATTCCCAAAAACACCATTGCTTATAATAACCAAGACCCTTTCAAAATATATGTGGAGGAATGATGGTATAAACTTTACAAGGTTTAATAAAAGAGTTTAATAAAAACCCTTTTTACTAACCTCGCCTTTTTAATTTACTTTATACCTTAAATTGTTTCACTCCAAAAAAAAAAAAAACTTTAGAACATATCGACCCACGTGACTTGATTTTTTTTTTTAATTAAAAAACACTACTCCACCTTTACATATTATATTTAATTCCAAAATATAATAAAACCTTTACACTTTCATATAAAACCATGCCTTTAATTTTTCAAAAGGAATAATCATACAAGTGTTTTATAAAGGAGGTCGCCGCTCCCTTGGAGTATATAGACGGGCACCGAAGTAAAATTAAGAAATTTTTGTAAGTCCACTACCTAGATCGACGCTCCCTTTGGTATGTAAGGTAAGCATTGATTTACGATCGGCCCTCCTTCTCATATCCCAGCGCTATTTTTGATCGGTGCTCCCCCTAGATCTGTTTCCCAATGTCGACGCTCCCTTCGCGATGGTAGCCAAGCGCTGATGTAAAAGTCGATGCTCCCTTGCAAATGACAACACTGCTCGACACCCTGTCAATGTTTCTCGTTTTTAACGGCTTCCCACTCGTCTCTGATACCAATTGTTGTATTTATTAATGCAGAAACACAAATATCACATGATAATCAATAAACACATAAATAAGAAACAAAGAGATTTCACGTGGTTCACCCAAATGTTGGGCTACATCCACCAAGCAAAGGTATTGTTTGTCTTATTATTCAGATCATGGAGATTATAGCAGCTCACTCACACTCATTGTCTGCCTCTACGGGCTTACAAAATATATAAGAATACACAGTTACAAAAGAATTGATTATTGAAAACACATCTCTAATTTTGTCTCATTGGTTTCAACCAATCACTGATTTATAGGATCTAGAATCCTAAACTTGGAAATTCGTTGTCATCATTTCCAACACTGTCGGCACGTGATCCATGAAGTGATATTGGTCTTGTTACCCGTATCGTCGCTTGTTCGAATATGTTGAAGCTCAACATCACAATAGGAACAGTCATGGCAGAGGTCCTATCATCCTCGACGAAAAACTATTGCCCAGATTACTCTATCATGTCCAGAGATTTTGTAGATTTAGAAGACTCCATTGTCATACAAGAACTTCCATCACAATGATAATGGCCACAGAAGCTAAATGGAATTTTATAATTGGTTTATAAACCTCGAAATTGGCCTTGGCGGTTTTTTTCTCCATTCAGAGGTTACATTAGATTATGATGCGCAAAACCACATGGTATTTTATAATTGGTTTTATAGAACCTCGAATTTGGCCTTCGCAGTTTTTTTCTCCGTTCAGAAGATACATCATTATATTATGATGCGCAAAACCAAACTTGTGACAAAATCAAACCCTATGTCCTTTCTATTAGGCCGGGGATTATCATCGGAAGGTATGCTCATTGGATCATTATACTTCAAGAATTTGGTTTAGACTTTGTTACACCCACACCCAAACCCAAGAGTAAGAAGTCCTTCACTCTTGTTGAGTTTATTTTTGATTTTCCAACATAAACATGAGATTCGATAGTAAAGGAATACCTTTCAGATGAACATTTATTCATTATATTCATTGGTGATCTTTAGTATGATGATATTTTAGTTTAGCGTAGTTTAAACATTCTACCTTTTGGAAGTTTTTCGGCAACGTTTACCATTTGATTTTTCCTAAAATCCGGTGAGGAATGGTTGGATCTTCATATTTGAGTGACTAAGTTTGTATAATCCAAGTGCCTCATGGGTTTTTCATCATGCTTAATCCATTTAAGCATTCAGAAATGCAATTTAAACAACAAAAAATAGTGATTTTGTCCAAATTTACATCATCGGATTACGGCCAAAAAACCCAAAAGATAGAATGTTTAGCCAACGCCTTTTATTTTATTTGGGAACCCAGAAATTTGGTCCTCATCTCTCCCTAATGATTAGTGATGTATTCATCATTAAGACCCTCGCTATATTCTCATTGGAGACAACTTTTATTGTCAAGGACTTGAAACCTTTTTGTGTCATTGTTTAACTCATGATGAAGTGGAGTAGGTCTTAAATACCTACCATATCGATGTTTGTGGTGGTCATCTCTTCGGGATGGATACTACTTAAAAGATTTATTTTTGGCAGACTATTTTTATTGATTGTATCAAGGATGTTAAGCATTGTGCTAATTGTCAACTCTATGCCCCTAAGGCATGAACTCCTCCAGTGCCTTTGCACCATGTCATCAGTACAAGTCCTCTTTTGCAATTGGACCATTGATTTCATGGAGTGTAATCCTCCTTCTATCGTTGGTCATAAATACATTATTATGACCATAAATTACTTCAGGAAATGGGTTGAAGACATAACAACATTCAAAAACATTGTCACTACTACAACTCATTTAGTTTTCAATCACATTATTACTCAATTCTATTTCCTAAAACAATTGGCTTTTTATCATGGGCGACACTTTGAAGATGTGACCTGGAATGAACTAGCTTCATTGTTAGGTTTTAAGCATCAATATTCATCTTCTTATTATCCACTGGGGAATGGGTGCCCAAGTTGAGGCCATCAACAAAATCCTTAAAACAATGCTCCATATTACTATGAATAAGCACAAGACCAAATGGAATCACATGTTCTTCATGGACTTATGAGCCTATAGGAAATTTGCTAACACTAACACTGGGTTCACACCCTTTCATCTTGTTATTGGTAAAATCGGTAGATGAGGACATGAACTAATTCCCCTAGATCCACCTGGATCTAGAAAAAAATGAAATGGAACAAGACGCTTTCCCTAAGTTGTGATCATTGAGTTTACTACCAAAGGAGGAATAGATAACATACCTTATGAATCACTTCCTTATATCTTTGTTGTCCCTGCTTCACTCTAGTGCTCTTGTGGAATCAGATCTGTGATAACACAAACCAACCAACGTGAAAGCAACAATAGTAGAATTCAATGACAACCTAAACATGTGATCAAGGAATCGTGTAATAAAATACTAATCATTTTATGGGAAAGAGACGTGCCATCGTATTATATTAATGAAAAGTAGAAGATACAACTGAATTGCCTTGATGTTGCAAGTTCCCTTTTAGTGGTCCTTCGTTCCAACACACACATACACTTCCTCTGAAATTCGCATGAAGATAATCCACAAAATCTTGATATACAAATGGAGGCCTCAAGCGTCACTAGGAACATGATTCTTCACACAGTCTTCAACCTATTTGTTCATCAATTCTCTATTTAATCTTGCTTAACCTTTTCCATGAGAATCCCATGATTATATAGGAGAAGGTGAAGTGGTTAAAGGGATTAGGATGATCCCACCAAATCAGAGAAACCAGTAGGATCAAAACCATACAGACGCCACCTCATATTCTAGAAGATTCCTCTTCTAGAAACTCCGTGAAACCTCTTTCCTCTTTTATCTTTGGAACGTCGCCACACCCTGCCTATATAACATCCTGCGGAAATCCCGCGGTCTAGATATAGAGAATCTTGTGTAAATCTATGATTTCTGCACTGTGCAATATGTGCAACCTGCAGACCCTTTCTAAAAAGCATCTTTGTAGAGGAGGAAAGAAGTTTCTTTTCTCAGGCTAAAAGTCATGTTGGGAGCTTGAACACATGTTTGTGAAATCATCATTAGGGTGACCAAAATAATGTGTAACATAATTCCCCCCAAAGTATGAGGTCAAAACTCATGAAAACCGAAATACTTTGTAAAAATGCATGTGTGTGTCAGGAACAAGGAGCACACCAATTGGGAACCTGCAAACAATCAAGCATCTGCACAATATTATACCATGTCTGAAGTAGGCATTCCCATGTTTAGATTATAAATTATTGAAATCATAAATATAACTCATGGCCACCAATTATACACTATGGATCCATGTCATCAAGATTCTACATAGCCATCAAGAATACACTGTGGATCTATGTATTGGAAAACTTCAGATACAGACATAGCCACGAGACATACAAAGTGGATCTATGTGTCAATTCAAATCACAAATACTCCATCACAACCTGGATAAAAAATGATGAGATCCAGGGTCTTCAATCCCGTCGTCCATTAGTACAAATCTAGCCATGTGATTACAGGTGTTGAAGTCGAACATGGTTAGAAACCACTTGAGTATCGGTCGTTAATGAAAACCATTAACAAGTGCAAGGGAAATCACCATTGATGTCAATGACTCCCAAGGTACAATAGTACAATCCAACGAATGTGAATAGATGAGCTAAAGTTGAACACTCGATGGGATCTCTCGATCAGGGATCAATGATGTAAATCCACAGTTGAAAGTGAAGAAACCTGCCATTGAGGCATGCATGCTCTAAGGCACTAAATAATTTCTAAGTCTTGTTCCTAGATAATGAGCTGAAGTCTACAGCAAAAGACTCGTCATAGGAGGGCCTTGATGTATCCCCCATCAAATGACATGAAATACGTAACATATTTAGGGTAGAGAAAAGTACGAACATGATTTGAAACTGACACAAGGAAGGCCGACACAATAGGAATTGACAATTGCAGATGGACGACTCAATAGAGGGATTGGTTTAATTTCTCTTGAACATATGAATGGCACGACACTAGTCTTGGTAGCATTGAATCAAAGACGACCCAAGATATGAACTTGCAGAAAGTCAGATGAAAGGAAAATGGATTTCCCAACCCGGATTCAAGTGATGAAGGGGGTGTCATGTTCAAGAGCGACGCTTACTGCCACTAACACAAATACAAAGACACATCTCTTTCCCAAATTTTCCCCCACCATTTCTAGCGAGTACCTCATTATTTTTACGCAACCTTGAGGAGGATAACATATGCTTGTTGATGTAAGCTCATCCTTCGGACGAGTCCCTCGGAGTATTTTTAATGAACCCTAAGAAGGAGTGGTTCGGTCACATATGGGTCTTTCGATGTTTGTTTAAAGAGTCCAAAGATAGAAAACTCGAAGGTTTTTCATGTTTATAGAGTTTCGAAAAACACTTAAAAGAGAACTCTCTCAGTTCCTTTTTCATAAAACAGTTCAACAGGACCGAAAAAGTGATAAACTATCGCCCATCGAACGTTTTATTCAAATACTTTTACGAGCGTGAACAGAACAAGGTCACTCAACAATATTTTCATTTTTAAAGAGTGTGAAAAGAGATTAAAGGTTACTCCGTAAGTTTCGTTATTTCCGTGTTACCATGATGAGTAGGAAAAGGCGACAAAAGTATACTCGGTTACGTTCTCATCGATTTTCGAGCACGAGAACGAACAAAGACTAAGCTCGAGGTTTTTCTAAAAAACCCTAAAAAGTAATCGTACATGCGACGAAAAAGAAAAAGAAATCACAAAAATTGTCCACACTTCATTGTCCAGAACCCTAGTATACCCATCTGCGAGAAACAAAACACTCACGAGACCATTAGGCTGGTAGGTTTTTGAGAAAATATATTAAATGATATAAAATATTTTTAGATAAATAGAGGTAAGAACTCACTTTCACTATTTCATTTGTATTTGGTCAAAAACTTGTCTAAGAGCCCTTTTTTCACCTCATATTTTGGCGGTCGATTGCGGGGAGCACATGCAATCATTCAACAAACGGTTCATGTGAAACTGGTGAGTACCTCGTCTTCCTCCTTTTCAATGGTTTAAAATTCATTTCAATCGGTTAAAAGATGAATTTTTGGGTGAATTTTTGGGCCATAGGCCTGTGCTGGGGCCACCGCAGGTGCCCTATATCGGGGCCTACGGAAATCAAGGGTTTCCATAGGCGCACAATGGTTCACCTGCAGAAACCTCGCTCTGTAAGTGAAGCCCAGTTTTGATGGTCGAAAACCCCAAAATAAAATGATGCGTTGGACCAAAAAGAATTCTAAAAATGATGATTGAAGGTGTTAACTTCTTTCTTTCATCTCCATGCAGGTATTTTGATTGAAAAATTGTTGGAGTGGAGAGAAAGAGAGCATGAAGATGATGATGCAATGGCTTTGAATGATCTGGGCACCATAAATTCCCTATGACAGTGTGGTTTGTTAAAGTTCTTCAAGATCCAGGGCATGAGAGCCCAACTGAGACTGTTGGAATATTTGGTCCATATGTGGGACGTGGACCAACAAGTATTTCATGTGGGTGTTCATGTGCTTTCCTTGGACATAGAAGATATTTACTTCTTGACGGGGCTATCCCGTCATGGGGTGCAAGTGACCTTAACAGGAGGTCGAGGCGGTGGTTTGCCGATGAGTGAATACATCAAACTCTATTGTGAACCTGAGGCCGAGCGACGCAAGGGTAAAGTGGCTATCAAAGGGGTTTGTGATCTTACTCTAAGAACCATTATTTTAACCATTTCACTGATGGCAGGGAGTGCTTCTCAGCACATGGCTCTGCAAAGCTACTTTTAGTATGCCTTGTAATGCACAGAACCTCATGTGTTCAACTGGTGTGATGGAATCCTCTGCAGTGGGAAGAGCCAGTTGACCAAGAGCAAGAAAAGGGAGCTGAAGAAATTTGGGTATGGATCCATTTTGGTATATTTCTTCCTGGAAAGAGTCCCTCACCTATGCTTACAGGTAGATTGGAATATACCAGCACCACGAGATCCGCGGATGAAGCGGTGGTGTGATATCATGTCCCGAAATGTAGTGGGCCCCATTATTAAATATAATAATACATTTTTTGATTGGATAGAGCCCCAGATCTTGATGATCGATGACTATGTATATGCTGGGATGTATTTTCGCAATGATCCTAACTTGGTGCTACCTGAGGGTTCTCAGTGGGGGGATCTAGGTAAAAAAAAAAAAATTCTTTTATGGTGTTTTTATAATTTTTTTCAAAATATTAAACATTTTTTATGTTTTCAATCCAATGACTAATCAAAATATTTTGACCATGCAGATGTAGGGCCATTCCATCCCCCAAGTACATACCCTATCCAGAGGCGAGGGGAAGCAGCGGTAGTAGTAGGATGGGATGAGGATTATTATGAAGCAATCGAGCAAAATCTGGAGGGTTTGACTGCAGGCATCCCAGATATGTTGATCGACGAGGTCCCAAGGCGTTTCCAGCTCCATACCGTAGGCATGTCTGGTCCACTGAGATGATTACTTCATAGGGTAGCATGAGCAGTAGTGTGTTACCATGAGCAGCATCCATGATGCCATTTTGTAGAAGCTATGAGCTTCATATTTTGATATTTTGGTCTTTGGACGAAAAACAATTTTTTTTTGTAAAAAACTTTTATCGTTATATATATATGCATGAGGCTTCTACCGGCTTATTTTTCTTTGTATAATACATATGATGTGTGATTGGATTTATAAATGTCTCAGATGTCTATCTAACACATAATTATCTAATGCATCAGTTAATGTATTTAGACATGTAGGAATGTGTTGATACTCGATATAATCAAAATAACATTCCAAGAGGCAAATTTGTAAATATACTCGTAACAAAGTAGGACTTCGGATAGCATAGACATTACTTAATTGTAGCACTACTAGCTGCGAATCAAGTCGTATAACCAGGAAACGAATCCCAAGTGAGATAGCATCAGTCAACAATTCGATGACTGCGCTATACTCTGCTATATTATTGGTTGCACGACCGACGCAAACACCTTGTAGACTGATAAGTTTGTTCGTGGGTGCATAGATTTCCCACGCAACAAAAGCTAGGTTCTGAGTGCTACGACTCGCGCCATCGATGAAGCCAAAGTGGGGTAGTGAAGACTCCAACATCTAGAAACCAAGCACAACGCAAGGTAAGCGGTCGAGGGTAGAAACCAAATAATGAAAAAGCACACAAAATTAGCACACAACAGTAAGATACAGTAAAATACAAGCACTCATGCAAATATAGTCTAATCATAATACTTCTTCAAGTAAAGCCCATATCTACGTTCACTCAAAGGAATGCCATCATAATCTACTAACTTGTAGGCTCCCTTCTCCAACACTCATTTGACGATATAAGGGCCTTGCCACATAGCCTCAATTTTTTGGGCTCCTAGCAAATCATGATCTTGTTCATAGAGGAGAACTAGATCACCCTCAGAGAAAACGTGTGGCTTGACATGCTTGTCGTATTGGGATTTTATGTGTTTCTTCTGGGTTTCAATAACTAGGGTGGCATTACGACGGGCTTCGTCTAATTGCATAAGATACAACAGGCGTTCTTCTTCAGCAGAGGTGTTTGGGAGAAGTTCAACAACTAGTTTTAACGATGGAATCTCACATTCAATTGGTAGGACAACTTCTATACCATACACTAATTGGAAGGGTGTAAACCTCGTGGCAGACTTCACAGATGTCTGATAGGCCCATAATGCTAAAACAACATCATGTGCCAAATCATTTTGTGAATTCCTATAATTCGTCGAAGCATGGTGACAAGAACCTTGGTGATCGCTTCAACTTGGCCATTGGCCTGCGGATAGTAGGGGGTTGAGTTTTCATGTCGAATACCCAACATGTAAGCCCGGACATCATGAAGTTTTGAAAGTGGCTACCGTGATCAGTGACGATAGACTGTGGGATTACAAATCATGTGACGATGTGATTGAATATGAATAGGGCTGCAATTTTTCCCATATTGTCGAATGTAGGCATCGCCTCAACCCATTTCGTGAAATAATCCACGGCTATGATAATGTATCCATGCCCCCCGGTCGAGTGAGGGTTAGAGGTCATGAAATCAATACCCCATTTAGTGAAAGGCCCAACGGAAACTACAGGGTGTAAGAGAGCGGGAATAGATCTTATCTTATGATTGTATGTTTGGAAAGCATGGCATTTCTGGACGGCAGTTATACAATATTTAAATAAAGAAAGCCAGAAGTACCATGCTCGTAAGATATTTTGGGCAGTGTTAGACCTAGACATATGGCCGCCACATGCTCCAGAGTAGCATCCATTCAAATATTTCTCGGCCTTATCAAAGGTGAGACAACATAGAAATATAGAGTCAACACCACGGTGATAAAGAGTGTCGCCGAGAATGATGTATTGATGAGCTTGATAGCGGATGCGATGACGGTCTGTACTAGAGAGGTCTGGCTGAAAAGTTTGAGTCTGGAGATAAATGATAATATATCCATACCAAGAATCATCAGAATTGATCAGAAAAAGGGACTCGTTTGGTAGGGAATCCTCTACCACATTTTTTGTCTTAGTGTAGGGAAGGTCACATATTAGTTTGGCAAACACCAAGGATTTCTTGGACTTAGTGCATTTGAAATCTAAGTCAAACTCCTGGAGAATCACTATCCATTTGGAGTATTTTCCCCCTAGCAATTGACGTTTAAGAATGTGCTGCATAGGGTTGCAATCGGAAATTACAGTGGTCTTGCATAATAGAATATAGTGACGGAAACGTTGGACAGCTTGAACAGCTGCCAAGGCCAATTTTTCAACATGTAAGTACTTGGCTTCGGTAGTCATGAGATTCTGACTCAAATAATAAATGACATGTCCATCATGTAAATCGTCTTTTTGGACCAGAACCATGGCAATGGTAGAGTCTGAAGAAGCGAGATAAAGGAAATAATCTCGACTATAATCGAGCAGGAAAAGTAGTGGGTTATGGGTTAAAATCAGTTTCAAAGCATCGAAGGCTTTGTTGGCAGTGATGTCCCATACAAACTCAGATCCCTTCTTTAGTAGTTGAGTAAATTCGAGTGTTAACTCAACGTAGTTTGGGATAAAAAAACGTAGAAATTTTGCCTTCCCTTGCAAACTTTGTAGCTGGCAAAGTGAGGAAGGAGGAGGGAGATTGAGGATCGTCTTGACCTTCAAAGGATCTACCCTAATCCCCTGACGTGACACAATAAATCCCAGGAGTTGGCCAGACTCCACACAAAAGACACATTTATGTGGGTTTAAGCGTATACAATAGAACCAACATCGAAGGAAAATGGCTCGGAGGTGGGTCGGATGATCACTACGGTGCATGGAATGTGTTGGTAGGTCATCTAAATAGAGTTGTACAATATGCCTACTATCATGGAAATCATAATACATAGCACATTGAAACGTTGCGTTGGCGTTTTTCAAACCGAAGGGTAGTTTCCGGTAGGCAAAAGTGCCCCAAGGAAAAATGAAAGAGGTTTTGTGTTGATCCATGGGTAAGATATTGATTTGATTATATCTGGAGAAACCGTCCATCAAAGAGAATATTTCACTTTCGGCACAATCGTCGACGATTTGGTCAACGAAGGGGGTAGGAAATTTGTCCTTAGGACAAGCTTTGTTGATATCCCTATAATCAACACAGACACAGATCGTACCTTGCTTCTTGTTAATCGGAACTAGATTGGATACCCAATCAGTCAAAGCCACTGGATAAATAAAGCCAACTTTAATAAGTTTTTCGACTTCAAGCTTGATAACAGCTTCTTTACGGGGGTGGACTAGGTGAAGTCTCTGTCGGATGGGTTTAGCGTTCGGGTAGGTCTTAATTTCGTGTACAAAAATATCAGGGTCAATACCTGACATCTCTTCATAGCTCCACGTGAAGATGTCACAAAATTCTTGAAAAAGAAACTTATATGTGAAGACCTCATCGGTGGAACATGAAGCTCCGATGTGGACATTTTCGACAATTCCAGGTTTAATAGATATGTCGAGGGGGATGGTGGGTGAAATGTTACTTAGGTTCCCTTCATATAACACATCGTGTATGGATTCAAGAACCGAAGAAATAACAACAACGGTCGACAGAGTCGAGATCCATTGGTAACTCTTGATGGTGTGTTGTTCGAGAAAGAGAATGGAACAATGATGCCCATCATCCCAAGGGGTATCTTCCATCGAAATAGCTGACATAATCATCTCGTCTGTGGGAAAAATAACATGGAATGGGTTAGGAGACGAATCACCGAGAGAGGGAGTAGAATGGTTAGCCGATTGAATGGATTGATAAGCGGATTCAACCGAACTTAAAGGTATCTGGTCACCATAGTGAGGATAATCATTGCGTTCGGGTACTATCCATAGGTCAGAAGACATGGGGGTTTCACGGACACAAGTGGAAATCATTTTAATCGAGGCAACCAGAGGAGGTGGAACGACGGGTGGTGGGATTGGAAACGTACCCATCAAAGTTGAATCTTTTAGTAGACCCACATTGACATTCTCATACCCAGGGGGTGTCTTTGCAATGAAAGGTACGTTGTTGGTACGTGTATTAGAGTTAAAGAAGGCTAGTTGGTCTATTGTAACTACTTTTCCCTGATGTGGAAAATGCACGATATGGAAAAGAGTAGACACGACTGCATGCATGGAATCGATCCAGCTATGGCCAAGTAAAATGTTGTAATCGAGAGGTGCGTCAAAGACCTCAACTTCAACGTTGACCGTTTTTCCTTCTAACGTAATAGGCAATGAAGGGAGTACACTGCAGGGTTTAAAGCCAAAGGCATTAAAGGCTTTGAGCATGTTGTGTGATTCAGTTAAGGAAGGAGAGCCAATGGCTTTCCAATAGGCAATAGACATGACACACGTCGAGGCACCCTCATTAATAACTGCTCTACAAATGTTCTTGCCGGTGACAACAACTTGTATTTGAAATGCAAGCTGAGGGGGTAACCTCAAAATGTGATCTTCCAAGTCAAAGATTATTAAATTCGTATCCATAGGGTCGATTCCACCGATAGCTTTTAAAAGTGCCTTTTTTTTGTAGGACAACTCTGAAGGACTTCGAGGGCTGACATCACAGACGGTGCTTGCGCCAGATCCTCTACAATACTGTAGTTTTGGGCAGCACGCGCATGAGGATTGAAAGTAGACTTTCGAACCACACCCTTGGGAGGAGGCCTAAGGAGTGTATCGGGGTTCAGTCATTTGAGATGAAGAGGACCATTGGAAGGTGGAGCTGAGGGAGATTGTTGAACCAACGAAGGTGGTATATCGTCAAATTTCTCCTTGGAGGAAGAGTAATATTTGGCACGAGTGGTAAGTGTGATGTCATTCTTCTTTGAATCACCATTACACATAAGTACGTAGGAGGTAGTGGAGGAAGAAGGTTGATCATGGATGACCAATTGAGCCTGTTGTTGAGAAGGGAAGAGTTGAGACAAGATGATAGGTGTAGGAGGTTTTGGGGTCCCTTGAAGGAACTTTGTGACCTCAACATGTCTCAGACAGTCCTTCATGTAGTGATCATCACCACATATAAGGCAAGGATAGAGAGGTTTGTGTTTGTCCTTATCATCAACAGGTTGGGACTTGGTCTTGTCGGATTGTGGGTTGTTATTTTTATCCTCCTTATTCCTACCCTTCCCTTTTTTATATTTATTCTTACCAGTAGGAGTCGATTGAACAACGTTCACGTCTGAAGTTTCACCGGTGGGAGGAGTGGGCGTCGGAGTAGTTTGAACATTAGAAGCATGAGATTTGGGATTGGTGTGAGAGGCCTACACATATTGAGGTTGAGCATGGAAGGTACCTATCACACCATCAGTAGCATGAGAATCTAGTGGGGTTGTTGAGGTGTTCATGGTAGAAGAACGAGGTGCATCAGGGAGTAGATCTTAAAGAGTACCCATTTGTGAATAAACCAGATCAAGGTATTGGGCATGACTGATCGCTTGTTCTTATGTGATAATACCACCTATGGAAATGTCTTTAGATATGTCATTCACAAAGGATTTCATGAACCATTCTGCCAATAATTGATCGGGAATATCGAGTTTGATTAAACGTCGTCATCGTCTCCACTCATGAATGTGATCAGAGATATGAGTGGCTTTATTTTGCTTGAAAGAACTCAAGATCTTGGTTCCCATTTCATAACGGATTGGTAACTGGTAGTGAGGGAGGAAAGCCATAGCTAGGGTATTAAAGTCGGCAAAGAAGCCTCGTAGTAATTATATATACCACTTCGCGGCTGAACCCGTGAGATTTCGTTGAAAAATACGTAACCGAATGGAGTCATCCATCAAATGGTTGGATGAAGATCAAAGGTGGAAAGTCATTACATGATTGTTCAGATCCTCTCCCGGTTTACCATCGAACTTAGGAATGTCTGATGGTAATTTGGCCAGTATGACAGGCCAATGAGGAGAGTGATGGATAGGGTCATTCAAAATCCTAGACAAGTCGGGTAGATCTAAAGTGGCTAAGAAGGGTAACTGCCTATTCACGTGAGGGTACTGGTGAATTTGGGGAGGAATTCTCATCGGTATACCAGTAGGACCGTAAGCATTTTGTATATGATGCGAAGATCCTAGCAGATTCGGTTGTGGGTGTGGAGGAAGGTAGCCCATGGGGTTGTACTGATTAGGGATGTTCACTTGCAAAGGGACACTAGATTGAGCGTTCGAACCCCAAATGGGATTGTAAGTCTCGGGGTATGGTTGGCCCATACTAGGGGGTATGAAAGAGCTGACTTGAGACTGTTTCCCCCCAGTCGATTGACTATTACCCTGGGTAATAAAATTCCAATACTGGGCCAAAGTTGTTGGTATGTTCTATCCATAGGGTGGGGCGGGTGGGGGTTGTCCTCCAACCGGAGGTTGTGTCCCAATTGAGGTTTGACCTCCAAAAGGGGGTTGAGATTGGCCCCCTGGGTTGAATTGTCTACGAACAGGAATCTGATAATTAGGTGTGAAAGACTGAGTAATGCCACTAGGGCCAGATCCTTCGGTGAAAGGTTGATAAGACCCTCCAGAGGGGGGCTGGGGAAGTGTCAGAATGAAACCGACAACATGATTGTGCCCAGAAGGAGAAAAAACTCCATATGCTCCAGATGGAACCTGAGTAAGGATAGGGATAGAAGCATTCAATGCATTATACCCAGGAGGAAGTGACAAAGAAGGTCTAGGTGAAAGAGGTGTGCCAATGGGAGCTTGGCTAGCCACCATAGTCCTGGTGGGAATAGTGATAGCGTTTGGGACCATTGTAAAGTGGGCCATCTGAAGGGGGATGGTCAAGTTAGGATCAACTAACAGAGTGTCTAAACCAATGAACAAATAGGCAGTTGTAATGGGAGAATGATCTAGGGGTATTGTGTCTTCAGCAGATGTTTCCAGTAACTTGGGTATGACAAGTATATCAGCACTTGACCCGGCTCTGAAAAGATCCCGTCTAGATATGTCAGTAGTCCAAAATAGATCTTGACCTTCAGGACCTGCAAAAGGTTTTGTTGGTAGTCCATAAGTTTGAACAACAAGATCTCTGGATGAATTTAGCAGAAGAATACATCTCTCGGAATCATGNTAGAGAGGAAGAAATTCATAAATTGTCTAAAGATTCAATTCTTTCCACTTGTGGAGTGGTAGTGTCTTGCACCTCACTCTGTTGAGGAGAGCCCTCTAGTGGATTAGTAGGCAAGGGTTGAGAAATTTCTGGATATTCTGGTGGTAGGCCTTGCATTCTGCATGAACGGCATGGAGGGTCAATATTGCCCAAACCAAAAACTTTGCAAAAACAATCTATGGCCAACTATGACAACAAACAACACTCGCTAATAAAATCTAGAGTTCAAACTAGACAAACAAAACCTTCTTATTTTGAAATCACTAGTTGGTGATGAAATCCAACGTCATGAGACCGAATAAGAAGGGTGATGCAGTCGCACCCTCTGCCTCGGCAAAGGCCTCTGCGCTGACCTCCCGGTCTTAAGGATCGTTCTAATCTTAACTTCGAGTCGGAATGGATCCTTCAATTCTCCACTGGAATCTCCTTTAAAATTGACCCACAAGTCTTTTCTGTTCCTCGCAGCCTCTAGGCCCGATCACTGTTCTCTTCACAATAGAAAAATAGAAAATTGGGTTTCGAGGTTTCAAAATCCCGATGTCACAACCTTTTGTTTCCCGATTTCCCGATCTCCGCTATCCCGATATGCTCTAATTTTAGTTATCCCTCTGGGCTAGGCTCATGGTCCACACGACCTCCTTTTATATGACCGCAATCCTACCACCTTTCGATATTTTTGGGTTTCTGATGTCAAAAGGTATGTGACCTCTTGTCCTCTCGAATCCCGATTTCCCAATGTGACTTCCTTTTTTGGGACTTTTCCCGAAAGTCGAGATTATTACCACGCATCCTCAAAGATGGATGGTTCTCGTCTGCTTCGGGGTTTTCACCATGGAAATTCTCGATTCCTCGTTATGACGAGTTGATGTCAATTGGGCCCCATAACGGAGCTTTCCTCCTTTCGTTATTTCGGACTTCACAATTCCTAAATGCAAGTATTTCCTGTCTTCAGGATCCGCGAAACGTCGAACCCCATCTTCTTCGGATTCCCGACACGTGTCCCAAATGGATGGACGGTTCAGATCAAACCTCAGACTTCGCCAAGTGCAAAGCCAAAACACTCACCTATGTGGGTCCCAATGACCGAATCCCCAACTTGGATGATCACGCGAAACGTGTTCTCCCTGAGATCCACGACTGTGATCCTTTCGTTGTTTGCGACTCAAAGGGTCTCAGACTCTTGTTCTCCAAATCTCCGATATGCCAATGGTTCTCGATTCCTACCAACTGTCCCAACAGATGGACAGTTCTGGTTTGTATCGGGGTTTTCACTATGGATTTTCTCGATCTCTTGTCCACGGGATTTCTGATATTCCGAACCCCGACGCCTTGATATCCCGACACCTTTCGAGACTTTCGCTCGACTTGAGAGGGTTAAACCCTATGCAAATTCTGTCAGATTAGACGGCTGAAGGGTAACTAGGTGAGGATCCAGTGGCTCATGATCTCCTGAGCTCGAGCTTCGGACGTAGCTGTAACCTCCTCGCTTCTTTATCAGATCGGTCGGCTGGCAAGGTTTCGCTAACTCTCCACAGAGAATTCTGACCATCTGTTTCTTCCCCCTTGATGATTTCTGCAAAGTGAACCAAGGTTTCTCTCCTCGGATTTATCCACTTGCGACAAAAAATTCCGATGCCTTCAATAGTTCCAAAGGCTTTATCCTTCTTGAGCTTTCTCACAACTTCGAGTCTTAAAGAAGACCCTTGCACGCACTCCTTGTGGCAACCTTCAAACACTTGAAGTGTTGAACATTCGTCGACCTTGCACACGCTCTGCAACAACGGTCTTTCAATAGCTTCTCTGGTGTCAATCCCTGGATTCAAGCTTGGTCTGTGCACACCTTGCATGACTTCTATGCCTGACTGCAGCTCTTGTGTGAATATGAGAACAAATGCTATCTCTCCTGAGCTTTCAGAGACAAACCCTTGAACCTTTTGTCAATGCACTCCTTGCGGACAATTCAACTGCACTCCTTGCAGGAACTCTTACTCAGACAAAGAAACAATTGAAACTCATTTCATTCCCCTTTCCTCTCAGATTTCAAACATTCAACAAGAAATAATTCATACATAGCATAAAAGCAATTGCATGACAAAGAGAGTAAAACATTCAAGAGCATAACATTCAAAGATGCATACACAGAGAATATATGAACACCATGAGTCTGAATCACAACTTCTTTTTATTAATTCAGAACTTCTATACATGGATTCTACTACACAGCTCTCTGCTTCTCTTCTATGCTCATAATCATGCTTTCTATGTTACAACACACAAATGAGGGTGTCTATATTCTGTTTCCCTCTTGCGCTCTAAAACTGTCTAATCTAACATTCAATTCTATCTACCTACATTAACTACCATAATGGCCTTCTACCTACTAAGGACGAGAGCAAACCTCTCAAGGTCCATTTACATTATACAAAGGTGCTCCTTCTTAATTATCTTATTTAAGATGGCGCGTCAATTTCAAGGTAATTTCAAAATTTGCGTTGGCGCTTGTCCAGCTATCTTTTGCTTCCGCGCTGGCTCGCTTGAGATGCTCCTGCATCAAAGGGGCTAGGCTAGGGTGGAAAAGTTATGTTGACGACCTGCTTAACGAACTTACACCCTGGTGAAAGCTCCCACACATAATCGTGGGTATACCCTCCAAGGATTTCGAGTGAGTCTAGCCAACGTCGATTCTAGGTACCGTGAAGACTTTCCCCTTCACAGTCACCTTGTGTAAGACCCTAAGAAGATAGGCTACTAAAGTTACCACAAATAATAGTGATGCCTGGGGAAACATACGACAATCTGATCCACACACAAGGGCAAGGTATCGAGCCCGAAATCAACTTGAGAGGCTTCCACTCATCATTGTGGTTATACCTTCAAGTGACCCCCATAATACGTGCATTCTCTACACTGAGACCAACAAAGCAAGGTGAGTAACTCTGCCAATCTCAATGTGACCTCAGGTTTGACCCTTGTGTGAGAAGGGTTTTCCATGACAAAATGTTGCAAATGAATTTGAACACTTCCTATCACAAGATACTATTGTGTGGTTTGTGCTTTGGAGAGTGTGTCTCACTACCTATTCCAAAGCTCTATCCTAGCTAATGTTGGTGTAAAAGAACCCTAGAAAATAAAATTTACTACTTGATTTTTAAATTTCGCAATGTTTTTTAGAGGCTGTTGTTACTCAAGAGGTAGACAGGAATGAAACCAATGTTGTTTAAGGCTTCAACCCAATAACATGCAAATAGAAATGAATAATGCAAACTTTTGTTCGATGAATTCTATCTACAGTAGGGAGAAGGTATTTTTCTGGAACAATGTGAACTACGACGTACAATTCCTTTTCTTTTAATGTAATACCAAACAATCATAAACAATGTAATTTCACTATTCATTCTCTTTCAATTTTTTGAATGACAATATTTTATGGATAAATGATTACCTAAAAGAATGAAATACTTTAATTTTTTCTTTTCAAAAACCAAAACAGGGATGGAATTGAGAAAGGATAAGCAATCAATGAAAATAAAATACTCAACAAGAACCCAAATCGATCTTTCAATGGAGATAAAAATAAGAAATGACAAGAAAATGTTTCTTCAAATGTGAACAAAAAATGGTCTTCTGATCATTAAGCAACCCAAAATGTGTAACCAACCTAAAACTTCAAATCCAATCGAAGATTTTTAATCGAGCAAGCACTCAGACACAAATCTAGAGATTGTATCATTGTCGATAAAAATCAAAAACAAAAATTGGAAAAAGATCAAAAGAGAGGTGTTTGATCTCTGAAACCAATCAAGAGCAAGCTTAAACAGACATAAAAAGTCAATAAATGGCATTAAAAATCCTTTCCCAACTAAATAAATCAAAACTGGGTAACAACAGAGGCCAAAACCCAACCCAAAAGATTTCTCAAACGCCGCAACAGTCTAGCAGTATAACACAGTGCAGAAATGAATAGTTTCTGCAGGTCGGAAATAGACAAGGTGCAGAAATCCCGCACTGAAAAAAACCAGCAAGGTGTGGAAATCAAAGGTTTATGCAGGCTATCTATAAGGTGCAGTGTGGAAGTGTTTGAAAAATCAAGAGATTTGGAGAAAAAGGGCAAAGCATCCACATGTATTTTCAAACCCAGAGAGTCTAAATGGATCTCCCATAGAATTAGAGACTTATTTCAAGTAAAAAGAATAGGTCAAAAGAAAATGGATAACAAAAAACCATAATCAAGTTGTTCTTCCCTAGTGGAGTCGCCAATATTGTTATTGGGTAAATCGGTAGATGCGGACATGAACTAATCCCTCTAGATCCACCTGGATCTAGAACAAAATGAGACGAAACAAGACGCTTTCCCTAAGTTTTGATCATTGATTTTACTACCAAAGGAGGAATAGATAACATACCTTATGAATCATTTACTTATATATTTGTTGTCCCTGCTTCACTCCAGTGCTCTTGTGGAATTAGATTTGTGATAATACAAACCAACCAACGTGAAAGCAACAATAGTAGAATTTGATGACAACCTAAACATGTGATCAAGGAATCATGTAATAAAATACTAATCAGTTTATGAGAAAGAGACGTGCCACCGTATTATATTAATGAAAAGTAGAAGATACAACCAAATTTTCTTGATGTTGCAAGTTCCCTTTTAATGGTCCTTCATTCCAACACACACATACACTTGCTCTGAAATTCGCATGAACATAATCCACAAAAGCTTGATATACAAATGGAGGCCTCAAGCATCACTAGGAAGATGATTCTTCACACAGTCTTTAGCCTATTGTTTCATCAATTCTCTATTTAATCTTTCTTAACCTTTTCCATGAGAAGCCCATGATTATATAGGAGAAGATGAAGTGGTTAAAGGGATGAGGATGATCCCACCAAATCAGAGAAACCAGTAGGATCGCAACCATACAGATGCCACCTCACATTATAGAAGATTCCCCTTATAGAAACTTCGTGAAACCTCTTTTAGCTTTGGAACACCACCACACCTTGCCTATATAACAGCCTGGGGAAATCCCGTGGTCCAGATATAGAGCAGCCTGTGGAAATCATAGATTTCTGCACTGTGTAATATGTGCAGCCTGCGGACCCTTTCTAAAAAGAAGTTTTGTAGAGGAGGAAGGAAGCTGATTTTCTCAGTCAAAAAGTCATGTTGGGAGCCTCAACACATGTTTGTGAAATCATCATTAGGGTGACCAAAATAATGTGTAACACATCTCATCCACGGCGAGGAGGCAGTTTTACCCATCGAGTGTCAAATCCACTCCTTTCATTTAGTTTTCAAACTCCTCCCTAATAACACTCCCTTAGAGTGATGATTAATAATGTTGAAATGTGCCAACACTGACCCATGTTGCCTTTCAAACCATTGAAGCTACCAAGAATCATTCTAAATCTCAATACAACTGAAAGGTGCACCTTCGTGTCTTCCACAAAAGGGATATAGTCCTTGTGTATGACCAAGCCCATGATATCTTAGGTTGATGAAAGTTTGAACAGTTATGACAGGGACCTTACATTGTCAAATTGTGTCTAGGAAAGGGGGAATATTTACTTGTAGGGCCCAAAGAGGAACTTCTCTCTAACCCTCATAATGCACTCTACCTCAATAAGTTTTAACCCTACATTTCTTATTTCTTTTATTAATTCCTCTAGTTGTAATAAACGTAACTAAGCTCAAACATAAATCCTAATCATTGTTGCAATTACATTAAATGATTAACTACGTAATCAAATTAGTGGCCTACATTGTTTCCTACCTTATCTCTTCACCTTACTTTCACTAATTTCTCCCAGTAGTTAGTTGGTGACTCCACATCCCTTGCAAGCACTCAAGATTAAGTCTCCCTAGTATATTTATGAAAAAAGTAGTTCTATAGTTATAATGGGGTACCATTCTATGTATTCCTCATAAGACCTACCTTGTCACATCTCACTAAGGGTGGGCCCTTTAATTCCTTACTACCCTATGTCACTTAGGGAAACCCCTTACCTTCCTCTACAAGAGAAAATGAGACATTGTCCCTCATCTAATTTACCTTGAAACCTTGTCCTATTATACCTATATAATTTTAAAAATTAAACAAGACATTATCTCCATGAACTACTAAATATTGGCATAATTATGAAACACATTGTGCCTTCGAACAAGGATTTGGTTTTGAAAGGTTCAAGAGGTAGTACACCAAATACATCTACTAAAGGCACCATACTTACCAATCCACATATTTGACTCGAGCATCTAAAGTTCTATGTATGAATATGGAAAACATTTGTCAAGATGAAGTCAAATAAAGCAAAAAAGGAAGTACAAAAGAAAGTTTGGAAGAAATAGCATGGTTGTGACATAGCTTGTATGTGCAAAAGAAATTTGGAGGAATGCACAAATTGTAAAGAATGAAGATAGAACACAATTTTGAAGGAAAGGCACTAGAAATGCACATGAGGCAGGTTGAATAGATACATTGAGAC
The DNA here is from genome assembly GCA_009831015.1 of Picea engelmannii. NCBI lineage: Eukaryota > Viridiplantae > Streptophyta > Pinopsida > Pinales > Pinaceae > Picea > Picea engelmannii. The sequence continues at coordinate 282,283 of ML790736.1, read as the reverse complement.
AAAATAAGATTGCTCGAGGATAATTCAAATAGACTTAATGTACTAAAATACAAAATAAAGGAAAACCCTTACAAAGTAAAAATGAAGAACAATCCATAAAGAACAAGATGAGTGTGAACAAACAAATTAGTGTAGAAGAAAACCACATGGAAGGAAACTGGACCAAATGCACAAACTTTGAACAATCGATAATGAAAAGTGGAGAGATGACAAGGAAGATGAATATGTGACAAGACGATTGAAGCATTAGAATGTGATGAGATAATGAAATAAATAATTAGAATAATTAATAGGAGACTTAATAGAGTCAATTAGTGAAGAAAATTGAGTCAACATAAAGAAGCAAGAGATCGAGATGAGTAGCGTGCTTCATAACTATGTACTTCATTATCTAATATTAATGAGAAGATACATTGGCATTGTGTCTTAATTTCTAAATAATATATGCATGGTTAGTAATTAGTACTATTTATGTGATCATTAATTTACCCAAACGAGTATTGTTCTTTATAAGTATGTACTTCATTATCCAATATTAATGAGAAGATACATTGGCATTGTGTCTTAATTTCTAAATAATATATGCATGGTTAGTAATTAATACCATTTATGTGATCATTAATTTACCCAAACGTATTGTGCTTTATAACTATGTACTTCATTATCCAATATTAATGAGAAGATACATTGACATTGTATCTTAATTTCTAAATAATATATGCATGGTTAGTAATTAGTGCCATTTATGTAATCATTAATTTATAAGTCATTTTGCATGGAAATGAATAAATTTGAGAATACCAAGATCTAAACATTGTTACCTTCCATTAAGCCTTCACCAAAAATCATATAACAAGGTACCATATCATTGATTTTACAATTGTGATAATGGGAACTAAGTCACCTTATGCTTTACAAGAATCTTAAACATTACACATTTAATTATTTTATATTTTATTGATGTTATTTTCATATTCTAACTATTGACTTTTTTTTATGATAAGTTAAATAATCTTTTGTAGTGTGTAAAGATGTATTTTAATATGTATTTGTGAAATTTATTTTTATTTATAACATTAATAATAATTTAATTTAATTAATATAATATAAAATTCATTGTTTATAATTGTTTTCATTTTATTATTTAATTGATTACAATTTAGTTAGTTACTTTATTTTTAAATCTTTTTAATATTAAAAAATAAAAATAATTAAAAACCTAATTAACCTAACTAATTGATTCATGACATAAAAAAATATTTTAAAAAAATAAATTAAAATTATTTATAAAAAATAATAATAACTAAGTACTTAACTAATTCATTCATGACATAAAAAAATATTTAAAAAAAAAAAAAAAACTTTTTTTTTCACATGAAAATTGTGCATTATATTAGAAAATATAATCAATTTACATTGTCAATAGTTCCTTACAATTCATGGCCATGTCATTTCAAAAAATCTCCAACTGAGTTAGCAACAAAAAGGATCTTTATAGTCTTACCCAAAATACAAGAAATCTCTAATGGTCATAACCAAAAAATGCATATTACAAAAACTTTAATGTGAGAAGATTTTGTCCATGATGTCGAGCCCCTGAATTATGGATCACTGATAGACTTCCACACCAGACCAAGACTGAAGAAGTGACGGGCTAGAAGAGATTCAAGTGAGTGGAGTAACCCTCATGTCCATCGATAATCTGATAATAGATTAAAGTTCCAAAAGGATCAGAAAGAGCCTTCTTTGATAGGGAGTCTGCCACATGATTGTCTTCCCTGCAAACGTGGTCGAAAATGACTGTATTGGAAATATTTTTTTGTTCAACCACTCTTTCTTTCCAGCATTCAATAGAGCCAACCTCCAAAGAACCAACATTGTTCAACCAATAGATAATAACTTTGTAGTCTCCAAGGATGAGAATATCTGAAATCACCAGCCTGTGAGCCAAGATGAGGATAGCCCACACCCCTAAGAGTTCGGCTCTAGTATTTGTACCCTTTCCACAATTCAGGGACTATCTATATGACTGCTTCTCATTAATGACAATAATTCCCCCAGCCCCACTTAATGATCCATTCCTCTGAGAGGCCCCATCAAACCAGCCCATAATTTTCTCCTTCTGAAAGCTAGAGCCACTTCTTCTCCTTACAGATTTCTGGCTTTTTTATTTTTGGCTCGCTATAGCAGTTGTAGAAAGAAACAAACTTTTTTCCACAGAAGGGGATTTTGAATAAAAAATAGCTAAATTTCTTTCATTCCATACAAACCAACATATAAAGGCGGGCAACAAAGGTAAGTTTGCATTCCTAGAAAACCAAGAGTCAAAAGAGTCCTTTATAGTAAGCCCCGTCCAAGCATTTTGAACTTTTAAATGAGTACATAAGCTACCCTAGATGGAAGTCATGAAAGGACAATGGGAAAACAAATGGTTGGTTGTTTCTTCTTTACCTTTACACAAATAACAATACCCACACTACTACATATCGACGGATTATTCCACGAAAATTTTCCACGCTTCCACTAGTTTCATCATTTTTTTAAACAGGGCGGGATTTTCGTTGATATTGCCATGAAAGTTCGTCGCAATATCCACGGAAATCTTAAATTAAAATAGTCTGGATTTTCATCGCTATAGCAACGAACTTTCGTGGCAATAGCGATTAAAATTTTGCCTATCTCATTGGTCGGTGTTAATGGCTAGTTGACTATTTTATCTATATTACGTGACTTTAAGAGACTTTGCGACACAATTGTTATAGTTGCAACACTGTTATTGGCTTTTGTTTGAGCTGTTTCTTTTTCCCATCACCCACCGGTTGAACAAATCCAATTCTCAATCTACATAGCTTGGATTTTGAACTTGCAAGGTTAGTATGTTATTTTTTATTGATGTACACATTTAACTTGTAATTTTTTTTTCAAATGTCCAAATTGCATTTAGCTTGTTTTTTCCTTGAAAATATATTATAATATGTGTAGTACCATATTTCATGTCTTTGGTTTTTGGATCTAGTTAGTATATTCTATGGAAAAGTGTATGTGGATTCCATAATATTCTAGGTTTATGTAATCCACATACCCTTTTCCCTTCAATTGTAGCTATAATCTCTCTCTCTTTTCATTGATAAAGATATGGTATTACTCTTGAAACTCAACCCTGATTAGTGAAATGATAGTAATTGATTGTTATTTTCCCTGCTTTAGCAGGGACTAATAAGATACATAAACACTAACCCTAAACTTATGTTAGGTATATATGTCGTTATTATATAAAGAAAACATTTGTACACATATGACCTTATTATAAAGATGCTATCTATGTCGTCATGATGTTGATCCTCTACACATATGATCACCTTATTATAAAGATGTTGACCTTATTATAAATATGTAGGTTACTGTAAATAAACATATCATAATAGAAAGGAGTAGCCAAAATATAAAAAATTGACAACTTAATGTTTGGTATGGTGTAGGTAAGACAATTACTTGTCAGGACAAGGATTTGTCACAATGAACGAAAATGACAGGAAGCTTGCTCGGTTAAGAGCAATGTTAGAGCCAAGGGGTGATGGAAAATGTTATTTCCCTTGCTATGATTGCAGAGGCTTGAAAAATAGAAGACTTTTAATAACAACAACCCAAAGACATTGTAGGGAGAAGGGGCACGCCGAAGGGGGTTATGAATATCATCCCTTGGTAAGAGGATTCAATATTTAATGTATTCTCTG
>ML790736.1:246509-259199 GCA_009831015.1 Picea engelmannii | reverse complement strand
GGCTTTCACTAGGGCATAATGTGGAAGTGTCACCTAATTCTTCTTGATATAATTGTTATATTCCAATACACTCTACATCTCATTGAATGTTATATATTTAACGATAGAAGAATTAGGTGACTTATGATTAGGTGACTTATGTCACCTAATCATACCAACGATGTACATAGGGAAACTACTTCCAGACCGCCAATGATGATTTATGCTTCCTGCTGAACTAGGAAATAATTCCCGATCCAATGCCGAAGCAAAAACATGAAGTGCTCTTCCTGCCCTCAGTACATCCTGCCCAATCAACATCTGTAAAACCTGACAATATCACTCCACCACTGCGCTCATACTACAACCAGTACTACATTGTACCTCTCAAGTATCCAAACACTCAACCATGTGTATCCATGAGGGTTGCCCCTTGAGAATTGTTAGGAAGGAGTCATCTAGGAAATTTCCACTAACCAACTGCCCTATCTTTGGTTCTGAGAGGTGAGTCCCATGAAGTAGTTGATGTTTGAATTTAAAACAAAGTAGATAGAAAAGGCCCTCTATAGCCAAAACATATAGGGATGATACCAGAAGGAATCCCTATCTAATTTATTGAAATAGTCCCATTTGTTCATATTTTCTTTTATTAATGAAGAAACAAGCCAATGAATTAGTAAAGCAGGTTTCCACACTAATTTTGAATCTGAGACTAAGTCCTATGACTTTGAGGTTCATTTTGATAAGGATCAATTTCCTTAACCAACTAGGGAGATTAAAATCCTTTCTGTAGGATATGGTCAAGACTTATTTAGCAACAAGCACACTCTTTGGAGTGGATAATGCCAAGGTTGGGACCAAAGGTTTGATTGAGACTCCTAGCTCTTTAAATAATGAATATTCCATGACCATTTCATTTCATATTGAAGGAAATGTAACATGTTTCATGCATCTATGAAGAGGTATCTTAGTGGCCATTCTATTAGGCTTTTATCGAGGTGGCTCTTGTATGAGGGGGGACAACTAAGACATATTTCTACGGGCCTCGATATTTCATCACCCTTTGTCTCCTAGTTATAGAAACCTCATGTATACCTTCACTCATCACCATAGTGGATTTCATCACTTCTCATGGTAGGTGTTTGGACAGCCCTCATCCTTCTCTTTTTTCTCTTTTCTCGGTGGGTCCCCAATGATTTAGATGGAAGAGTTTGGAAGAGTTATAGTCTAGGCCTATATATAATATATAATTATATATTATATATATAATATATAATATATATATATTATATTTATAATATATGTTATATATATAATATATAATATAAAAAAACAAAAAATAAAAACAAAAATAAAACAACATATACAAACAAAACAAAACATATAATTTCAAAATGTAGCCACTATACACTCGCACACAGAGCTGCATGCACTCACCACCACAATCCCACTATACACGCACGCACAGAGATGCAAGAAACCACCACCACAATCCCATGGATTTGGAGGACGAAAGGGAGAGGAGGACGGATTTGGAGCACGGAAGGGAGAGGAGGACGGGAGAAGGAGGAGAAGGAGGGAGAGGCACACAGGAGGAGGCTAGGGAACGACCATTTGCATGCAGATTGGAAGGGGGAGAAGGAGGAGAAGGAGGGAGAGGCACACGGGATGAGGGCACGCAGGAGGAGGCTAGGGAAGATGGATTTGCAGAGGAGGGCACATGGATTTGCAAAGGAGGAGGGCACACGGTTTTGCACCGGAGGAGGGAACATGGCCGGAGGAAATGGTTTGGCTTCTTTCTCCTATCTCTTGAGTGTGCATGCTAATTGTTACATGAAATGATTGATAGAATGTTTGATGAAATGTTTGATATAATTCTTGATGAAATGATAAGTCATCCTTTTAAAATGCTCCAATCGTACCCTTAGCACTAGGCTCATAATCATTTTCAAAATTGAAGAGCCCTAACCATATTTGTTTACAACTCACACATGACCAATCCCCTTGATTGTGCCATGAGAAGAAAACATCCCCATGGGAGTAGTGTAAGTTAATAACCACTGAATATAGTCCAAAACGAATATTTGAAGAAAGTGTTGAAGAATTTGGGGATAGGGCAACAAGTAAGAATGAAAAAATAAATCTAGCAACTCTTCCCCAATTTCATAGAATGATCACTGAGGTCCTAAACACTTTTATCCTTGAATTTGAATCCCTTTGCAACACTTATGAATATAATAATTATGCCCAGCTGAGATTTTTCCCCTCTACTTTGAAGGAAATATCCCTCAAATGGTTCATAGGTCTAGATATACATAATATTTAGACATTGGAAACTATGAAGAATCTTTTTATAGAGAAATACAATGAATATTGAAAATATGGAGACTCAAGAGATTAACTATTCCAAACGACTTAGAAAGGACACATCATTAAAGGATTATGTTAAGATATTTCACTTTGGTTAAAAGAGATCTATCGATTGCTCAATTGACAAAAACTCTCCTAAGACAATTCTCTTGATAGAAGTAAGAGATTTATGATGTTTCTGATGTAATTTTATGTGTTATTGGCATTTGTGTGTGATTTGGTGTGTTGGATGACCAAATGCATTCGATAATAGGTTTGATCTATTGATGCAAACATAAAATAGACATTTGTAAGTGACCAAAGTAAGGTAATCTATCCCCAAGCATGAATTACATGGAAAATTGATGAACATAGGAGAAAAACATATCGAGGGAATCTTCTCAATGAAGTATCTTTGCTATGGAGTAAGAGGATATTAACCGAAGTGGAGAATCCTTCACATGAAAAACTTGCACATAATGAAAACAATTCTTCATTTCTACAAAAAGATCTGTAACACTGGATCAGGTGACACTTGGAGAGATTGAAGAACATGGGGTGCCACTTGGTGTGACTGTAGATTGTGGGATGGATATGGTGATGGTGGTCCTATACTATCTAACATCCCACTCCCAAGAGAGTGCACTTATGTTGAGAACTAGACCATTCATTTTGTAGATCAAGAACAACATGGATATGACCAATGTTTGGATCTTCAGATAATTGGCACTGATGTTGGTTTTCATGGGTTTTAATGGCCTTGGTTCTTTTTTGCATTTCTCTATGTGTTTATGATGATAGTGGGTTGGTTAAGCATAGATCAGAAGTTCCCTATGGCCCATTTTAACTCTTTTTGTATGATTCTCTTCAATCTCTACCTCCCTTGAATCGATTTTGGTCTCTCCCCATGTTCCCCCCTGGCTTATTCTTATCTTTCCCCTTCATTATTCCATGGATGCACGTGCCTCCTAAGTAAATAAGACTCTATTACATCAAACCTATGCTACCATGACTACTGATTTTTATGTTTCATCTATCCCTCAAGGAGTTCATGCTGCCATACTAGATCTAGAGGAGGATGTAAAGATAATACTAGCTACCCAGGAAGATGAGAAGGTCGATGCTCATATGTGGGATATCATTTCGGAAATGGGATGTAATAAAACCATGGAATCCAAATTATATATAACTATGGAGATGTACTAACATACTAAGACTATGGTCGCTCAAGGAATTCTTCAAAAGGACCAAGAATACAGGCAATTTAAGAAACATTTGAAAGCTTTGGAGGACCGGAAATGACTACTCATTATAATGGTTTCTTAGTTAGTTAAATGTAATGGCAGTTATTTCCAAGTCACTCAAGACAATCGTTAAGAAGATGGGACTTCATTGGACACAAGACTCACCACCAACACCTTCGCACATATTTCTCAAGTGCCTCATTTCCATGATTGAAAGCAACCTATATTTTTCTAGTCTGACTCTATATGGGTTTTTTTTAGATGTTAAAGCTTATAGGGTTTGGTTATCTAGTTTACCTACTAATTAGATTTATAAAATCCTAGTAGTTTACAATCACGATTGATTCCAATTTTGATTTAAACTTGGTTTCCCTCATTGGATAGGTAAACAATCATGGGGTGTTTGGGTTCTACTTGAAAAACCCTATGCTATATGGACTATCGAGGAAAAAAACCATCTATGTACATTATGTTAATAGTTGAATAGAAATTACTTACAAAAAAAACAAAAAGATTAATAACCCTTATGGTTAATATAGAATCCAATGAATATCTATGAAAACCATTTGAAAAGATTTTTTTTTGGGGGGGAGAGATTGAATTCTTTGTATTAACATTAATATAAAGAAATGGATATGAAATGAAATATTTCACCTTGAGGGAGTGATGGATATGGCCTCCAATCTCTCTCTTTAGGGGGGTTGTATCCTCTTTAGAAAACTCTCTCTGAATATTGGAGTGGATTTGATAGCATTTCCCCTTATGTAATGGACAATGGAGGGGAAATTTGGTCAGCACAACCACCCATGAAGCTCAATATCAAGTGGGATTCAAACCTTCGTAAAAAACCAATAACATTAACTTCAATGAATTCAATTTCTTAGAGAGGAAATGGAGCTCCATGTCAAATCTTGGAACATGTGCTTGTATTTATTCTAGGGATGTCTAGATACTCCTTTATTGAGTAAAAAATTCTAATTGGTATGAGATTTTCTTGACCAACCCATTTTTTAAAGTGACCATGACATTCAATGGGCCATGAAATTTATTGTGTTATTGGTGTAAGATGAACCGTGTGGGTCTTGATTGAATTCATGCATAGTTTCATGACCCATGCAAGGGAGGGACACACAATTCTTCATTTTGGTCAAATTGAAAGTTGAATTTTGTCCTATTTGATTAATCTATCCTTTTCTCCATAGTTTTGAGATTCCATATGGTGGTTAATGCTAATTTTTGATATCTTTGATGTAAATCACCTAAGTGTCTCAAGAAGATGAATATGGCATGGTAACAAATGCTCCCTAATGTGTGAGGATAAGAGAGCCTCACATATACAAAATACATTATGTGTGTCTGTCCAAGTATTGATAGAGACATTTTCACCGAGGGTAACCATGAGAGAAGTAAAGGAGGCCAATTGTAAAACAAAAATAGTGAGGTGAAATATATATATATATATATATATATATATATATATATATATATATATATGGGACAATGGCTTCATAATATGGTAGATATTCCTCTAGACCATAGTGCGATGGGTGTGCATGCACACACACACACACACACATATCTTGCAAATACTATATTATCCATTATATTTCTTTGGATCCTATTCCCTTTATGGGTTTTCTAACTGGAGTGGCAGAAATAACTCTAATATGCAACTTAGGGCTAACCCTCGGGGCTTCTATGTTCTCCAATATATGGCATGGTAGCAATGTGGGTTCTCCACTATTATTTATTATCAAAGAGAGGTTTTCATGATAAGCCAACACCCTCTACATCAAGGGTGGTTAGGCTGATAACGTAATTGTGGCTATATGTTGCTACAACAAAGAGACAACAAGCATCTAGGTGTGGAGGGAGCTCACCATGAATTGAACTTGGGTCATCGTTATGGCAACTGCTTTGAATTGCCTCTAGGCCATAGTGCGATGGGTGTGCATGCACACACACACACATATCTTGCAAATACTATAGTCTCCATTATATTTCTTTGGATCTTATTCCCTTTATGGGCTTTCTAACTGGAGTGGCAGAAATAACTCTAATATGCAATTGAGGGCTAATCCTCAGGGCTTCTATGTTCTCCAATATATTGCATGGTAGCAATGTGGGTTCTCCACTGTTATTTATGATCAATGAGAGGTTTTCATGATAAGCCAACACCCTCTACATAAAGGGTCGTTAGGTTGCTAACATAATTGTGGCTATATCTTGCTACAACAAAGAGGCAACAAGCATCTAGGTGTGGAGGGAGCTCACCATGAATTAAACTTGGGTCATCATTATGGAAACTACTTTGGATTGACTCTAGTCATGGTACACACCTTGAGACCTATTTTTATTATGAAAACATACCAATGGTTCCAAATGCAACTATATTGCAACTTATGCAACTATATTGCAACTATATTCTCAAATATTGGTGAGTGGTCAAATGCAACTATATTGCATCTTATGAAACTATATGCAACTATATGCAACTTATGCAACTATATGCAACTATATGCAACTTATGCAACTATATTTCAACTTATGCAACTATATGCAACTATATTGCAACAATTTTGTATGCAACTGTATGCAACTATATTTCAACTTATGCAACTATATGCAACTATATTGCAACAATTTTGTATGCAACTGTATGCAACTATATGCAACAATGCAACATGCCTTATGTTCTTTCCCTAAAAACCTATATGCAACTATATGCAAATAGGACCTAAAAACCTTATGTTCTTTCCCTGACCATGGACAAGACCTAAGTTCCATACATGGTGTGAAAAAATTGTGAATGACACCCATATCCCACCCAAGCACCATAGTCTATTAAATAGGATAGATGTGGTGATTTGAGGCCTTGGTAATGGCCAATGAGCCAAAGAAAATATGTTTAGGACCTAAGGCCCTTTTTTTCCTCTCTAGTCATGGTACACACCTTGAGACCTATTCTTATTATGAAAATGTACAAATTGTTCCAAATGCAACTATATTGCAACTTATGCAACTATATTCTCAAATATTGGTGAGTGGTCAAATGCAACTATATGCAACTATATCGCATCTTATGCAACTATATGCAACTATATTGCAACTTATGCAACTATATTGCAACTATATGCAACTTATGAAACTATATGCAACTATATTGCAACTTATGCAACTATATTGCAACTATATTGCAACAATTTTGTATGCAGCTATATTGCAACAATTTTGTATGCAACTATATGCAACTATGCAACATGCCTTATGTTCTTTCCCTAAAAACCTATATGCAACTATATGCAAATAGGACCTAAAAACCTTATGTTCTTTACCTGACCATGGACAAGACCTAAGTTCCATACATGGTGTGAAAAAATTGTGAATGACACCCATATCCCACCCAAGCACCATAGTCTATTAAATAGGATAAATGTGGTGGTTTGAGGCCTTGTTAATGTCCAATGAGCCAAAGAAAATATGTTTAGGAACTTAGGCCCTTTTTTTCCTCTCTAGTCATGGTACACACCTTGAGACCTATTCTTATTATGAAAACATACCAATGGTTCCAAATGCAACTATATTTCAACTATATTCTCAAATATTGGTGAGTGGTCAAATGCAACTATATTGCATCTTATGCAACTATATGCAACTATATTGCAACTTATGCAAGTTATGCAACTATATTGCAACTATATGCAACTATATTGCAACAATTTCATATGCAACTATATGCAAACTATGCAACATGCAACTTATGCAACTTACGCAACTTTATGCAACTTTACACAACTATGCAACTATATGAAACTATGAAACATGCCTTATGTTCTTTCCCTAAAAACCTATATGCAACTATATGCAAATAGGACCTAAAAACCTTATGTTCTTTCCCTGACCATGGACAAGACCTAAGTTCCATACATGGTGTGAAAAAATTGTGAATGACACCCATATCCCACCCAAGCACCATAATCTATTAAATAGGATAGATGTGGTGGTTTGAGGCCTTGTTAATGTCCAATGAGCCAAAGAAAATATGTTTAGTACCTAAGGCCCTTTTATGAAAATGTACCAATGGTTCCAAATGCAACTATATTGCAACTATATTGCAACCTATGCAACTAGTTTGCCACTATATTCTCAAATATTGGTGACTGGTCAAATGCAACTATATTGCATCTTATGCAACTATATGCAACTATATTGCAACTTATGCAACTATATGCAACTTATGCAACTAAATTGTAACTTATGCAACTATATTGCAACTATATGCAACTTTACGCAACTTATGCAACTTATGCAACTATATGATAGATAGGTGTGGCAATTTCAACTTTATGCAACTAAATGAAACTATATGCAACTGTGTTGGTACTATATTGCAACTTATGCAACTTATGCAACTATATTGCAACTATATGCAACTTATGCAACTATATGCAACTATATTGCAACAATTTCGTATGCAACTATATGCAAATATGCAACTATGCAACATGCAACTTATGCAACTTAAGCAACTTTATGGAACTTATGAAACTTTACGCAACTTTATTGCAACGTATGCAACTATATTGCAACTTATGCAACTATATGCAACTTATGCAAATATATTGCAACTATATGCAACTAGGTGTGGCATTTTCAACTTTATGCAACTATATAATGGATAGGTGTGGCAATTTCAACTTTATGCAACTAAATGCAACTATATGCAATTGTGTTGGTACCAAAAACATATATTGGCACGATAATTTATCTTATTATTTTAACGAGTGTAGGTACCACCAAATAGGTATCTGTCGGATCTATCTTCCTCGAGTGATGATCAAGATATAGTAAGAGAGGTTGAAAGTGAGACATGTTGTACTAGATCTACCAGTTATAGATCAACTACGTTGGAAAAAGTATCTACCAGTTATAGATCAACTACGTTGGAAAAAGTAAGGAAACGATTTTGTACCCGCATGCAATTTTTTATTGCCAACAGAAGGTCATGTAATTATGATGCTGAGAGAATAGGTGACATTGAGTTTCCCTTGAGGTATAAACATCTAGTGCAATGATGGGCACCTAAGGAGCTACCTGAAGTGGACACAGATTTCTTCATCGATGGGAGGATGTATCGCATTGCTCCTTCGTCCTTACATGGATTGGGGTTATTTTCCATGGATGGAATAAAGGTCGGCTATGGCACTGTAACTAAATTGATGGAGTATGTCAGACCATTATACAAATACAATCATCGGTTGATGCTGGTCTGATATTGATGTAGGAGCATCGCTCCAAGCCAGCTATGCGTCAGCCAGCCAGCACATCAAGCGTGTTCAATGGAGAGGAGAGGCGCAGCCCTCTCACTTTCAAATTTCAAATTTGAATTTATTGTATTAAATGATTGTAAGGCTGGTAGAGCCAAAAGCCATGCATGCGTGCAGGCTTAGATAAAGGTTGCCTTAAATAGTTGTAAGGCTGAGATCTAGATCTGATTCGGACTAGACAGTCATTCAATGTAATTGAATGTAAATTAATGAGAGTTGGTGAGGATGGAGGGAAGAGCTTGAGGAGCCCCTCTTTGTATCTATATTGGGTTAGTCGATAGAGTCGGAAGAGAAGAACAGAGAGAAAAGGGAGAAGAGAGCAGAGTTGAGACTCTATTGCAGTCCGAGCTCGAACATATTGTAATCAAAAATTGATGTTAATACAAAGCAGTTTTTCCTACATATGTGTTTTCTATGTGTTTATGTGTCTTTTATGAATGTTGTGTGTTCATTCATGTTGTAGATGTATGTTAAGTTCCATCTGCAGGAGATAGATGGATTTTCCTATCTGTGAGTTCTTTGATTTCAGGTTTGGGTTCTTTGAGGCTTCATGCAAGAGGTTGCATGACAGAACGTTGCAGGTTCTGTAAGCTAGTGCAACAAGTGCACTTCTGAATTCTGTGGAATTTCAGACAAATACGTGCCAGGAGGGCGCACTAGAGGAAGTCTTAGACTCAGGAGGAAGCCTCAAGGTTGTTGAACACCTTGGAGGTGAAGACTATGCAGAGAAAGGCATAGAGAAAACATAATCACTAAGGGTTCTGTAAAAGCTCTGCCAGGAGGGCATTGAGCGCATGTATAGAGTGCACAGGAGGAACTCTATTTCGAGTTCAAGGAATATAGAACTACTGAAGGTTCTGTAGAGCTCTGCCAAGAGGGAATTGAGTGAGTGCATAGAGTGCACCGAGAAGAACTCTCTTTCGAGTTCTTAGATAAGGGAAGTGTCATAGGGAAGACACTCATAGGATTTTTGAACATCCTGTAGGCTCAACAAAGCGTGCTTGAGCAGGAAGTTTCTAGAGGGCACTTACACCCCTTCAAGGAGAGGAAGGGATAGAGACCATTAAGGTTCAAGAAGTTGAATCTCAAGCAGGAAAAAGACCTATGCAAGGAGTGGTGATAGACAGTCGTCGAAAGGCTCGTCAGGGACAATGAGTGTGCAGAGGTGAGAACTTGTCTCAAAGTTCTTAAGCTCAGAAGAGATAGCACAATTGTATGCAAGGACCCTGCAAGGAGTGCAGAGGTCGAGAAAACCCTTTGGAGGGTTTAGAGTGAACAAAGCTCAGGAGGGATAGCGTTCCTAGAACATAGGAAATATCCAAGGGAATCGATCTCGTAGAGGAAGCAAAGGTCGAGGCCTTTGAAACTTTGGAAATCTTCCAAGGAGAAGGAAGAAGCACAAGCTCAGGAGGGAGCACAACTGTCATTGATTCGAGCACTGGAGAAAAGATCAGGACCATCCATCATTGAGACGATGCGTGGCAGAAATATGGAAGCCATCGGGGTTTCAGATACTAGAAGTTCAAGGAGAAGGATTCGTGACACAAAAAGTCCCAACTCATGAAATCCTAAAAGCATCATGATCATCCACAGGAGGACACGTGGAAAGTGGTCAAGGTTTTGGAGAAATCCCCGAAAGGAGATTTCAACATTTTGGCTACTGGGAGATATCAAGGGAAAGAGTCAGGACTCTTGACCCACGAAATCCCAAAAGAATGTAATCTGTCAGACCAGGGGAGGCCCACATCCATTGATCTCCCTTTGGAGTGGAATTTCGGCATTTCAGGGTTCAGTATTTCGGCATTTTGAGACCTAGGAGTTCGAAGGGTCAAGAACCGTGTGCAGTCGGAATCGTGGAATCATGAATTCTAAAATCCAAAAAAGCGGGCCATGATCAGGTATATTTCGACATTTCGGGGCCTAGAGATTCGAAAGACAAAGAATAGGGGGAGTGCATGTGTCACGGTTTCCTGAATCGCGAAACCTCGAAGCATTCAGAGAAATCGCATGAGCCAAATCCGTTGAGCCCGTTTCGGCATTTCGGCATTTTGGGTTTCAGGGATTGGAGTGATGAGTGATTTTGGAGTCACTACGTCGTGAACTCCCGGTTCATGAAATCCCGAAAAAAATCTAAGCCCATTTCGTTATTGAGCCATTTCGGGAATTCGGGGAATGGAGTGACCAGTGGTTTGGGCCATTGCGTTTCAAACTCCCGTTTACCAAAATCTCGATACAGCCACAACATCATGGTCATGTGGAGGTGAAGCTCATGCCTGGTGCTTGTTTTCACAGGTGGGGTTTCCGAAGGACATGTGAATCGAATTCATGGGGTTCCAGTGAGGGCCCGAAAGAACTAATCCAGTTCTGCAAATTCGAAGAAAATCGATCCTGTGCAGATCTCGGCCCAAGGGAAAGGGGGTCTGCATCAGTGTGGTATCAGAGCCACTTTCTGTCTATAGATTGCAGGCAGAGGGAGGTAGAGTAAATAAGGAAAATACTCTGATACACACCAAGTGGTACCAGAGCTTGGATTTGACTTCTGTAGGTGACAGAGGCAGGGAGTGTCGAGCTTTGCTTACAGACAGAAGAAGAAGAAGATAGAGTGTTGAAGCTCTGTGGTGATTATTTGCAGATATGCAACAATCAATAGACAGTCAGGAGGACTGAAGGAAAGACTGGAAGCACTCACGGTTGTAGAGTGACAGCAACAAGTTTGCCAGGAGGGCAGACAGGAATAGGAAGATGGCTACTGAAGTCCATGGACGCGGTGGAAATAAGAACCACGAGCAGCAGAGCAAGGATGAGATGGACAAAGAACTCACCAAGATAAGAGCGAGGATGGAGGAGCTTGCATTTTGAATGCAGCAGGATGAAAAATCACGATGGGTATATGAATGGCCCATGAAAACAAATGTGAAATGGCCAGTCAAGGAGTTATTAGCCGCAAGGCAATGAAAGCTATTGAAGGAATGGCTGAGGTATGTGGAAGGCCTCAGAGATGAAGAGGAGATGTTTCATATCTGTGAACTAGAGACTGGAAAGAATCTCAGTGATGAGGAACAAAGATCAGTTTCAGGTCTCATAAACTGCCAGGAGGGAAGAGATGAATTTCCCAATTGCTAGGGGGGCAATGAAATGAGATCATTGGAGGATCTCATAAACTGTCAGGAGGGAAGCAGTGGAATTTCATATTGCCAGGAGGGAAATGGTATGAGATTAGTTAAAGATCTCATAAACTACCAGGTGAGCAGCGAAAAAATCCCATATTGCCAGGTGGGCAAGGGAGAGCAGATGAGGCCATGTGAGAGTCTCATGAACTCAGAGGTGAGTTCATATCAGCGAGGAGAGATGATAGAGGAAGACCAGAAGAACATTCTAATGATTGGGGGAATAGAGGTATTCATGCCACATCACCTAGCTGAGGTGAAAAATTGTGTTGTTGATGCAGCAACAACAGAAGGACAGCCAGTTGTGACTGTCAGGGAGAAAGAAGAACCAGAGAAGACATAAAAATCTACCCCAGTAGAAGAAGAGCATGAAGATAAGATGCTCACTCCATGGGAGATGGAGTTGGAGATGCTGGAGGATTGGTTGAACCATCCAGAGCCGGTAGATGACTGCCATGAGGAGACAATCATGCAAATGTTAGCAGAGGAGCATTCCGAGTGTAAGGTAGCTAGAGAGGTAGTGGGGGGGCCCAGAGGGTCCATAGTGATAATAGTGGAGGTCATTCAATGTAAGGTGGACTAGGTCCACTATATTATTAAATAAGGCCCACTATGGTAGTTAGA
>ML790736.1:186097-244926 GCA_009831015.1 Picea engelmannii | reverse complement strand
TGTAAGAGGACTTCTTAGAAGGTTCTACTTCTAGAAGATTCCTCCTCTAGAATGTTCTTAGGTGATGGTAGCACTATATAAAGGGACTCAAGCAATGTAATGAGACATGAAGAGAATTAGTGTATTTGGAGCGGTAGCTCAATAGGAGGTTGCCCCCTCGAAGAGGCAAGTGAAAAGGAGAGGATCCCTTCCATAATAGGATCCATTGTATGGTGTTGCCCTACTTGAAGGGTTTGGTAATAATAAAGTGTAGTTTCTTCTATCTTGCTTGTGGATCTATTGTGTATTCAGTATTTGTGGTGATTATATTTGTAGATTTGGTTAGGTACCTAACACCGAGGAATTGTTTGAAAATTTCAGCCAGGGAGCTGAACAGATGATGATGATTGCAATTTCGAGGCATGCAGCATAAGAGGAAGGAAAATTCCAGTCTGAGGAGCAGCTGGAGGAAGCTGGAGCTGAACCAGTAGGAGAACAGGCAGAAGCAAAGCTGTCAGAGAAGGAAGCTGAGCAACAACTCAGTGATAGGATTGCAGAATTGGAGTCTGTAGTAGAGTGGCAACTCAATGCCACAAGAGAGGAAGAAGATGGCAAGGGAGATCTAGTTGATCTACCCATTTGCAGGGAAGAAGTGAAGTGAAGCAGGATGCAAAAGGAGAGCCAGCCACGGGAGCAGCTGGACAAGATAATTGAGGAGATTAGAAGGCTGATGATTAGATCAGCAGAAGTGATCAGCAAGAGGAAGCTGAGAAGAGAAGAACCTGCCATAGCAGCAGGGATGCGAAAGCAACAACAACAGTGAAGCGATGGAGTGGATGGATAGCTCCAAACAACTGTTTCGGATCCAGGTGGATTTCAATAGCGGCGTTGGGAAGCTCATGAGCAAGAGCTCATGATTTTTGCAGCAGAGGAGTATGATGCAGGAGCATCGCTCCAAGCCAGCTATGCACCAGCCATCCAACACATCAAACATGTTCAATGGAGAGGAGATTCGCAACCCTCTCACTTTTAAATTTCAAATTTGAATTTATTGTATTAAATGATTGTAAGGCTGGTAGAGCCAAAATCCATGCATGTGCACAGGATTAGATAAAGGTTGCCTTAAATAGTTGTAAGGCTGAGATCTAGATCCAATTTGAATTTTGGACTAGACAGCGATTCAATGTAATTGAATGTAAATTAATGAGAGTTGTTGAGGATGG
Organism: Picea engelmannii; assembly: GCA_009831015.1. NCBI lineage: Eukaryota > Viridiplantae > Streptophyta > Pinopsida > Pinales > Pinaceae > Picea > Picea engelmannii. The sequence continues at coordinate 243,724 of ML790736.1, read as the reverse complement.
AGGGAAGAGATCGAGGAGCCCCTCTTTGTGATAGACATTCATCAGAAGGCTCGTCGGGCACAAGGAGTGTGTAGAGGTGAGAACTTGTCTCAAAGTTCTTAAGCTCAGAAGAGATAGCACAATTGCGTGCAAGGACCCTGCAAGGAGTGCAGAGGTCGAGAAAACCCTTTGGAGGGTTCAGAGTGAACAAATATCAGGAGGGATAGCATTCCTAGAACATAGGCAATATCCAAGGGAATCGAGCTCGCAGAGGTAGCAAAGGTCGAGGCCTTTGAAACTTTGGAAATCTTCCAAGGGGAAGGAAGAAGTGCAAGCTCAGGAGGGAGCACAACTGCCATTGATTCGGGCATTGGAGAAAAGATTAGGACCATCCATCGTTTTGAGGACACGTGGCAGAAATCTGGAAGCTATCGGGGTTTTAGATACCGGAAGTTCAAGGAGGAGGAGTCGTGAGACAAAAAGTCCCGACTCACGAAATCTCGAAAGTATCGTGACCATCCATAGGGACATGTGGGGAGCAATCAAGGTTTTGAGGAAATCCCCGAAAGGATATTTCATCATTTCAGCTACTGGGAGATATCAAGGGAAAGAGTCGGGACTCTTGACCCATGAAATCCTGAAAGAACGTAAGTCGTCGAATCAGGGGAGGCTCACAGCCATTGATCTCCCTTTGGAGTGGAATTTTGGCATTTTGGGGTTCGGTATTTCAACATTCTAGGACCCACGAGTTTGAAGGGTCAAGAACCGTCTGCAGCCGGAATCGCGGAATCGCAAATTCTGAAATCCCGAAAAGCTGGCCGTGGTCGGGTAGATTTTGGCATTTTGGAGCCCGGAGATTCGAAAGACAGAGAACAGGGGGAGTGCCTACGTCACGATTTCCTGAATCGCGAAACCCCGAAGCATTTGGAGAAATCGCACGAGCCAGAGCCGTTGAGCCCGTTTTGGCATTTCGGCATTTCGGGTTTCGGGGATTGGAGTGACGAGTGATTTTGGAGTCACTGCATCATGAACTCCTGATTTGCGAAATACTGAAAAAAAATCTGATCCCATTTCAGTATTGAGCCATTTCGAGAATTTGGGGAATGGAGTGACCAGTGGTTTGGGCTGTTGCATTTCAAACTCCCGGTTACCAAAATTCCGATACAGTCACAATGTCATGGTCGCATGGAGGTGAAGCTTGCGCCTAGTTCTTGTTTGCACAGGTGGGGTTTCTGAAGGACCTGTGGATCGAATTCGTGGGGTTCCAGTGAGGGCCCGAAAGAACTAATCCAATTCTGTGGATTCGAATAAAATCGATCCTGTGCAGATCTCGGCCCAAGGGCAAGGGTGTCTACATTAGATATACGCAAAGTATGCAAAGATATGGAGTTTCCGCAAATTATATACAACTACTAGATAACAATCAAAATAAAGGGGCAACTATGTATATTGATGGAAGGCCAAAAACTACTGGAAACATTGTGGGCTTTATAAATAGTACACAACCAGTGGCAACAACTAAGAAACTGAATTTCATATTTGAGGCATGTGAAGGAAATCATATATTTGTATGTGCAACAAAAACAATAGTTCCAGGTGAAGAGTTGTTGATCGATTACAACTTAAATCGAATAGATGGAGAGGGTGACCGTGGAAAGGCACCCACTTCTCCTCGGCAGGTAAATGTTAAATACATTAAAAACTTATGACTACAACAACTAAATTTCAGAAATTTCATTATTTTTTTTTCTGTTATTACTGCAATATTTCATTTTCTTAATGTTACAGGTGAATTTCATAACTTTTATTGATTGATTTATTGTGCCAACATCTGTCCACGGTGACCGTGGTAGAAAATCAACCACTACATCTCTCCAGGGCGACCATTGAAAGACACCCACTGTGCCTCAGCAGGTAAATGTTAAATACAGTAACAACTTATGACTACAACAACTAAATTTCTGAAATTTTATTATTTTTTTTCTTATATTACTCCAATATTTCATTTTTTAAATGTTACAGGTGAATTTCATAACTTTTGTTGATTGATTTATTGTGTTAACTTCTATCCAGGGTGACTGTGTCCGGGTTTCACCCTCTACATCTCTCGAGGGTGAATGTGGAAAGGAACCCGCAGTGCCTCACCAAGTAAATGTTAAATACATTAAAAACTTATGACTACAACAACTAAATTTCTGAAATTTCATTATTTATTTTCTGATATTACTCAAATATTTCATTTTTTAAATGTTACAGGTGAATTTCATAACTTTTTTTGATTGATTTATCGTGTCAACTTCTATCCAGGGTGATCGTGTCCGAGTTTCACCCGCTACATCTCTCCAAGGTGACCGTGGAAAGGCACCCGTAGTGCCTCACCAGGTAATTGTTAAATACAGTAACAAGTTATGACTACAACAACTAAATTTCTGAAATTTCATTATTTATTTTCTGACATTACTCCAATATTTCATTTTTTAAATGTTACAGGTGAATTTCATAACTTTTGTTGATTGATTTATTGTGTCAACTTCTATCCAGGGTGACCGTGTACGAGTTTCACTTGCTACATCTCTCCAAGGTGACCGTGGAAAGGCACCTGCAGTGCCTCACCAGGTAAATGTTAAATACAGTAACAAATTATGACTACAACAACTAAATTTCTGAAATTTTGTTATTGTTTTTCTGATATTACTGCACTATTTCATTTTTTTAATGTTAGAGGTGAATGTCATAGCTTTGGTTGATTGATTTATTGTGTCAACATCTGTCCGGGCTCCCACAAAGGATATTGATGAGGACAAAATATATTATTCGACAAACCCAATGACAACTGTAACGAAGGCCTTGAAGAAGGCTAACATGGAATATCTAGGTTTGATTAGCAAAAGACCTCTGACATAGGAGGAGAGGGAAAGAATTGTAGAGCTACAAACTACAATAACTAATTTTGGGGTAAGTGGCATCTTTACATATTTTTATTAGCTATGATTGTTCGACAACACAGGTATTCCAACAGAGGATGAACACCTTCAGTAACCACTCACATAACCAGATCAAAGATCAACACACCAATGTTTTCACGTGGTAAAACCCCTACGGGGAAACATCCACGGCCCCAGACAATGCGGCCACTTGGAGCAGTTTATTAATGCAAAGAAAAAGATTACAGAGAGATTTTACAAGACAGTTTCTCACAAACAATCATCGGCAAATGACCCTCCATGCTCTTTAAATAGAGATCATGGACCAATCGGGTGTTAAGCCACGGATCAATGGTCATAAATATCGAGGAGAGTATGAACTGTCGGATAACTCTATGTCGGGAACATATTGTGACATCCCCATCTAGTACGATTCCTACGATGTACAACCGGTGAAAGCACCCTTAATTTTATTTTTTTGTGTGTGTGTAGGAAGGTAATAATGACACTATACTCAACATCACAACATGACGATGAACACGATGCATGCAACTCATGCAACAACAACATAACGACCTAACATAAAAGCACAACAAGCACCTGGAAACAATGTACAACATTCAACCGATGAAGAATAATAATGACTACCCATCTGCCCTACCCTGCAATGGTTAGGACCTCCAAGACACATAAGCAACTTTCAAGCCCAGGTTCCCATCATTTTTTACCATTTAAGGTCTCAAGGCTGGCGATTGCTCTGAGGAACAAGGAGGTGTCGACATATCGCCTGACACAAGCAGACCAAGCCTACTAAGTTGAGGACAATCATCCTAACAACCCAACGCACCCAAAATTAATTACACAAGTAACTAGAACCCTCCTAGTGAGCAAAACCAAACATATTAAATGTCTACAAAACCAAGTACAACATTAATTATAAATAACAATAACACCCTCAAAGGGAAGCGCAAGTTAAAAACGACTTTGTCAGCAAACCAACAATTAATCAAGGCTAAATGGTCAATATCTATGATTTAAATTGATGTTAATTACAGATCAATTAACCAATCTAAATTCCATTAATCAACGAGTTACCAACCGAACTTAACATGAATTACGACTCAAATTTAGTGAGTCTAAGTTACCAACTAGACGATATCTATAAATCCAACTAACATCAATTACATATCTAATTTAGCAAGTCTAAAATTTGCAATCTAGTCTTTACTCACCATACTAATTTTAATCATTATTACAACCTAAATGGACAACTCTATATTAGTCTGAATCTCCATCCAACTAGAAATAAACTTGAATAACAACATTAACATTCTTAAAGTGGAATGCTACCATTAGCACTTATGAACAGTTAAACCTCAACATTAGTCTCGCTATATTGACCGAACTAACCACACAAGCTGTCTATTATCATTGAGGAGGAACTGCCAGCTAATAACATTGTTGTACCAACTCAACAAGGTAATTATATATATGTTACATAACAAAAAAATTTACAGCAGATAGCAAGGCAAGTACATAACAATTAACATGACTATCATTTATATATGGCAAGGCAAATTGCATGATCGTTATCACTTAACTCACTGTGGCAAATAGTCAAAAGAAGGATCCCTTTGCAACATTAAGAAACGTCCCAATAGGTATAAGGTCATGAGAAGTTCATAAGGTTACTCACAATTATAAAGCGCAAAATACAGATTACTACTGAACAACAATATTAATCGTTAAAACTATGGGCTATGCTAGTGTTTAAAATCAATATCTTTAAACTAAATCCTACTGTTTGAAACAAAAGAAGATTGATAACTAGTGCAAAATCCTTTGAAGCTTCATAAATAACATTACGAGTTTAGTGACTTATAAAAAAAAACCACAAGGAATTAGGTAGAGGTATACACAAATGCTGCAAGGCACAACACAAAAAATTGAGAAGTGATATTCAACCATTGGGGGTGATCTAGCATATAATTTCGAAATTTAAGTTGACCAAAATGTTGTTCTGGATAGGAAGGCGATCTGGTATATAATCTTGAGAGACCTCATATACAAAAACAAAATTTCACTTGCATCTAGACTTACGGAAACACAAAACTTAAAGGATTGCAAAGGTACCAAATGCAGGTTAGTCTACAACAGTAATTCATCATTAAAAATATTGTAGGCATTAGGATGAGGTTGACATAAAGAAGCTCGATACAGTGGCTAGTAACATCGGCTGCCCCAACACATACCATCAATTGAATTCAGGGACGCGGGGAGTCACTTCCATTATGGAAGTCGCAACCACTCCAATCACAGAAGCACGGGCTTAATATTAATCCTGTCATCTACGATTCTACAACTATCAAATTATAAATTACACAGGACAATGCCTCATAAAAAAAACACCATGTATTTTTCAGCTATTAAAAACATCATGGAGATAGCAAAGGGGGGATCATTTAAACAACAACTCAGTTAGTCTTGAAGGCACAAAGGTGGTCATATCAACAGCGAACTCTGTCATGTTTTAAGGGAAAAGTCCTGGTCATATTAGCAGCAAAATTAGTCACGTTTTACAGGCAAATCGTGGTCATATATACAACAAAAATAGTCACGTTATACAGGCAAAATCGTGGTCATATATACAGCAAACTTAGTCATGGTTTAAGGGAAAACATGTACAGGGACACACCAGAAAACATTCAATGCTATCCGTATTTAAAAGATGAAAATGTTGTGCCCATAATGCCCAGAAGGAACTTCATGTTGCTGTCATCATTTAAAAGGGAAAAACATTGGTAGAGCTCACCAGAATGGACACTACATAAGTTATGTCATGGATAGTTAAGAAAATTGCTACACAACCACACTAGAAAGGAACTTCATAAAATCTGTCATGGATAAATAGGCAAATAGCCATGTAATCGCACCAGAAAGAAACTTCATAAATTCTGTCAAGGATAAATAAGCAAATCGTTGTAGTGACCAAGGGGAAAAATGCAGACAAGAAAAAAAATGCAAGTTTCCATTGGGAATCCATTGAAAAGATCATAGAGATTTTATCCGCCAAACACAGAGAAATTCCAGCAAGGTATAAAAATGCACAGTGGAAGGAATGGCTACGCCAACCACAAAAATTTCAGGGTTAGTAAAACACATCAAGACACAAGACTACTCACTACACGAAACAACCAATCAAGGGTAAATGAATGTCAGGATCATCATTCGCTCCTCATCCACGCACAAAAAAGTAGGGCATTGAGATCCATATGTATATTAACGCCGAAGCGACAACCGTAGATCAGGCTCCTGACCGACTGGTCAGGCGAGGACTGAGGAGCTAGGGATGAAATACAAACAACCAAAATGGTCACAATCAACACCATAGGGTGGTCACGACATGTGGGGAAACGAAGGTCATGGAAAACCAATCAATCAACCAGCTAGGCCATAAAAATTTTAGTCATGAATCTGGAAAACTAATTTACCTACCCAAAATAAACATGTAGATCCAAATCATAAATCCTACAACAATCTACCATACAAACGAAGAAAGCGTATCGTTGCCTGATCGCCCTCTGTGAGTGGATGTCCCGCGCACTTCGTGCACTCCCGCTTGCCGACCGGCGAGACTTCACTGGTACCTTGAAGCCAATGCTAGGGGTACTCTTCTTCCCCCTAAGCCCCCCAAGCCGAAAATGGTCCAAACACACACTTTCCAGAGATTCGATTAGCTCCCAGCTCGCCTCACAAGGCCGAGCTAACACTCCTCACCAAGCTGGGTATCTCAACTCCCACAAGTTAAGTTAGTAAAGTAGGTAATTCTGCAGCATAATGTTATGCAAACCAAAGAACATCCAACCTCCATCACCTCCCTTCATTATATAGAGCTTCGTCGTTCCTTACTTTCCAAAAATCTCGTTTAGTTAAGTTTTTACAATTTAAATCCTAAATATTCCTCCCCGTATACAAGTGTCACCCATCCCCTTCACTCCTCCATAAATTAATTTCTTTAATTAATTTAATATCTTTATTTCCCTCACCGACCTAGAGTTACTCCTAGAATCGCTCCTAGGTGTCCCCAAATTCTCTTACAGGTTTTATGATTTTTTCCCACTATTAATTTGCTAGTTCAATTTAAATTAGAAAGCTCTTAAATGGTAGATAATTTACTAAGTTTGACCTTCCGCTTTTTTTCCCTTTTGTTTCCTTTTTCTTTTTGTGTTTCCCTCTTTTCCTAGTTTCCTAATGTTTACGATTTTTCCCTCTTTCCCATTTTATTTAGAACTCAAAAAGGTAGGTGTGGAAATTAACCGCCTTTTTCCCTTTTTTCATTAAATTAATATATTTTAAATTATCATAAAATAATAAAACGATTAATTCCCTTTTTAAATTTTAATCCAACATATTTTATTTTTTTGAAACAATTAATTTCTTACTCCCTTCGTGTTACAAGATTTAACGAAGATCATAATTGTTATTTATGTTGTTTTTATTTTTATTATTATTATTTTATTTTTTATTTTTTAGAGAGAGATAAAATTTTACCACTAGCATAGTTTTGACTTGAAGCTTAACTTTTTGTGATGGGCGATATTTTATTAGGGAAAAATGTTTTTATCACATTGATCATCCTAATGTCATCTAGGTTCATTCATCTATCATCAACAACACGACGTGCCCTTCAGGACGCACTACATGCTCCAAGGGTGCCACTTGCCTCTCTCCATTTTTCTTGCACCACATGCCCTTCAGGACGCACCACGTGCTCCAAGGGTGCCACTCGCCTCTTAACTAACTTGGTAGACATCAAAATCCCCTGGAGTCAATACTCCGCCAAGTGAACTTGTGCGAGACTAAGGGCCTCTAAGGAATAAGGCCCCTACCTTATTGCGCATCCCTTAGAATCATCGTGAGCGACTGTCGCAGTCTTCCCTCACAGCATCGTGTGTCTTCTCGAACTAGGTAAACGTTAACCTACAGTTCGAGCCACAGTAGGAGTGCTAGTAGGTTGTGGCAGGGTTGTTGTCCACACCTCTCCCTCAACATCTTTGGTAGTCATGCGTGACCCCTTTACTCCACATGTGATTCTGGTCGGCAAGCTATCATCAGCGTACATCATCAACAAATCATGTCAGAATATATCCTTATCATATCATCTAATCAAATGCACTAATATCATAGTAATACAATCAAACCCCAATGGTACACTCCCTGACTGGATCAGGAGTCCAAGGGGTTCCATCAATGCCTCTACATCCTCGAGTTCCAAGATCCTTCACACTCAGTAAAATTGAGTCAATAGCACATGTCTATGTCAATGCAGTAAAACGAAAAGTCATGCACCCATAACGCCTCATAATCAAAATAATTTTTTTAATAACATAAAATACGGATCACTTGCAAGCAAGTGTCCTAAAAGAATAAATTTGCTCAGTGCACAAAAGTGAGATGTTACATACACCCCTCTTGGTATAAACTTCGTCCCGAAGTTTCACAGTATAAATGCTGAAATAAAGTGTATCACAGTGTCATATGTCTATATATCAAACAAAAATGGAAATTGGTGGCGCATATCATATGTGTCCTCCCAGACTGCTGACTAAGGAATATAGCTGTCCCACTGGACCTTGACCTTCTCTATCACTTGACACCGTAACTATCGAACGTGATGATCCAAGATGCAGATTAGCTCAGCTGTGAGCTCCCCTTCATCTGATACCTGCAAGGAACTCATGTCAATAACATGTGTAGGATCACTAATATAATGTCTCAAAATAGATACATGAAAAACATCATGCATACGCCTCAAAGAATCCGGCAAGGCTAGTCGATAGGCCACGGGCCCCTTTCTCTCCACAATCTCAAAAGGTCCCCCAAACCTAGGAGAGAGTTTAGCTCCCTTCACAAACTTGATCGAACTCTTGTGTGGTTTAACCTACAAGAAGACTCGATCACCAACCTCGTAACTACGGTCGACACGGTGTGCATCGACATAAATCTTTTGTTGATCCTGCGCTTCTTTAATCCTTTGTCTTATTGTTTGCATTTGCTCTTCCATTTCTTGGATCGCTTCTGGTCCCACCAGGACCCTATCATCAAGTCGATCCCAACTCAAAGGCCTTCAACATCATCACCCGTAAAGAAACTTGAAAGGCGCCATCTTAATGGTGCTCTGGTAATTGTTGTTGTAAGCAAACTCCACTAGTGGCAAGAATTCTTCCCAATGCTTTTGTTGGTCCATCACGTACATGTGAAACATGTCCTCCAAGGTCTGGTTCATTCATTTAGTCTTCCCGTCAGTATTTGGGTGATACGTAGTACTAAAGTTAAGTTGGGTTCCCAAGGCCTCTTGGAAACTCGTCCAGTAAACACTAATCCTTGATCGGATATAATCCTCTTAGGCATGCCATGCAGCCTCACAATCTCACTGATGAAAAATCTAGCTATCTCAGGTTCCTGATACGTCGTACGCATAGGAATAAAGTGAGCACTCTTCGTCAGAGTGTCTACTACTATGAAAATCGAGTCATGTCTCCTTGTCGTCAGTGGCAATCCAACAATAAAATCCATCGAAATAACCTCCCATTTCGATTCTAGAATAGCGTGTGGTTGCAGTAATCTTGTCAGGTGTCTATGTTCCACCTTTACCTGCTGACGTTCTAGACATCTGTCCACATGGTTGACTATGTCTTCCCTCATTCCCTTCCAAAAGAATAAGGGTTTAAGGTATGCCCTCATCTTCGTGACTCCCGGGTGAGCCATGTAAACTGCTCTATGATCCTCGCTTAGGATCAACATCCTCAACTTGTCATTCGGTCATACGTAGATATGATTTTTAGACCTCAATAAATCATCGCTATCAAAAGAAAATCCTTCAAATCGAGGTACCGTCATTGTGTTTTGTTCGATAAAACCCTTGACCTATTTGTACCAGTCATCGTCACATTGTAAAGGTATAATCTTTTCACGTAGGTTCGTCTGAAGAGGCAGCATCGAAAAGATGCGTGGTCTCTGACTCAATGCATCTCCCACTCGGTTCACTGTTCCTTTTATGTAAGTAATCTTGAAGTCGTACTCGTTAAGCAATTTCGACCAACGTTGTTGTCGTGCATTCAGGTCGCTTTGCGTAAATATGTGTTGTAGTCCACAATGGTCAGTCTTTAGTTCAAATTTTCATCCAACAAGGTAGTGTCTCCAAAGCTTCAAGGCATATATGATGGCTAACAACTCCAAATCGTGTGTCGTGTAGTTCACCTCATGCCTTCTCAATTTCCTCGAAATGTAAGCGACCACTCATCCGTCTTGCATCAAGACCCCACCTAAGCCTTCCTCGGCTGCGTCAAAGCATACCAAGAAGTCCACGTCCATGTCAGGGAACTTTAGTATAGGTGCTATTGTCAACAAATCCTTGAGCCTATGAAATGCTTTCATGCATTTCACGGTCCAAACAAACTTCCTGTTCTTCTTCTGCAACTCCATGATCAGATTTTCTATCCTCGAAAATCCCTCGACGAACTGTCGATAGTATCCTGCTAAACCCATGAAGCTACGCACTTCTGGGACATTCGTTGGTGCAAGCCATTGCATAATAGCCTCGACCTTGGTTGGATCCATGGCGATGCCTTCACCGAAGATGACATGCCCTAAGTAGTGAATCTTCAATTGATAAAAAGAGCATTTGGACAACTTCCCATACAGTTTGTGCTCTCCTAGACACTGTAGTACCAAGCGCAAGTGCTCATCATGCTCCTCCATCATCCGAGAGTAGATCAAAATATCATCAATGAATACTTGGATGAATTTGTCCAATTACTCACGGAACACCCCGTTCATCAAACTCATAAATACTCCTGGGTCGTTTGTCAGTCCAAATGGTAAAATAGTAAACTTGTAATGTCCAAACCTCATCTTAAAGGCATTCTTAGGGACGTCATCTTCCTTAATCCGTAATTGGTGGTATCTTGATTGCAAGTCGATCTTTGAGAACACCATTGCGCCCTTCATTTGATCGAACAGATCTTCAATCCTCGACAATGGATACTGATTCTTGATTGTGGCCTTATTCAATTGATGGTAGTCAATGCATAGCCTCCACAACCCATCCTTCTTTCGTATGAAAATAACAGATGCACCCCACAGTGACATGCTCGGACGTATCAGTCCCAGGTCCAGCAACTCCTTCAGTTGCATTTTCAACTCTTGTAACTCTGGGGTCGCCATCTGATAAGGCGTTATTACTATTGGTTCGGTCCCTAGTTTTAGGTCTATGGTAAACTCCAATTCCCTCTATGGTGGCATCCCAAGTAACTCCTACGAAAAATACATCCGCAAACTCTCTCACAACTGAAAGGTGTTCTAAACCTTCCATTAATCCCTTCTCGTTTAACGCAAGGATCGCATAAAGCTTGCACCCCTTGCACATTCTCTTCCGTAGCTGTAAGGAAGAGATGAACATCAGGGAAACTCCTTGGTTCTGTCCTATAATCACACATCTCTATCCCTCGTCATCGACCAAGATCAACTATTTTTTCTTATAGTTGAGTATCGCCTCATGTGATTCCAACCATTCCATACCAATCACAACATCATAAGATCCTAAGATCGTGATGTACAGGTCGGCCTTGGTGAAAAACTCTCCCAGGTTGAGGATACAACCTGTAACCTTTCCTCCAACCCTTTTCCTTGGCTCCCAAGGCCATATCTAAGAAGCTAAACTCATCCTGTTCGATTTCCTTTACCTTAATCCTTTTTAGCATTGCACACGAAATGAAACTCGCGGTAGCACCGGGATCTATCAAAATACTAAGGGTCTAGTCAGTGACGGTACCTGTCGTCTCGAGCACAGTCAACTGATGCTCTGCCTGGTGGTTATTCACCACTGCATGAATCCGATGGGCCTTGCCCATATCTCCCACGGCAGTGGGTCCAGCTGATCTGGAAGCTCTAGTCCTCTCCACAGGGTAGTCGCGCTGGTAGTGTGTCTCCCCACACGTCCAACACCCCTTCTTCGACCGAGTAGTCCTAGTATCCAAAGTAGAAGATGACGGCCCACTGGCCTGGAATCCTGGTATGTTCTGTTGAACAGGCCTAAACTATCGTTGTTGTGGTCGATGTTGCTACTGAGGCTGTGGTCCCCGATAAGGTATCTGCTACAGAGGCATCAGTCGCCGAGATGTAGTGAAAGTGGATCACCTCTGGAAGCCATGATTTCCCGACGTATGTCTAGCTAGTGTCTGATGCTGCTATGCTCCAGATAACACATGCTCTGCTAGTCTCGCTGGAGTCCTGGTCTGACCCCCACTGATAATCTCCTCCTCTACTATGAGGGCCTATTGGATGACATCATGTAAGGTTTGAGGCATCAAAATCCTAACCTTTGCACGTATGTTTTTGTTAAGGCCGAACACAAACCTGTTGACCTTAAGTTTCTCAGTGTTAAGTTGCGGAGCATATCGGAGCAACTCCATAAAATGGGTCTTGTACTCAGGAACCGTACAACTGACTTGTCATAAGGCATTGAACTCATTAAGCTGACGCTCAATGAATTTGTCTGATAGGTACCTCTCTCGAAATCGTTCCTCGAACAGTTCCCATGACATGTCTTCGACAGCCATGCTCAGTTGTGGTAGGAGTGTCTTCCACCATAGAAGATCACTCCCCTTCAGTTGAAAGTCCACCATGCAGACCTTCATGTTGGAGGTATAATCGCGAAGTGCGAAGCACATTTCCATGTTCTCCAACCATGCCTCGGCGGCTGCATCATCTGAGGCACCAAAGAACTCAGGAAATTTGACCTTCTCGAGTTCACGGTGAATGCTACCAGTACTGACCGGAGGGCATGGTGGAACCTCAGGGGGTGCCAACACTCTGGCCTCATCTCTGTCCAAACGGCTGATCAGTGCCTCAGACATGCGCTGAAAAGATCTCATCATTCCGACCACATCACCAACTGCTATCTGCTCCTACCTCCTCCACTAGCACCCCGTCGTCTACCTCCGCGACATCCTCTAACCATGATTACCTGCACAAATACAAGTCAACTCAATTAGCAACAATATAATCAAATAATATCAATGAAAGTTGTAGTGATCCCAAGTCACGGGTTGAACCCGCTCTGATACCACATGTGACATCCCCATCTAGTACGACTCCTACGATGTACAACCGGTAAAAGAACATTTAATTTTTTATTTTTTTTTTGTGTAGGAAGGTAATAATGACATTATACTCAACATCACAACATGATGATGAACACAACGCATGCAACTCATGCAACAACAACATAATGACCTAAAATAAAAGAAAATCAAGCACCTAAAAGCAATGTACGACACTCAACCAACGAAGAATAAGAATGACTACTCGTCAGTCCTACCCTGCAATGGTTAGGACCTCCAGGAAACATAAGCAACGCTTAAGCCCAGGTTCCCATTGATTTTGACCATTTAAGGTCTCAAGGTTGGCGATTGTTCTGAGGGACAAGGAGGTGTCTACATCTCACCCGACACAAGGAGACCAAGCCTACTAAGCTAAGGACAATCATCCTAACAACCCAATGCACCCGAAATTAATTACACAAGTAACTAGAACCCTCCCAGTGAGCAAAACCAAACACATAAAATGTCTACAAAAACAAGTACAACATTAAGTATAAATAACAACAACACCCTCAATGGGAAGCGCAAGTTAAAAATGACTTTGTAAACAACCCAACCATTAATCAAGGCTAAATGGTCAATATCTACGATTTAAATTGGCATTAATTACAGATCAATTAACTAGTCTAAATTCCATTAATCAACAAGTTACCAACCGAACTTAACGTGAATTATGACTCAAATTTAGCGAGTCTGAGTTACCAACTAGGCGATATCTATAAATCCAACTAACATCAATTACATATCTAATTTAGCAAGTCTAAAATTTGCAATCTAGTCTTTACTCACCATAATAATTTTAATCATTATTACAACCTAAATGGACAATTCTCCATTAGTCTGAATCTCCATCCAACTAGCCATAAACTCGAATAACAACATTAACATTCTTAAAGTGGAATGCTACCATTAGCACTTATGAACAGTTAAACCTCAACATTAGTCTCGCTATATTGACCGAACTAATCACATGAGCTGTCTATTATCATTGAGGAGGAACTTCCAGCTAATAATATTGTTGTAGCAACTCGATAAGGTAATTATATATCTGTTACATAACAATTTTTTTTACAATAGATAGCAACGCAAGTACATAACAATTAACATGACTATCATTTAGCTATGGCAAGGCACATTACATGATCGTTATCACTTAACTCACTGTAGCAAATAGTCATAAGAAGGATCCCTTTGCAACATTAAGAAACGTCCCAACAGGTATAAGGTCATGAGAAGTTCATAAGGTTACTCACAATTATAAAGCGCAAAATACAGATTACTACTGAACAACAATATTAACCATTAAAACTATGGGCTATGCTAGTGTTTAAAATCAATATCTTTAAACTAAATCATATTGTTTGAAACAAAAGAAGCTTGATAACTAGTGCAAAATCCTATGAAGCTTCATAAATAACATTATGAGTTTAGTGACTTATAAAAAAACCACAAGGAGTTAGGTAGAGGTTTACACAAATGCCGCAAGGCACAACACAGAAAATTGAGAAGCAATATTCAACAATTGGGGGTGATCTGGCATATAATTTCAAAATTTAAGTTGACCAAAATGTTGTTCTAGACAGGAAGGAGATCTGGTATTTAATCTTGAGAGAACTCATATACAAAAACAAAATTTCACTTGCATCTAGACTTACAGAAACACAAAACTTAAAGGATTGCAAAGGTACCAAATGCAGGTTAGTCTACAACAGTAATTCATCATTAAAAATATTTTAGGCATTAGGATGAGGTTGACATAAAGAAGCTCGATACAGTGGCTAGTTACACCGGCTGCCCCAACGCATACCATCAATCGAATTCAGGGACGCGGGGACTCACTTCCATTATGGAAGTCACAACCACTCCAATCACAGAAGTGCAGGCTTAATATTAACCCTGTCATCTACGATTCTATAGCTGTCAAATTATAAATTACATATGGCAATGCCTCATAAATAAAACGCCAAGTATTTGTCAGCTTTTAAAAACATCATGAAGATAGAAAAGGGGGGGTCATTTAAACAACAACTAAGTCAGTCTTGAAGGCACAAAGGTGGTCATATCAATAGCTAACTCTGTCACATTTTAAGGGAAACGTCATGGTCATATTAACAGCAAAATTAGTCACATTTTACAGGAAAATCGTGGTCATATATACAACAAACATAGTCACTTTATACAGGCAAAATAGTGGTCATATATACGGAAAAAATAGTCACGTTATACAGGAAAAATCGTGGTCATATATACAGCAAAATTAGTCACGGTTTAAGGGGAAATGTGAACAGGGACACACCAGAAAACATTCAATGCTATCTGTATTTAAAATATGCAAATGTTGTGCCCATAACGCCAAGAAGGAACTTCATGTTGCTGTCATCATTTAAAAGGGAAAAATGTTGGCAGAGCTCGATAGAATGGTCGCTACATAAGTTATGTCATGGATAGCTAAGCAAATCACTACACAACCACACCAGAAAGGAACTACATAAAAATTTTCATGGATAAATAGGAAAATAGCCATGCAACCGCACCATAAAGAAACTTCATAAATTCTATCAAGGATAAATAAGCAAATCGTTGTAGTGAAAAAGGGGAAAAATGCAGACAAGAAAAAAAATGCAAGGATCCATTGGGAAGCCATTGAAAAGATCACAGATATTTTATCTGGCAAACACAGAGAAATTCCAGCAAGGTATAAAAACACACGGTGGAAGGAATGGCTACGCCAACCACAAAAATTTCGGGGTTAGTAAAACACATCAAGACGCAAGACTACTCACTACATGAAACAACCAATCAAGGGTAAATGAATGTCAAGATCATCATTCGCTCCTCATCCACACACAGAAAAGCAGGGCATTGATATCCATAGGTCTATTAACGTCGAAGCGACAACCATAGATCAGGCTCTTAGTTGACTGCTCAGGCGAGGACTGAGGAGCTAGGGACCAAAGAAAAACAACTAAAATGGTCACAATCAACACCATAGGGCAGTCACGACATGTGGGGAAACGAAGGTCATGGGAAACCAATCAATCAACTAGCTAGGCCATAAAAATTTTAATCATGAATCTGGACAACCAGTTTACCTACCCAAAATAAACATGCAGATCCAAATCATAAATCCTACAAAAATCTACCATACAAACAAAGAAAGTGTATCGTTGCCCAATCGCCCGCTCTGAGTGAACTCCCACTTGCCGACTGGCGAGACTTCACCGGTACCTCCCAGCTAATGCTAGGGGTAGTCTTCTTCCCCCTTAGCCCCCCGAGCCGCAAAAGGGCCACACACACACTTTCCAGAGATTCGACTAGCTCCCATCTCACCTCGCAAGGCCGAGCTACCACTCCTCACCCAGCTAGGTATCCCAGCTCCCACAAGTTAAGTCAGTCAAGTAGGTAATTTTTCAGCGTAACGTTATGCAAACCGAAGAACATCCAACCTCCATCACCTCCCTTCATTATATAGAGTTTTGTCATTCCTTACTTTCCAAAAATCTCGTTTAGTTAAGTTTTTACAATTTAAATCCTAAACATTCCTCCTCATACAAGTGTCACCCATCCCCTTCACTCCTCCATAAATTAATTTCTTTAATTAATTAAATATCTTTGTTTCCCTCACCCACCTAGAGTTACTCCTAGAATCGCTCCTAGGTGTCCCCAAATTCTCTTACAGGTTTTATGATTTTTCCCCACTATTAGATTGCTAGTTCAGTTTAAATTAGAAATCTCTTAAATGGTATATAATTTACTAAGTTTGACCTTCCACTTTTTTTCCCTTTTGTTTCCTTTTTCTTTTTGTGTTTCCCTCTTTTCCTAGTTTCCTAATATTTTAGATTTTTCCCTCTTTCCCCTTTTATATAGAACTCAAAAAGGGGGGTGTGGAAATTAACCCCCTTTTTCCCTATTTTCATTAAATTAATATATTTTAAATTATCATAAAATAATAAAACGATTAATTCCCTTTTTAAATTTTAATCCAACATATATTTTTTTTTTTAAACAATCAATTTCTTACTCCCTTCGCGTTACAAGATTTAACGAAGATCATAATTATTATTTATGTTGTTTTTATTTTTATTATTATTATTTTATTTTTTATTTTTTAGAGAGAGATAAAATTTTACCACTAGCATAGTTTAGACTTGGACCTTAACTTTTCGTGATGGGCGATATTTTATTAGGGAAAAATGTGTTTTTTTTTAATTTTTATCACATTGATCATCCTAAGGCCGTCTAGGTTCATTCATCTATCATCAACAACATGACGTGCCCTTCAGGATGCACTAGGTACTCCAAGGGTGCCACTCGCCTCAATCTGTTTCCCTTGCGCGACGTGCCCTTCAGAACGCACTACGTGCTCCAAGAGTGCCACTTGCCTCTCTCCATTTTTCTTGCGTGACGTGCCCTTCAGGACACACCACGTGCTCCAAGTGTTCCACTCTCCTCTTGACTGACTTGGTAGACATCAAAAACCCCCGGAGTCAATACTCCGACAGGTGAACTTGTGGGAGACTAAGGGCCTCTAAGGAATAAGGCCCACACATTATTGCACACCCCTTAGAATCATCGTGAGCGACTATCGTAGTCTGCCCTCATGGCATCATGGGTCCTCTCGAACTAGGTAAACATTAACCTACAGTTCAAGCCATGGCGGGAGTGCTAGTAGGTTGTTGCAGGGCTGCTATCCACACCTCTCCCTCAACATCTTTGGTAGTCATGCGTGACCCATTTACTCCACAAGTGAGTCTGTTCGGAAAGCTATCATCAGCCTACATCATCAACAAATCATGTCAGAATATATCCTTATCATATCTTCTAATCAAATGCACTAATATCACAGTAATACAATCAAACACCAATGGTACACTGCTTGGCTCGATCCGGAGTCCAAGGGGTTCCATCAATGCCTCTACATCCTTGAGGTCCAAAATCCTGCACACTCAGTAAAACCAAGTCAATAGCACCTATCAATGTCAATGCAGTAAAACAAAAAGTCATCCACCCATAATGCCTCATAATCAAAATAAATGTTTTAATAACATAAAATCTGGATCACTTGCGAGCAAGTGTCCTAAAAGAATAAGTTTTCTCAGTGACCAAAAGAGGGATGTTACATACACCCCCTCTTGGTCTAAACTTCATCCCGAAGTTTCATAGTACAAATGTCGAAATAAAGTGTATCACAATGTCATATGTCTATCTAACAAACATAAATGGAAACTCTTGGCGCATATCATATGCATCCTCCCAGGTCGTCGAGTGAGGACTATAGCTGTCCCACTGGACCTTGACCTGCTTTATCATTCGACATCATAGCTGTCGAACGCGATGATCCAATATGCGGATCATCTTAGCTGTGAGCTCCCCCTCATCCGATGCCTGCAAGGAACTCATGTCAATAAAATTTGTAGAATCACTAAGATAATGTCTCAAAACAGATACATGAAAAACATCGTGCATACGCCTCAAAGAATCTGGAAAGGCTAGTTGATAGGCCACGGGCCCCTTTCTCTCCACAATCTTGAAAGGTCCCACGAACCTAGGAGATATTTTAGCTCCCTTCCTGAACTTGATCAAACTCTTACGTGGTTTAACCCGCAAGAAGACTCGATCGCTGGCCTCGTAACTATGGTCGACACGGTGCGCATCAACATAACTCTTCTATCGATCCTATGCTTATTTAATCTTTTGTCTTATTGTTTTCATTTGCTCTTCCATTTCTTGGATCACTTCTGGTCCCACCAGGACCCTATCCTCAAGCCGATAACAACTCAAAGGCATCTGACACGGTCGCCAGTAAAGAAACTCAAAAGGCACCATCTTAATGGTGCTCTGGTAAATGTTGTTGTAAGCAAACTCCACTAGTGGCAATAATTCTTCCCAACGCTTTTGTTGGTCCATCACGTTCATGTGCAACATGTTCTCCAAGGTCTGGTTCATTCATTCGGTCTGCCCGTCAGTCTCTGGGTGATACACAATACTAAAGTTAAGTTGGGTTCTCAAGGCCTCTTGGAAACTCGTCCAAAATCGTCAAGTAAACACCGATCCTCGATCGGATATAATCCTCTTAGGCATGCCATGAAGCCTCACAATCTTACTCATGAAAACTCTAGCTATGTCAGGTGCCTGATATGTCGTACGCACAAGAATAAAGTGAGCACTCTTTTTCAGAGTGTCTGCTACTACGAAAATCGAGTCAGGTCTTCTTGCCGTCAGTGGCAATCCAACAATACAATCCATCGAAATAACCTCCCATTTCGATTCCAGAATAGCGTGTGGTTGTAGTAATCTTGTGGGTGTCTATGTTCCACCATTACCTACTAACATTCTAGACATCTGGCCACATGGTTGACTATGTTTTCCTTCATTCCCTTCCAGAAGAATAAGGGTTTAAGATCTGCCCTCATCCTCATGACTCCCGGGTGAGCCATGTAAACTGCTCTATGAACCTCGCTTAGGATCAACATCCTCAACTCGTCGTTCGGCAGTACGTAGATCCAATTTTTAAACCTCAATAAACCATTGCTATCAAAAGAAAATCCTTCAAATCATGGTACCATCATTGTGTTTTGTCTGATAAAAAACCCTCGACCTCTTTGTACCAGTCATCATCACACTTTAAAGTTAGAATATTTTCACATAGGTTCGTCTGAAGAGGCAGCACCGAAAAGATGTACGATCTCTGACTCAATGCATTTGCCACTTGGTTTACTATTCCTTTTATGTAAGTAATCTTGAAGTCGTACTCGCTAAGAAATTTCGACCAACGTCGTTGTCGCGCGTTCAAGTCGCTTTGCATAAATATGTGTTGTAGTCCACAGTGGTCAGTCTTTAGTTCATATTTTTGTCCAACAAGGTAGTGTCTCCAAACCTTCAAGGCATATACGATGGCTAACAACTCCAAATCGTGTGTCGTGTAGTTCTCCTCATGCCTTCTCAGTTTCCTCGAAATGTAAGCGATCACTCGTCCGTCTTGCATCAGTACCTCGCCTAAGCCTTCCCTGGATGCGTCAGTGCATACCAAGAAGTCTGTGTCCATGTCAGGGACCTTTAGTATCAGTGTTGTTGTCAACAACTCCTTGAGCCTCCAAAATTCTTTCGCGCATTTCTCGGTCCAAAAAAAATTCTTGTTCTTCTTTTGCAACTCTGTGATCAGATTTTCTATCTTTGAAAATCCCTCGATCAACTGTCAATGGTATCCTGCTAAACCCATGAAGCTATGAACTTCCGGGACATTCGTCGGCATAGGCCATTCCATAATATCCTCGATCTTGGCTGGATCCACGGCGATGCCTTCGCCGGAGATGACCTGCCCTAAGTAGTGAATCTTCTATTGATAAAAAGAGCATTTGGACAACTTCCCATACAGTTTGTGCTCTCGCAGACATTGTAGTACCAAGCGCAAGTGCTCGTCAGGCTCCTCCGTCGTCCGAGAGTAGATCAAAATATCGTCAATGAATACTTGGACGAACTTGTCCCAGTACTCGCGGAACACCCCATTCATCAAACTCATAAATACTCCTGGGGCCTTTGTCACTCCAAATGGTAAAACAGTAAACTCGTAATGTCCAAACCTCGTCTTAAAGGCAGTCTTAGGGATGTCATCATATTTAATTCATAACTGGTGGTATCCTGATCACAAATCGATCTTTGAGAACATCGTTGCACCCTTCATTTGATCGAACAGATCATCAATCCTCAGCAACGGATATTGATTCTTGATAGTGGCCTTGTCAATTGATGGTAGTCAATGCATAGCTTCCATGACCCATCCTTCTTTTGTATGAAAATAACAGGCACACCCCACAGTGACATGCTCGAACGTATCAGTCCCAGGTCCAGCAACTCCTTCAGTTGAATTTTCAACTCTTATAACTCCGAGGTCGAATCTGATAAGGCATTCTTGCTATTGGTTCGGTCCCTGGTTTTAGGTCTACGGTAAACTCCAATTCCCTCTCCAGCGGAATCCCAGGTAACTCCTCTGAAAATATGTCCACAAACACTCTCACCACCGGAAGGTGTTATAAACCTTCCGCTAATCCCTTCTCGTTTAACGCAAGGATCACATAAATCTTTCACCCCTTGCTCATGCTCTTTCGTAGCTGTAAGGAAGAGATGAACCTCAGGGAAACTTCCTAGTTCCATCCTACAATCACACATCTCTGTCCCTCATCATCAACCAAGATCAACCATTTTGTCTTATATTTGAGTATCGCGTCATGCGATTCCAACCAGTCCATACCAATCATGACATCATAAGATCCTAAGATCATGACGTACAGGTCGGCCTTGGTGACAAACTCTCCTAGGTTGAGGATACAACCCATAACCTTTCCTCCAACCCTTTGCTAGGCTCCCAAGGCCATCTCTACGAAGCTAAACTCATCCTATTCGACTGCCTTTACCTTAATCCTTTTTAGCGCTGCACCCGAAATGAAACTCTTGGTAGCACCAGGATCTATCAAAATACTAAGGTTCTGGTCAGCGACAGTACCTGTCATCTCGAGCACAGTCGACTGATGCTCTGCCTGGCAGTTATTCACCATGGAATGAATCTAATGGGTCGTGCCCATATCTTCCATGGTAGTGTGTCCAGCTAATCCAGATGCTCTATTCCTCTCCACAGGGAAATCACGTTGGTAGTGTGGCTCCCCACACGTCTAACACCCCTTATTCGGCCTATTAGTCCTGGTACCCGAAGTAGAAGATGACGACCCACCGGCCTGGAATCCTATTCTATTCTTTTGAACATGCCTAAACTGTTGTTGCTACGGTCGACGTTGTTGCTGAGGCTGTGGTCCCCGATAAGGTGTCCGTTGTTGAGGTGTCGGTCGTCAAGGTGTAGTGAAAGTGGATCCCCTCTGGAAACCACGATATCCCTGCGTATGTCTCCCTAGTGTCTAATGTCGTTGTGCTCCATATGACACTTGCCCTACTGGTCTCGCTGGAGTCCTGGTCTGACCCCCATTGATAAGCTCCTCCTCTGCTATGAGGGCCTTCTAGATGGCATCATGCAAGTTTTGAGGCATCAAAATCCTAACCTTTGCACATATGTTGCCGTTAAGGCCGAACACGAACCTGTTGACCTTAAGTTTCTCAATGTTAAGGTGCGGAGCATACCGGAGAAACTCCATAAAATGGTCCTCGTACTTGGGCACCATACGACCGCCCTATCATAAGGCGTTGAACTCATTGAGTTGATGCTCAATGAATTCCTCTGATAGGTACCTCTCTCGGAACCGTTCCTTGAATAGTTCCCATGACACATCTTCGACAGCCATGTTCAACTGTGGTAGGAGCATCTTCCACCATAGAAGAGCGCTCCCCTTTAGTTGAAAGACCGCCATGAGGACCTTCATGTTGGAGGTATAATCATGAAGTGAGAAGCACATCTCCACATTCTCCAACCATGCCTCAGTGGCTGTGCCATCTAGGGCACCAAAGAACTCGGGAAATTTGACCTTCTTGAGCTCACGGTGAATGCTACCAGTACCGACTAGAGTGTGCGGTGGAACCTCAGGGGGTGTCGGTGCTCTGGCCTCATCTCCGTCCAAACGGATAATCAGTTCCACAGACATGCACCAAAAGATCTCATCATTCTAACTGCATCACCAACTGATATCTGCTCCAGCCCGACAACCTATTCATCTCCCTAGGGGTTAGAACCCTCAAGCGTGGATGCTATTGGAAGCATTGCGCCTCATCCCCTAGCACCCCGTCATCTGTCTCTGCAACATCCTCTAAGCATGATTACCTGCACAAATACAA
Source organism: Picea engelmannii (assembly GCA_009831015.1). Taxonomy (NCBI): domain Eukaryota; kingdom Viridiplantae; phylum Streptophyta; class Pinopsida; order Pinales; family Pinaceae; genus Picea; species Picea engelmannii. The sequence goes on along the minus strand of ML790736.1, from coordinate 220,884 downwards.
GTCAAATCAATTAGCAACAATATAATCAAATCATATCAACAAAAGCCGTAGCGATCCCAAGTCATGGGTTGAACCCGCTCTGATACCACATGTGACATCCCCATCCGGTACGACTCCTATCATGTACAATCGGTAAAAGTACCCTTAATTTTCTTTTTTGTGATTGTGTGTAGGAAGGTAATAATGACATTATACTCAACATCGCAACACGATGACGAACACATCGCATGCAACTCATGCAACAACAACATAATGAACTAACATAAAAGCACATCAAGCACTTAGAAGAAATGTACGACATTCAACCGACGAAGAATAAGAATGACTACCTGTCCATCCTACCCTGCAATGGTTAGGACCTCCAGGACACATAAGCAATTCTCAAGCCCAGGTTCCCATCGATTTTGACCATTTAAGGTCTCAAGGCTGGCGACTATTCTGAGGGACAAGGAGGTGTCTACATCCCGTACGACACAAGAAAACCAAGCCTACTAAGCTAAGGACAATCATCCTAACAACCCAATGCACCCAAAATTAATTACACAAGTAACTAGAACCCTCCCAGTGAGAAAAACCAAACAAATTAAACTTCTACAAAACCAAGTACAACATTCATTATAAATAACAACAAAACCCTCAATGGGAAGCGCAAGTTAAAAATGACTTTGTCAACAACCCAACCATTAATCAAGGCTAAATGGTCCATATCTATGATTTAAATTGGCGTTAATTACAAATCAATTAACCAGTCTAAATTCCATTAATCAATGAGTTACCAACCAAACTTAACATGAATTACGACTCAAATTTAGCGAGTCTGAGTTACCAACTAGGCGATATCTATAAATCCAACTAACATCAATTACATATCTAATTTAGCAAGTCTAAAATTTGCAATCTAGTCTTTACTCACCATACTAATTTTAATCATTATTACAACCTAAATGGACAATTCTATATTAGTCTGAATCTCCATCCAACTAGCCATAAACTTGAATAACAACATTAACATTCTTAAAGTGGAATGCTACCATTAGCGCTTATGAAGAGTTAAACCTCAACATTAGTCTCGCTATATTGACCAAACTAACCACACGAGCTGTTTATTATCATTGAGGAGGAACTGCCAGCTAATAACATTATTGTAGCAACTCAACAAGGTAATTATATATCTGTTACATAACAAAAAAATTTACAGCAGATAGCAAGGAAAGTACGTAACAGTTAACATGACTATCATTTAGCTATGGCAAGGAAAATTACATGATCGTTATCACTTAACTCATTGTGGAAAATAGTCATAAGAAGGATCCCTTTACAACATTAACAAACATCCCAATAGGTATAAGGTCGTGACAAGTTCATAAGGTTACTCACAATTATAAAGCACAAAATACAGATTACTACTGAACAACAATATTAACCGTTAAAACTATCGGCTATGTTAGTGTTTAAAATCAATATCTTTAAACTAAATCCTACTATTTGAAACAAACGAAGCTTGATAGCTAGTGAAAGATCCTATGAAGCTTCATAAATAACATTACAAGTTTAGTGACTTATAAAAAAAAACACAAGGAGTTAGGTAGAGGTATACACAAACGCCGCAAGGAACAACACAGAAAATTGAGAAACGGTATTCAACCATTGGGGGTGATCTGGATTATAATTTTGAAATTTAAGTTGACCAAAATGTTGTTCTGGACAGGAAGGCAATCTGGTATTTAATCTTGAGAGACCTCATATATGAAAACAAAATTTCACTTGCATCTACACTTAGGGAAACACAAAACTTAAACGATTGCAAAGGTAACAAATGCAGGTTAGTCTACAACAGTAATTCATCATTAAATATATTTTAGGCATTAGGATGAGGTTGACATAAAGAATCTTGATACAGTGGCTAGTAACACTGGCTGCCCCAACACATATCATCAATCGAATTCAGGGATGCGGGGACTCACTTCCGTTATGGAAGTCGCAACCACACTAATCACAGAAGCGCGGGCTTAATATTAACCCTGTCATCTACGATTCTACAACTGTGAAATTATAAATTACACACGGCAATGCCTCATAAAAAAAATGCCAAGTATTTGTCATCTATTAAAAACATCATGGAGATAGCAAAGGGGGGGTCATTTAAACAACAACTCATATAGTTTTGAGGGCACAAAGGTGGTCATATCAACAACGAACTCTGTAATGTTTTAAGGGAAAAGTCTTGGTCATATTAACAACAAAATTAGTCACGTTTTACAAGCAAATCGTGGTCATATATACAAAAAAAATAGTCACGTTATACATGCAAAATCATGGTCATATATACAACAAAATAGTCACGTTATACAGGAAAAATCATTGTCATATATACAACAAACGTAGTCACGGTTTAAGGGAAAACATGTACAGGGACACACCAAAAAACATTCATTGTTATCAGTATTTAAAAGATGCAAATGTTGTGCCCATAACACCCAGAAGCAACTTCATGTTGTTATCATCATTTAAAAGGGAAAAACGCTGGCAGAGCTCGTTAGAATGGACGCTACATAAGTTATGTCATGGATAGATAAGCAAATCGCTACACAACCACACCAGAAAGGAACTACATAAACTCCATCATGGATAAATAGGCAAATAGCCACACAACCGCACCAGAAAGAAACTTCATAAATTTTGTCAAGCATAAATAAGAAAATCGTTGTAGTGACCAAGGGGCGAAATGCAGACAAGAAAAAAAATGCAAGGATCCATTGGGAAGCCATTGAAAAGATCACAGAGATTTTATCCGCCAAACACAGAGAAATTTTAGCAAGGTATAAAAACGCACAGTGGAAGGAATGGCTACGCCAACCACAAATATATCGAGGTTAGTAGAACACATCAAGATGCAAGACTATTCACTACACGAAACAACCAATCAAGGGTAAATGAATGTCAGGATCATCATTCACTCCTCATCCATGCATAGAAAAGCAGGGCATTGAGATCCACAGGTCTATTAACATTGAAGTGGCGACCGTAGATCAGGCTCCTGGCCGACTGCTCAGGCGAGGACTAAGGATCTAGGAACCAAAGACAAACAACCAAAATGGTCACAATCAATACACAGTGCAGTCACGACATGCGGGGAAATGAAGGTCATGGGAAACCAATCAATCAACCAGCTAGGCCATAAAAATTTTAGTCATGAATCTGGACAACTAGTTTACCTACCCAAAATAAACATGCAGATCCAAATCATAAATCCTACAACAATCTACCATACAAATGAAGAAAGTGTATTTTTGCCTGATCTCCTGCTCTGAGTGGATGTCCCACGTGCTCCGAGCACTCCTTGCCAACCAACGAGACTTCACCGGTACCTCCTAGCCAATGCTAGGGGTACTCTTCTTCCTCCTTAGCCCCCCGAGCTGCAAAGGGGCCACACACACACTGTCCAGAGATTCGACTAGCTCCTAGCTCGCCTCGCAAGGCCGAGCTACCACTCCTCACGGAGCCGGGTATTCCAACTCCCACAAGTTAAGTCAGTCAAGTAGGTAATTCTGCAGCGTAACGTTATGCAAACCGAAGAACATCTAACCTCAATCACCTCCCTTCATTATATAGAGTTTCGTCATTCCTTACTTTCCAAAAATCTCGTTTAGTTAAGTTTTTACAATTTAAATCCTAAAAATTCCTCCCCGTACAAGTGTCACTCATCCCCTTCACTCCTCCATAAATTAATTTATTTAATTAATTAAATATCTTTATCTCCCTCACCCACTTAGAGTTACCCCTAGGTGTCCCCAAATTCTCTTACAGGTTTTATGAATTTTCCCCACTATTAATTTTCTAGTTCAGTTTAAAGTAGAAATCTCTTAAATGGTAGATAATTTACTAAGTTTGACCTTCCAATTTTTTTCCCTTTTGTTTCCTTTTTTTTTTTTGTGTTTCCCTCTTTTCCTAGTTTCCTAATATTTTAGATTTTTCCCTCTTTCCCCTTTTATTTAGAACTCAAAAAGGCATGTGTGGAAATTAACCCCCTTTTTCCCTTTTTTCATTAAATTAATATATTTTAAATTATCATAAAATAATAAAACGATTAATTCCCTTTTTAATTTTTAGTCCAACATATTTTTTTTTATGAAACAACTAATTTCTTACTCCCTTCATGTTACAAGATTTAACGAAGATCATAATTATTATTTATGTTGTTTTTATTTTTATTATTATTATTTTATTTTTTATTTTTTAGAGAGAGATAAAATTTTACCACTAGCATAATTTAGACTTGAACCTTAACTTTTCGTGATGGGCGATATTTTATTAGGGAAAAATGTTTTTCTTTTATTTTTATCACATTGATCATCCTAAGGCCGTCTAGGTTCATTCATCTATCATCAACAACGCGATGTGCCCTTCAAGATGCGCTAGGTGCTCCAAGGGTGCCACTCGCCTCAATTTGTTTCCCTTGCACGACGTGCCCTTCAGGATGCACTACATGCTCCAAGGGTTCCACTCGCCTCTCTCCATTTTTATTGCATGACGTGCCTTTCAGGACGCACCACGTGCTCCAAGGGTGCGACTCGCCTCTTGACTGACTTGGTAGACATCAAAAACCCCTGGAGTCAATACTCCGCCAAGTGAACTTGTGGGAGACTAAGGGCCTCTAAGGAATAATGCCCCCGCCATATTGCACACCCCTTAGAATCATCGTGAGTGACTGTCGCAACCTTCCCTCACGACATCATGGGTCCTCTCGAACTAGGTAAACGTTAACCTACAGTTCAAGCCACGGCGAAAGTGCTAGTAGGCTGTGGCAGGGTTGATGTCCACACCTCTCCCTCAACATCTCTGGTAATCGTGCGTGACCCCTTTACTCCACATGTGAGTCTGGTCGGCAAGCTATTATCAGCCTGCATCATCAACAAATCATGTCAAAATATATCCTTATCATATCATCTAATTAAATGCACTAATATCACAGTAATACAATCAAACCCCAATGGTACACTCCCTGACTCGATTCAGAGTCCAAGGGGTTCCATCAATGCCTCTGCATCCTTGAGGTCTAAGATCCTGCACACTCAGTAAAACCGAGTCAATAGCACCTGTCTATGTCAATGCAGTAAAACGAAAAGTCATCCACCCATAACGCCTCATAATCAAAATAAATGTTTTAATAACATAAAATACAGATCAATTGTGAGCAAGTGTCCTCAAAGAATAAGTTTGCTCAGTGCCCAAAAGCGGGATGTTACATACACCCCCTCTTGGTCTAAACTTCGTCCCGAAGTTTCACAGTATAAATTCTGAAATAAAGTGTATCACAGTGTCATATGTCTATCTATCAAACAAAAAAGTAAATTGTTGGCGCATATCATATGCGTCCTCCCAGGTCGTCGAGTGAGGACTATAGTTGTCCCACTAGACCTTGACCTGCTCTATCATTCGACGTCGTAGTTGTCGAACGTGATGATCCAAGATGTGGATCGGCTTAGTTGTGATCACCCCCTCATCCAATACCTACAAGGAACTCATGTCAATAACATGTGTAGGATCACTAATATAATGTCTCAAAACAGATACATTAAACACATCGTGCATACGCCTCAAAGAATCCGGCAAGGCTAGTCGATAGGCCATGGGCTCCTTTCTCTCCACAATCTCGAAAGGTCCCATGAACCTAGGAGAGAGTTTAGCTCCCTTCCCAAACTTGATCGAACTCTTATGTGGTTTAACCCAGAAGAAGACTCAATCACCAACCTCGTAACTACGGTCGACATGGTGCGTATCAGCATAACTCTTATGTCGATCCTGTGCTTCTTTAATCCTTTGTCTTATTTTTTTCATTTGCTCTTCGATTTCTTGGATCGCTTCTGGTCCCACCAGGACCCTATCCTCAAGATGATCCCAACTCAAAGGTGTCTGACATGGTCGCCCGTAAAGAAACTCGAAAGGTGCCATATTAATGATGCTTTGGTAACTGTTTTTGTAAACGAACTCCACTAGTGGCAAGAATTCTTCCCAACACTTTTGTTGGTCCATCGCGTACATGTGCAACATGTCCTCCAAGGTCTAGTTCGTTTGTTCGGTCTTCCCGTCAGTCTCTAGGTGATATGCAGTACTAAATTTAAGGTGGGTTCCCAAGGCCTCTTGGAAACTCGTCCAAAATCATCCAGTAAACACCGATCCTCGATCGGATATAATCCTCTTAGGCATGCCATGCAGCATCACAATCTCACTAATGAAAACTCTATATTTGTTAGGTGCTTGATACATTGTACGCACAGGAATAAAGTGAGCACTCTTCATCAGAGTGTCTGGTACTATGAAAATCGAGTCATATCTCATTACCGTCAGTGGAAATCCAACAATAAAATCTATCGAAATAACCTCCCATTTCGATTCTGGAATAGCGTGTGGTTGTAGTAATCCTGTCAAGTGTCTATGATCCGCCTTTACCTACTGACATTCTAGATATCTAGCCACATGGTTGACTATGTCTACCTTCATTCCCTTCCAGAAGAATAAGAGTTTAAGGTCTACCCTCATCTTCGTGACTCCCGGGTGAGGCATGTAAACTGCTCTATGAGCCTCGCTTAGGATCAACATCCTCAACTCATCATTCAGCATTATGTAGATCTAATTTTCAAACCTCAATAAGCCATCGCTATCAAAAGAAAATCCTTCAAATCGTGGTACCATCATTGTGTTTTGTCCGATAAAACCCTCGACCTCTTTGTACCAGTCATCGTCACGCTGTAAAGTTAGAATCTTTTCACATAGGTTCGTCTGAAGAGGCAGCACCGAAAAGATGCGCGGTCTCCAACTCAATGCATCTACCACTCGGTTCACTGTTCCTTTTATGTAAGTAATCTTGAAGTCGTACTCGCTAAGCAATTCCGACCAACGTCGTTGTCGCACGTTCAGGTCTCTTTGTGTAAATATGTGTTGTAGTCCACAGTGGTCAGTATTTAGTTCAAATTTTCGTCCAACAAGGTTGTGTCTCCAAACCTTCAAGGCATATACGATGGCTAACAACTCCAAATCGTGTGTCACATAGTTCTCCTCATGCCTTCTCAGTTTCCTCGAAATGTAAGCGATCTCTCGTCCGTCTTGCATCAAGACCCCACCTAAGCCTTCCTTGGATGCGTCAGTGCATACCAAGAAGTACGCATCCATGTCAAGGACCTTTAGTACCAGTGTTGTTGTCAACAACTCCTTGAGCCTCCGAAATGCTTTTGCACATTTCTCGGTCCAAACAAACTTCTTTTTCTTCTTCTGCAACTCCGTGATCGGATTTACTATCTTCGAAAATCCCTCGATGAACCATCGATCGTATCCAGCTAAACCCATGAAGCTACGCACTTCTGAGAAATTCGTCGACGTAGGCCATTCCATAATAGCCTCAACCTTGGCTAGATCCACGGCAATGCTTTCGTCGGAGATGACATGCCCTAAGTAGTGAATCTTCGACTTATAAAAATAGAATTTGGACAACTTCCCATACAGTTTGTGCTCTCGCATACATTATAGTACCAAGCGCAAGTGCTCATCATGTTCCTCCATCATCCGAGAGTAGATCAAAATATCGTCAATGAATACTTTGATGAACTTGTCCAAGTACTCGCGGAACACCTCATTCATCAAACTCATAAATACTCCTGGGGCGTTTGTCAGTCCAAATGGTAAAATAGTAAAATCGTAATGCCCAAAACTCGTCTTAAAGGCATTCTTAGGGATGTCATCTTCCTTAATCCATAACTGGTGGTATCCTAATTGCAAGTCGATCTTTGAGAACACCATTGCACCCTTCATTTGATCGAACAGATCATCAATCCTCGGCAATGGATACTGACTCTTGATCGTGGCCTTGTTCAATTGACGATAGTCAATGCATAGCCTCCATGACCCATCCTTCTTTTGTATGAAAATAACAGGCGCACCCCACATTGACACACTCGAATGTATCAGTCCCAGGTCCAACAACTCCTTTAGTTGCATTTTCAACTCTTGTAACTCTGAGGTCGACATCCGATAAGGCGTTCTTGTTATCGGTTCGGTCCCTGGTTTTAGGTCTATGGTAAACTCCAATTCCCTCTCCGGTGGCATCCCAGGTAACTCCTCCGGAAATACGTCTGCAAACTCTCTCACCACCGGAAGGTGTTCTAAAACTTCTACTAATCCCTTCTCATTTAACACAAGGATCGCATAAAGCTTGCACCCCTTGCGCATGCTCTTTCGTAGTTGTAAGGAAGAGATGAACCTCAGGGAAACTCCCTGGTTCCATCCTACAATCACATGTCTCTATTCCTCATCATTGACCAACCTCAACCATTTCATCTTACAGTTGAGTATCGCCTCATGCGATTCCATCCAATCCATACCAATCACGACATCATAAGATCCTAAGATCGTGACATACAGGTCAGCCTTAGTGACAAACTCTCCTAGGTTGAGGATACAACCCGTAACCTTTCCTCCAACCCTTTGCTAGGCTCTCGAGGCCATCTCTACGAAGCTAAACTCATCCTGTTCGACTGCCTTTACCTTAATCCTTTTTAGCACTGCACTCGAAATGAAACTCTGGGTAGCACCAGGATCTATCAAAATACTAAGGGTCTCTTCAGCGATGGTACCTGTCGTCTCAAGCACAGTCGACTGATGCTCTGCCTGGCGATTATTCACCATTGCATGAATCCGATGGGCCTTGCCCATATCTCCCACAATAGTGGGTCTAGCTGATCCAGACACTCTAGTCCTCTCCACAAGGCAGTCACACTGGTAGTGTGGCTCCCCACACATCCAACACCCCTTCTTCGGCCCAGTAGTCCTGGTACCTGAAGTAGAAGATGATGGCCCACCGGCCTAGAATTCTGGTATGTTCTACTGAACAGGCCTAAACTGTTGTTGCTATGGTCGACGCTACTATTGAGGCTATGGTCCCTGATAAGGTGTCCGCTACTGAGGCGTCGGTTGTTGAGGTGTAGTGAAAGTGGATCCCCTCTAGAAACCATGATATCCCAGTGTATGTCTGGCTTGTGTCTGATGTTGTTGTGCTCCAGATGACACCTGCCCTGCTGGTCTCGCTGAAGTCCTGGTTTGACCCCCGCTGATAAGCTCCTCCTTTGCTATCAGGGCCTTCTGGATGGCATCATGCAAGGTTTGAGGCATCAAAATATTGACCTTTGCACGTATGCTACCATTAAGGTCAAACACGAACTTGTTAAACTTAAGTTTCTCAGTGTTAAGGTGTGGAGCATACCAGAGAAGCTCCATAAATCGAGCCTTGTACTCGGGCACCATACGACCGCCCTATCATAAGGCATTGAACTCATTGAGATGACGCTCAATGAATTCCTCTGATAGGTACCTCTCTCGAAACCATTCCTCGAACAATTCCCATGACACGTCTTCGACAGCCATGCTCAGCTACGGTAGGAGTGTCTTCCACCATAGAAGAGTGCTCCCCTTTAGTTGAAAGACCTTCATGTTGGAGGTATAATCGAAAAGTGTGAAGCACATCTCCATGTTCTCCAACCATGCCTCAGTTCACGGTGAATTCTACCAGTACCGACCAGAGTGCACGGTGGAACCTCAAGGGGTATCGGTGCTCTGGTCTCATCTCTGTCCAAATGGTTGATCAGTGCCTCAGACATGCGCTGAAAAGATCTCATCATTCTGAACACATCACCTACTGCTATCTGCTCCTGCTCGACAACCTGTTCATCTCCCTGGGGGTTAGACCCCTCAGGCATGGATGCTACTAGAGGCGTCACGCCTCCTCCCCTAGCACCCCATCGTCTACCTCTGTGGCGTCCTCTAACCATGATTACTGGCACAAATACAAGTCAACTCAATTAGAAACAATATAATCAAATCATATCAACGAAATTCGTAGCAATCCCAAGTCGCGGGTTGAACCCGCTCTGATACCACATGTGACATCCCCATCATGTACGACTCTTACAATGTACAACCGATAAAAGCAACCTTATTTTTTTATTTTTATTTTGTGTGTGTAGGAAGGTAATAATGACATTATACTCAACATCGCAACACGACGACAAACACAACACATGCAACTCACACAACAACAACATAACGACCTAACATAAAAGCACATCAAGCACCTAGAAGCAATGTACGACATTCAACCAATGAAGAATAAGAATGACTACCTGTTCGTCCTACCCTGCAATGGTTAGGACCTCCAAGACACATAAGCAACACTCAAGCCCAGGTTCCCATCGATTTTGACCATTTAAGGTCTCAAGGTTGGCGACTGTTTTGAGGGACAAGGAGGTGTCTACATCCCGCCTGACACAAGTAGACCAAGCCTACTAAGCTAAGGACAATCATCCTAACAACCCAACACACCCAAAATTAATTACACAAGTAACTAGAACCCTCCCAGTGAGCAAAGCCAAACACATTAAATGTCTACAAAACCATGTACAACATTAATTATAAATAACAACAACACCCTCAATGGGAAGCGCAAGTTAAAAATGACTTTGTCAGCAACCCAACCATTAATCAAGGCTAAATGGTCTATATCTATGATTTAAATTGACATTAATTACAGATCAATTAACCAGTCTAAATTCCATTAATCAATGAGTTACCAACCAAACTTAACATGAATTACGACTCAAATTTAGCGAGTCTAAGTTACCAACTAGGCAATATCTATAAATCCAACTAACATCAATTACATATCTAATTTAGCAAGTCTAAAATTTGCAATCTAGTCTTTACTCACCATACTAATTTTAATCATTATTACAACCTAAATGGACAATTCTATATTAGTCTGAATCTCCATCCAACTAGCCATAAACTTGAATAACAACATTAACATTCTTAAAGTGGAATGCTACCATTAGCGCTTATGAACAGTTAAACCTCAACATTAGTCTCGCTATATTGACTGAACTAACCACACGAGCTGTCTATTATCATTGAGGAGGAACTGCCAGCTAATAACATTGTTGTAGCAACTCAACAAGGTAATTATATATCTGTTACATAACAATTTTTTTTACAACAGATAGCAAGGCAAGTACGTAACAATTAACATGACTATCATTTAGCTATGGCAAGGCAAATTACATGATCGTTATCACTTAACTCACTGTGGAAAATAGTCATAAGAAGGATCCCTTTGCAACATTAAGAAATGTCCCAACATGTATAAGGTCGTGAGAAGTTCATAAGGTTACTCACAATTATAAAGCGCAAAATACAGATTACTACTAAACAACAATATTAATCGTTAAAACTATGGGCTATGCTAGTGTTTAAAATCAATATCTTTAAACTAAATCCTACTGCTTGGAACAAAAGAACCTTGATAACTAGTGCAAAATCCTGTGAAGCTTCATAAATAACATTACGAGTTTAGTGACTTATAAAAAAAAACCACAAGGAGTTAGGTAGAGGTATACACAAACGTCGCAAGGCACAACACAAAAAATTGAGAAGCAATATTCAACCATTGGGGGTGATCTGGCATATAATTTCAAAATTTAAGTTGACCAAAATGCTATTCTGGACAGGAAGGCGATCTGGTATTTAATCTTGAGAGACCTCATATACGAAAACAAAATTTCACTTGCATCTAGACTTACGAAAACACAAAACTTAAAGGATTGCAAAGGTACCATATGCAGGTTAGTCTACAGCAATAATTCATCATTAAAAATATTTTAGGCATTAGGATGAGGTTGACATAAAGAAGCTCAATATAGTTGCTAGTAATGTCGGCTTCCCCAACACATACCGTCAATCGAATTCAGGGACGCAGGGACTCACTTCCGTTATGGAAGTCGCAACCACTCCAATCATAGAAGCGCGGGCTTAATATTAACCCTGCCATCTACGATTCTACAACTGTCAAATTATAAATTACACATGGCAATGCCTCATAAAAAAAACTCCAGGTATTTGTCAGCTATTAAAAACATCATGGAGATAGCAAAGAGGGGGTCATTTAAACAACAATTCAGTTAGTCTTGAAGGCACAAACGTGGTCATATCAACAGCGAACTCTGTCACGTTTTAAGGGAAATTTTTTGGTCATATTAATAGCAAAGTTAGTCACGTTTTACAGGCAAATCATGGTCATATATACAACAAAAATAGTCGCATTATACAGGAAAAATCGTGGTCATATATACAGCAAAAATAGTCACGTTATATAGGAAAAATCGTGGTCATATATACAACAAACTTAGTCATGGTTTAAGGGAAAACGTGTAAAAGGACACACCAGAAAACATTCAATGCTATCCGTATTTAAAAGATGCAAATGTTGTGCCCATAACGCCCAGAAGGAACTTCATGTTGTTGTCAACGTTTAAAAGGGAAAAACGCTAGCATACCTCACCAGAATGGATGCTACATAAGTTATGTCATGGATAGTTAAGCAAATCACTACACAACCACACCAGAAAGGAACTACATAAACTTTGTCATGGATAAATAGGCAAATAGCCATGCAACCGCACCAGAAAGAAACTTCATAAATTTTGTCAAGGATAAATAAGCAAATTGTTGTAGTGACCAAGGGGAAAAATGCAGACAAGAAAAAAATGCAAGGATCCATTGGGAAGCCATTGAAAAGATCACAGAGATTTTATCTGCCAAACAGAGAGAAATTCTAGCAAGGTATAAAAACACACAGTGGAGGGAATGGCTACGCCAACCACAAAAATTTCATGGTTAGTAAAACACATCAAGATGCAAGACTACTCACTACATGAAAAAACCAATCAAGGGTTACTGAATGTCTGGATCATCATTCGCTCCTCATCCATGAATGGAAAAGAAGGGCGTTGAGATCCATAGGTCTATTAAGGTCGAAGCGACAACCATAGATCAGGCTCCTGGCTGACTGCTCAGGCAAGGACTGAGGAGCTAGGGATGAAAGAAAAACAACCAAAATGGTCATAATCAACACCATAGGGAGGTCACGACATGCGGGGAAACGAAGGTCATGTGAAACCAATCAATCAACTAGCTAGGCCATAAAAAATTTAATCATGAATATGGACAACCAGTTTACCTACCCAAAATAAACATGCAAATCCAAATCATAAATTCTACAACAATCTACCATACAAATGAAGAAAGCGTATCGTTTCCTGATCGCCCGCTCTGAGTGGACATCCCACGTGCTCTGTGCACTCTCGCTTTCCGACTGGCGAGACTTCACCGGTACCTCCCAGCCAATGCTAGGGGTACTCTATCATTCGACATCGTAGCTGTTGAACGCGATGATCCAAGATGCAGATCGAATCAGCTGTGAGCACCCCCTCGTTTGATGCCTGCAAGGAACTCATGTCAATAACATGTGTAGGATCACTAATATAATGTCTCAAAATAGATACATGAAAAACATCGTGCATACGCCTCAAAGAATTCGGCAAGGCTAGTCAATAGGCCACGGGATAGGCTCCTTTCTCTCCACAATCTCGAAAGGTCCCATGAACCTAGGAGAAAGTTTATCTCCCTTCCCAAACTTGATCGAACTCTTATGCAGTTTAACCTGCAAGAATACTTGATCGTCGACCTCGTAACTACGGTCGACACGGTGTGCATTAGCATAACTCTTTTGTCGATCTTGCGCTTCTTTAATACATTGTCTTATTGTTTGCATTTTCTCTTCCATTTCTTGGATCACTTCCGGTCCCACGAGGACCCTATCCTCAAGCCGATCCCAACTCAAAGGCATTTGACACGGTCACCCATAAAGAAACTTGAAAGGCACCATCTTAATGGTGCTCTGTTAGCTGTTTTTGTAAGCGAACTACACTAGTGGCAAGAATTATTCCCAACGCTTTTGTTGGTCCATCACGTACATGCGCAACATGTCCTCCAAGTTCTAGTTCATTCATTCAGTCTTCCCGTTAGTCTCTGGGTGATACACAGTACTAAAGTTAAGTTGGGTTCCCAAGGCCTATTGGAAACTCATCCAAAATCGTCCAGTAAACACCGATTCTTGATCGGATATAATACTCTTAGGCATGCCATGTAGCCTCACAATCTCACTGATGAAAACTCTAGCTATGTCAATTTCCTGATACGGCGTACGCACAGGAATAAAGTGAGCACTCTTCATCAGAGTGTCTACTAATATGAAAATCGAGTCATGTCTCCTTGTCGTCAGTGGCAATCCAACAATAAAATCCATCAAATTAACCTCCCATTTTGATTCTGAAATAGCGTGTGGTTGTAGTAATCCTATTGGGTGTCTATGTTATGCCTTTACCTGCTGACATTCTAGACATTTGGCCACATGGTTGACTATGTCTTCCTTCATTCCCTTCCAGAAGAATAAGGGTTTAAGGTCTTCCCTCATCTTTGTGACTCTCGGGTGAGCCATGTAAACTACTCTATGAGCCTCGCTTAGGATCAACATCCTCAACTCATCATTTGGTGGTACGTAGATATGATTTTTAAACCTCAATAAACCATCGCTATCAAAATAAAATCCTTCAAATTGCGGTACCATCATTGTGTTTTGTCCGATAAAACCCTCGACCTCTTTGTACCAGTCATTATCACGCTATAAAGTTAGAATCATTTCATGTAGGTTCATCTGAAGAGACAACACTAAAAAGATGCGCAGTCTCCAACTCAATGCGCCTACCACTCGGTTCACTGTTCCATTTATGTAAGTAATCTTGAAGTTGTACCCGCTAAGCAATTCCGACCAACATCATTGTCGTGTGTTCAGGTCACTTTGCGTAACTATGTGTTGTTGTCCACAATGGTCAGTCTTTAGTTCAAATTTTCATCCAAAAAGGTAGTGTATCCAAACCTTCAATGCATATACGATGGCTAACAACTCCAAATCATGCATCGCATAGTTCTCCTCATGCCTTCTCAATTTCCTCGAAATGTAAGCGATCACTCATCCGTCTTGCATCAAGACCCCGCCTAAGCCTTCCTTGGATGCATCAGTGCATACAAGGAAGTCCACATCCATGTCAAGGACCTTAGTATCGGTGTTTTTGTCAACAACTCCTTGAGCCTCCGAAATGCTTTCGCGCATTTCTCGGTCCAAACAAACTTCTTGTTCTTCTTCTGAAAATCCATGATCGGATTTGCTATCTTCAAAAATCCCTCGACGAACCGTCGATAGTATCCCGCTAAACCCATGAAGCTATGCACTTCCAGGACATTCTTCGATGCAGGTCATTCCATAATAGCCTTGACCTTGGCTGGATCCACGACAATGCCTTTTCCGAAGATGACATGCCCTAAGTAGTGAATCTTCGATTGATAAAAAGAACATTTGGACAACTTCCCATATAGTTTGTGCTCTCGGAGACACTGTAGTACCAAGCGCAAATCCTCATCATGCTCCTCTTTTGTCTGAGAGTAGATCAAAATATCGTCAATGAATACTTGGACGAACTTGTCCAAGTACTTGCGGAACACCCCATTCATCAAACTCATAAATACTCCTGGGGAATTTGTCAATCCAAACGGTAAAATAGTAAACTCGTAATGTCCAAATCTCATTTTAAAGGTGGACTTAAGGACGTCATCTTCCTTAATATATAACTAGTGGTATCATGATCGCAGGTCGATCTTTGAGAACACCGTTGTGCCCTTCATTTGATCGAACAGATCATCAATCCTCAGCAATGGATATTGATTCTCGATCGTGGCCTTGTTCAATTGATGGTAGTCAATGCATAGCCTCCAAGACCCATCCTTCTTTCATATGAAAATAATAGGCGCACCCCATGATGACACACTTGGACGTATCAGTCCCTGGTCCAACGACTCCTTCAGTTTCATTTTCAACTCTTGTAACTCCGTGGTCGACATCCGATAAGGCGTTCTTGCTATTGGTTCGGTCCCTAGTTTTAGGTCTATGGTAAACTCCAATTCCCTCTCTGGCAGCATCCCAGGTAACTCCTCCGAAAATACATCTGCAAACTCTCTCACCACTGGAAGGTGTTCTAAACCTTCCGCTAATCCATTCTCATTTAATGCAAGGATCGCATAAAGCTTGCACCCCTTGCGCATGCTCTTCCGTAGCTATAAGGAAGAGATGAACCTCAGGGAAACTCCCTGGTTCCATCCTACAATCACACATCTCTGTCCCTCGTCATCGACCAAGCTCAACCGTTTCATCTTACAATTGAGTATCGCCTCATGCGATTCCAACCAGTCCATACCAATCACGACATCATAAGATCCTAAGATTGTGACATACAAGTCAACCTTGGTGAAAAACTCTCCCAGGTTGAGGATACAACCCGTAACCTTTCCTCCAACCCTTTGCTTGGCTCCTGAGGCCATCTCTACAAAGCTAAACTCATCTTGTTCGACTGCCTTTACCTTAATTCTTTTTAGTGCTGCACCCGAAATGAAACTCTCGGTAGTATTGGGATCTATCAAAATACTAAGGGTCTAGTCAGCGACGGTACCTGTCATCTCAAGCAAAGTCGACTGATTCTCTACCTAGCGGTTATTCACCACTGCATGAATCCGATGGGCCTTGCCCATATCTCCCATGGTAGTGGGTCCAGCTGATTCGGACACTCTAGTCCTCTCCACGGGGCAGTCGCGCTGGTAGTGTGGATCCCCACACGTCCAACACCCCTTCTTCAGCCCAGTAGCCATGGTACCTGAAGTAGAAGATGACAGCCCACTGGCCTGGAATCCTAGTCTGTTCTAATGAATAGGCCTAAACTATTGATGTTGCAGTCAATGTTCGTGTTGAGGCTGTGGTCCCCAATAAGGTGTCTGTTGTTGAGGCGTCGATCGTCGAGGTGTAGTGAAAGTGGATCCCCTCTGGAAAACACGATATCCCGATGTATGTCTGGCTGGTGTCTGATGCTGCTGTGCTCCAGATGACACCTACCCTACTGGTCTCGCTGGAGTCCTGTTCTAACCCCCGCCGATAAGCTCCTCCTCTGCTATGAGGGCCTTCTGGACAGCATCATGCAAGGTTTGAGGCATCAAAATCCTAACCTTTGCACGTATGATGCCGTTAAGGCTGAACACGAACCTGTTGACCTTAAGTTTCTCAGTGTTAAGGTGCGGAGCATACCAGAGCAGCTCCATAAAATGGGCCTCGTACTCGGGCACCGTACGACTGCCCTGTCGTAAGGCATTGAACTCATTGAGATGATGCTCAATGAATTCCTCTGATAGGTACCTCTCTCGGAATAGTTCCTTGAACAGTTCCCATGACATGTCTTCGACAGCCATGTTCAGCTGTGGTAGGAGCATCTTCCACCATAGAAGAGCGCTCCCCTTCAGCTAAAATACCACCATGTGGACCTTCATGTTGGAGGTATAATCGCGAAGTGCAAAGCACATTGCCATGTTCTCCAACCATGCCTCGGCATCTGTGTCGTCCAAGGCACCAAAGAAATCGGCAAATTTGACCTTCTCGAGTTCATGGTGAATGCTACCAGTACCGACTGGAGCACGTGGTGGAAACTCAGGGGGTGCGGGTGCTCTAGCCTCATCTCTGTCCAAACAGCTGATCAGTGACTCAGACATGCACTGAAAAGATCTCATCATTCCGACCACATCACCAACTTCTATCTGCTCCTGCCCGATAACCTGTTCATCTCCTTGGGGGTTAGACCCCTCAGGCGTGGATGCTATTGGAGCCGTCACGCCTCCTCCCCTAGCACCCTATCGTCTGCCTGCACGACGTCCTCTAACCATGATTACCTTCACAAATACAAGTCAACTCAATTAGTAACAATATAATCAAATCATATCAACAAAAGCTGTAGTGATCCCAAGTCGTGGGTTGAACCCGCTCTGATACCACATGTGACATCCCCATCAGGTACAACTCCTACGATGTACAACCGGTAAAAAGACCCTTATTTTTTTTTTGTGTGTGTGTGTAGGAAGGTAATAATGACATTATACTCAACATTGCAACACAATGACGAACACGACAAATGAAACTCATGCAACAACAACATAACGACCTAGCATAAAAGCACATCAACAACCTGGAAGCAATGTACGACATTCAACCGATGAACAATAAGAGTGACTACCCGTTCGTCCTACCCTGCAATGGTTAGGACCTCCAGGGCACATAAGCAATGCTCAAGCCCAGGTTCCCATCGATTTTGACCATTTAGGGTCTCAAGGCTAGTGACTGTTCTAAGGGACAAGGAGGTGTCTACATCCTGCCCGACACAAGCAGACCAAGCCTAATAAGCTAAGGACAATCATCCTAACAACCCAACGCCCCCAAAATTAATTACACAAGTAACTAGAACCCTCCCAGTGAGCAAAACCAAACACATTAAATGTCTAAAAAACCAAGTACAACATTAATTATAAATAACAACAACACCCTCAATGGGAAGCGTAAGTTAAAAATGACTTTGTCAGCAACCCCACCATTAATCAAGGCTAAATGGTCAATATCTATGATTTAAATTGTCATTAATTACAGATCAATTAACCAATCTAAATTCCATTAATCAATGAGTTACCAACCAAAATTAACATGAATTACGACTCAAATTTAGCGAGTCTAAGTTACCAACTAGGCGATATGTATAAATCCAACTAACATCAATTACATATCTAATTTAGCAAGTCTAAAATTTGCAATCTAGTCTTTACTCACCATACTAATTTTAAGCATTATTACAACCTAAATGGACAATTCTATATTAGTCTGAATCTCCATCCAACTAGCCATAAACTCGAATAACAACATTAACATTCTTAAAGTGGAATGCTACCATTAGCACTTATGAACAGTTAAACCTCAACATTAGTCTCACTATATTGACCAAACTAACCACACGATCTATCTATTATCATTGAGGAGGAACTGCCAGCTAATAACATTGTTGTAGAAACAGAACAAGGTAATTATATATCTGTTACATAACAAAAAAATTTACAGCAGATAGCAAGGCAAGTACGTAACAATTAACATGACTATCATTTATCTATGGCAAGGCAAATTACATGATCGTTATCACTTAACTCACTGTGGAAAATAGTCCTAAGAAGGATCCCTTTGCAACATTAAGAAATGTCCCAATAGGTATAAGGTCGTGAGAAGTTCATAAGGTCACTCACAATTATAAAGCGCAAAATACAGATTACTATTGAACAACAATATTAACCGTTAAAACTATGGGCTATGCTAGTGTTTAAAATCAATATCTTTAAACTCAATCCTACTGTTTGAAACAAAAGAAGCTTGATTACTAGTGAAAAATCCTATGAAGCTTCATAAATAACATTACAATTTTAGTGACTTATAAAAAAAAACCACAAGGAGTTAGGTAGAGGTATACACAAACGCCGCAAGGCACAACACAGAAAATTGAGAAGCAGTATTCAACCATTGGGGGTGATCTGGCATATAATTTCAAAATTTAGGTTGACCAAAATGTTGTTCTGGACAGGAAGGCGATTTGGTATTTAATCTTGAGAGACCTCATATACAAAAACAAAATTTCACTTGCATCTAGACTTACGGAAACACAAAACTTAAAGGATTCCAAAGTACCAAATGCAAGTTAGTCTACAGCAGTAATTCATCATTAAAAATATTTTAGGCATTAGGATGAGGTTGACATAAAGAAGCTCGATACAGTGGCTAGTAACGTTGGCTTCCCCAATGCATACCATCAATCAAATTCAGGGACGCGGGGACTCACTTCCATTATGGAAGTTGCAACCACTCCAATCACAGAAGCCCAGGCTTAATATTAACCCTGTCATCTATGATTCTACAGCTGTCAAATTATAAATTACACACGGTAATGCCTCATAAAAGAAACGTCAGGTATTTGTCAGCTATTAAAAACATCATGGAGATAGCAAAGGGGGGTTCATTTAAACAGCAACTCAGTCAGTCTTGAAGGCACAAAGGTGGTCATATCAACAACGAACTCTATCACATTTTAAGGGAAACGTCCTGGTCATATTAACAACAAAATTAGTCAGGTTTTACAGGCAAATCATGGTCCTATATACAACAAACATAGTCATGTTATACAGGAAAAATCGTGGTCATATATACAGCAAAAATAGTCACGTTATATAGGAAAAATCGTGGTCATATATACAACAAACTTAGTCACAGTTTAAGGGAAAACATGTACAGTGACACACCAGAAAACATTCAATGTTATCTGTATTTAAAAGATGCAAATGATATGCCCATAACGCCCAGAAGGAACTTCATGTTGTTGTCATCATTTAAAAGGGAAAAACGTTGGCAGAGCTCACCAAAATGGATGCTACATAAGTTATGTCATGGATAGTTAAGAAAATATCTACACTACCACACCAGAAAGGAACTACATAAACTCTGTCATGGATAAATAGGCAAATAGCCACGCAACCGCACCAAAAAGAAACTTCATAAATTTTGTCAAGGATAAATAAGCAAATCGTTGTAGTGACCAAGGGGAAAAATGCAGACAAGAAAAAAAGTGCAAGGATCCATTGGGAATCCATTGAAAATATCACAGAGATTTTATCCACCAAACACAGAGAAATTCCAGCAAGGTATAAAAACACACAGTGGAAGGAATGGCTACGCCAACCACAAAAATTTCGGGGTTAGTAGAACACATCAAGACACTAGACTACTCACTAAACAACCAATCAAGGGTAAATGAATGTCAAGATCATCATTCGCTCCTCATCCACGCACAGAAAAGTAGAGCATTGAGATCCATAGGTCTATTAATGCTGAAGCAACGACCGTAGATCAGGCTCATGGCCGACTGCTCAGGTGAGGACTGAGGAGCTAGGGACGAAAGACAAACAACCAAAATTGTCACAATCAACACCACAAGGCGGTCACGACAAGAGGGGAAACAAAGGTCATGGGAAACCAATCAATTAACCAGCTAGGCCATAAAAATTCTAGTCATGAATCTGGACAACCAGTTTACCTACCCAAAATAAACATGCAGATCCAAATCATAAATTCTAAAACAATCTACCATACAAACGAAGAAAGTGCATCGTTGCCTAATCGCCCGCTCTGAGTGGACGTCCTACGCGCTCCGTGCACTCCCGCTTGCTGACTAGTGAGACTTCTGTACCTCCCAGCCAATGATAGGGGTAATCTTCTTCCCCCTTAGCCCCCTGAGCCACAAAGGGGCCACACACACACTTTCCAGAGATTCGACTAGCTCCCAGCTCGCCTCGCAAGGCTGAGCTACCACTCCTCACCGAGCTGGGTATCCCAACTCCCACAAGTTAAGTCAGTCAAGTAGGTAACTATGCAGCGTAACATTATGAAAAACAAAGAACATCCAACCTCCATCACCTCCCTTCATTATATAGATTTTTGTCGTTCCTTACATTCCAAAAATCTCGTTTAGTTAAGTTTTTACAATTTAAATCCTAAAAATTCCTCCCCATACAAGTGTCACCCATCCCCTTCACTCCTCCATAAATTAATTTCTTTAACTCCCTCACCCACCTAGAGTTACTCCTAGAATCGCTCCTAGGTGTCCCCAAATTCTCTTATAGGTTTTATGATTTTTCCCCACTATTAATTTGCTAGTTCAGTTTAAATTATAAAGCTCTTAAATGGTAGATAATTTACTAAGTTTGACCTTCTGTTTTTTTCCCTTTTGTTTCCTTTTTCTTTTTGTGTTTCCCTCTTTTCCTAGTTTCCTAATATTTTAGATTTTTCCCTCTTTCCCCTTTTATTTAGAACTCAAAAAGGAAGGTGTGGAAATTAACCCCCTTTTTCCCTTTTTTCATTAAATTAATATATTTTCAATTATCATAAAATAATAAAACGATTAATTCCCTTTTTAAATTTTAATACAACAGAATTGTTTTTTTTGAAACAATTAATTTCTTACTCCCTTCATGTTACAAGATGTAACGAAGATCATAATTATTATTTATTTTTATTATTATTATTTTATTTTTATTTTTTTAGAGAGAGATAAAATTTTACCACTAGCATAGTTTAGACTTGAACCTTAACTTTTCGTGATGGGCGATATTTTATTAGGGAAAAATGTTTTTATTTTTTTATTTTTATCACATTGATCATCCTAAGGCCATCTAGGTTCATTCATCTATCATCAACAACGTGACGTGCCCTTCAGGATGCACTAGGTTCTCCAAGGGTGCCACTTGCCTCAATATGTTTCCCTTGCATGATGTGCCCTTCAAGACGCACTACGTGCTCCAAGGGTGCCACTCGCCTCTCTCCATTTTTCTTGCGCGATGTGCCCTTTAGGATGCACCACATGCTCCAAGGGTGCCACTCGCCTCTTGACTGACTTGGTAGACATCAAAAACCCCTGGAGTCAATACTCCACCAGGTGAACTTGTGGGAGACTAAGGGCCTCTAAGGAATAAGGCCCTCGCCTTATTGCGCGCCCCTTAGAATCATCATGAGCGACTATCGCAGTCTGCCCTCATGGCATCGTGGGTCCTCTCGAACTAGGTAAACGTTAGCATACAGTTCGAGCCACGGTGGGAGTGCTAGTAGGTTGTGGCAGGGTTGTTGTCCACACCTCTCCCTCAACATCTATGGTAGTCATGCGTGACCCCTTTACTCCACATGTGAGTCTGGTCGGAAAGCTATCGTCATCCTGCATCATCAACAAATCATGCCAGAATATATCCTTATCATATCATCTAATCAAATGCACTAATATCACAGTAATACAATCAAACCCCAATGGTACACTCCCTGACTTGATTCGAAGTCCAAGGGGTTCCATCAATGCCTCTGCATCCTCGAGGTCCAAGATCCCGCACACTCAGTAAAACCGAGTCAATAGCACATGTCTATGTCAATGCAGTAAAATGAAAATTCATCCACACATAACGCCTCATAATCAAAATAAATGTTTTAATAACATAAAATCCGGATCACTTGCGAGCAAGTGTCCTCAAAGAATAAGTTTGCTCAATGCCCAAAAGAGGGATGTTACACATATCGTGACCGTTAGATTTTCTAACTACAAATGCATACTAATGCATACTAAAGAAACACACTAGAAAACACACTTTTACCTAACGACACAATAGACCAAGTAGATATTACTAACTTCTAAGTGTCTAAATATCCTAACATCCCCCCTTAAGAACAACTTGGGATAGGATTGAAGGATTTACAATAGTGACACAATAGGAGAAGGAAGGGGGCATTGGAGCCTATCCCCCCTTAATGAAAACTTCTTGAACTCCTAACATAGATCGAAGTTTGGAAAACTTCTCTTATGTAAGAGACTTTGTGAAAATGTTTGCAACTTGATCTTATGTAGGGAAAAATAGCACTTCAATAACTTGATCATGAATGAGATTTCTGATGAAGTGCATGTGTAGCTTGATGTGTTTGCTACGCTGATGTTGAACTGGGTCTTTGGCGAGCTTGATGTCACTCTAATTGTAACACCAAAGGCTAGTCAGATGATAGTGTTGGAATCCAAACTCTGAAAGGATTTGTCGAAGCCACAGAGCTTCCTGACTTGCATTTACCGCTGCTCGGTACTCTGCTTCAACTGAAGAAAGTGGAATAGCCTGTTGTTTCTTACAGACCCAAGTGATAGGTCCTGAACCAAGGCTGAAAACATAACCTGCAGTAGACTTCTGATCATCAGGGTCGCCAACCCAATCTGAATCAGTGAAACCAAACAATAAAGGAGTCCCCCCTAAATTGTAATGTATCCCGAACTGAATTGTACCACGAACATAGCGAAGTATCCTTTTAGCTTCTTTCCAATGGATTTCATGGGGTGTTTTCATATATCGGGAAACAAGACCAACAAAAAAGGAAAGATCAGGATGGGTATGAGTCAAGTATAAGAGGCTACCAACTAACTAACGATACAGGGTAGCATCAACTTCAGGAGAAGTGTAGGTGGCAGAAAGCTTGACTCCAAACTGGAAGGAAGAAGGGGTTGGTTTACAATAGTCCATGTGAAAGCGACGAATAAGGTCACAAGCATACTTAGACTGGGAAAGAAAAATTCCTTCATTGGTTTTCAAAACTTGGAGGCCAAGGAAATAGTGCAAAAAGCCTAAGCCTGTTATTTTAAATTTCTTCTTAAGGCTAGTTTTCACATGGTTTAAAAGTTTTGAGTCACTACCAGTAAGGATAAGGTCATCAACATAAAGGACAAGGATTATGAGATGGATTCCTACTTTCTTGGTATAGACATTAGGATCAGGATGGCATCTAGAGAATCCAGTGGTAATAAGAAATCTATCCATTTTGGAATACCAAGCTCGAGGAGCTTGCTTAAGACCATAAATAGATTTCTTGAGGCGACAAACAAGGCTAGATTCATTCTGGACATAGACAGGAGGTTGTTCCATGTAGATTTCTTCTTGCAAATCTCCATGCAAGAAGGTGGTTTTAACATCCATCTGATGGACCTCCCATTTATGTGAGGCAGCAAGGGCAAGAACAAGGCAGATGGAATTCATTTTTGCTACAGGTGCAAAGGTTTCATTATAGTCAATTCCTTCAACTCGGGAAAATCCTTTGGAAACTAACCGAGCCTTGTGTCTTTCAACACTTCCATCTAAAGAATACTTAGTTTTGTAGACCCATTTGCATCTAACAAGTTTTCATCCTTTTGGAAGAGGTACAAGATCCCAAGTATCATTTACCATTAAATAACGATACTCTTCATTCATTGTTGTATCCCAATCTGGATGACCTGAATCTTCTGCAAATGTCTCTGGATCATGAGATTCTGAAACTTGAGCCAAAAGAGAAGAGGCTCGCTAGAACTGTGAACGTGTTTGACGTTGATCTGATGGATCACCAACAAGATCACCAGTTACTTCTCGTGTTGAATGGACCCATCAAGGAAGCGGTGGAGCTGGTGTTGGTTCAGGTTCAAAGGAATCATCTGGAGGCGGGTGAGAAGACGGAGGTGGATTTCCATCCTCACTATCATCATCTGAAGAAGAAACCAGATCATAATAAGGAACAAACACCGAAGATGGCTCGCGGGACGAAGAAGGAACAATCGTCGAATTAGGCTCGCAGGCCAAGAGATTTTCATCAAAATTAACATATCTTCTAATAATAATTTCATTACAATGTGATTGAAGAAGTATATAACCTTTGACATCTTCAAAATAACCAACAAATATACACTTCTCACTTTTAGGTTGCAATGCTTTCCTTTTCTCATCAGGAATGTGAGCCCATGCTATACTTCCAAATACACGGAAGTGACTTGCATCTGGTTTAATTTTATTCCAAGCTTCTTCCGGTGTTATGTTTTTAAGAGCCTTTGTGGGAGTGTGATTTACTATGTAATTTGCATAGTTGATGGCTTCTGCCCAATACTTTAGACTTAATCCCTTAGATTGGATCATACAATTAGCCATTTATTTTAATGTGAGGTTCTTTCTCTCAACAACACCATTTTGTTGTGGTGTATATGGAACAGTGTGTTGCATTTGGATTTCCTGTGTAGTGTACTAGCTTGTAAAATTATTGTTCACATATTCGCCTCCATTATCTGCTCTTAACCTTTGAATTTGATGTCCAGAATGCTTTTCTACAAGGGCCTTGTAGGCCAAAAACTTGTCAAAAACTTCACTCTTCAGTTTTAAGAAGTAAACCCAAGTATGTCTAGAAAAGTGATAAATGAAAGTTAAGAAATACTTGCACCCATAAAAAGAAGGAGAAGAAGGTGGACCACACAAATCACTGTGAACAAGCTGCAAAGGACCCGAGGCATGCCAAGAGGCACGTTTGTCAAAACTGTCCCGATGATGTTTGTCGAGAACACAACCGACACAAACACCATCTCTGCATGAAACAAGAGGAATATCAGTCACCATCTGGTGATTACATAGTTGTTGCAATAAGCGATAGTTTAGATGACCAAACCGCTCATGCCAAAGTTTTCTCAATTCATCGCTATGAGCAACAAAAATTGATGAAAAATCTGATGACCCAAAGTTGTCAAACTTGTACAACCTGGTAATATCATCAACAATTCCATTTGCAATAACATGCTTAGGATCTTTTAGATCCTTGATTACAACTTGGTGAGGTGAAAACTCGACGGTTTTACCTTCACTTGAATGAGTTATTTGATATATTTTTTTTAACCATGGGAATAGCAACCTCCCAAGAGTATATCCAACAGCCCGCAAGCCAGATATACCAATAACTTGTGACTCAGCAGGGGCCGAGACGTCCCGAGGCACCACCTAAGTGAAACCTCTATCCCAGGGGTCGTCTACCCTTCTAGCCTTGTCACAACGGGCCAATATGAGCATCCCTACCCCCCGCCGGTTTTGAACCTGTGACCTCCCCGGAGATAACACATGTTCTTAACCATTGGGCCCACTCAGGTGCTCGAGTTATTTGATATATTGATAGAGGGTTACAAGAAAGACTTGGAACACATAATACATCATTGAAATGACCATTATCTACTTGAACTGTTCCAGATCCTACAACACTAAGAGATCTATCATCACCAAAAAATATTTTCTTGGTGTTACATTCATTTAGAGAAGAAATTATGGCTTTATCCTTAGCCATATGATAATATGCTCCTAAATCAATAAGCCACTCATCATAAGAAGAAGTAGTAGTAGAATTTGAATTGAAGGAGAAATCGGAAGCAGAAAGTGCATGTCCATGAGAATAAGAAGTAGAATCAATGCTGATGTTGTGCTTCTTCATCGTTGCTTCTAAAGTTGCCATCTTCTTGAAACATTTGGACTCATCATGACCATATTTATCACAAAAGTTGCAATGTCTATTAGTATTCTTACTTTTATATTTTTCTTCTTTGTCACTAGTAGGATTTGAAGCTATCTGAGCAGGTTTGGGACCCTTATGTTGTTTGTTGTTGTAGCAAGGATGTTGCTTCTTGGGATAATTGGGTTTATCTTTCTGCTGGGCAACTAAGGCTTTGTTGGAGGGACCTGCAGTGTTGATCACTCCAAATTGTACAAGCTTATCTTCCTCTCGAATCAAAGAAGAACAAAAGGAATCAAGACTGGGTTTTTCATAAGCTTCTTCCCCTAGAGCCTCTCTCATGGCATAAAAGGTAGATA
The DNA here is from genome assembly GCA_009831015.1 of Picea engelmannii. Lineage (NCBI taxonomy): Eukaryota > Viridiplantae > Streptophyta > Pinopsida > Pinales > Pinaceae > Picea > Picea engelmannii. Next base: position 193,836 of record ML790736.1, on the reverse strand, counting down.
CAAATACAGAATATGCACTACCTAGATTAGAAAGAATAAGATAGATGCAATGCTCTTCCTCCATCTTTATCTTACATTCTTCACATAAAATTATGAGTGTTTTAAACCTAGATAGATAGTCTCCAAGGCAAGAAAAATCATTTGGACTCAAGGTCAATATTTGATTTTCTAACTATTGTGCTCAAGTAATATTGAGTTTTATAAACATAGATTCAATCATGTCCCAAGCTTCTTTGGGGTCATCAATATCTTGAAGGTGGTACCTTAAATCAGGAGAAATGGAAATTCTGATTAGTCCACGTGCTTCGTCATTCCTATTATCCCACTTGGCTTTCTTATCAGCATCAGTGGGTGATTTTTCCTTTCCCAAGGTAATCCGGTACAAGCCTTTACTTCTTAATAAATCTTCCATATGACATTTCCATTGGAAGTAGTTGTTGTTGGTAAGAAAGATAGTACTTGTATAAGCCATATTAAATATGCAGATAATGTGGATTTAAAAACTAAAATTGATGATCTGGATAGAAAGAGCTTGAAAAATTGTGCAGTTTTAAAAAAAATGGCACTGAAAACGGACTTTCGATGTGAGAGTTATGCCCTTTTAAAAAAAGGCATAAATGGTAACCAACTGACCACGTGATAGTGCAAGTTGCTTTATGAAGTGACCCACTTTTATAAAGAGAAGTGGGGATCACGTTTACAATGAAGTTACTTTATAACAAAAAAGATGCATGCAAAATAAATAACTCTAAAATAAAATATTAAAGATTTACAATTTTAGCATGAACTTTTTCAAAAAAAGTAACAAAAGAGAGACTTGAACTCAAGAACTCTTACTTAATAAGACAACTTTTAACCAAATGATCTAGCAAAACATATTGTAATGTTCAGAAGGAGGATTGGGGGTGTTGTTGTTATTGTTGTTGTGGAAGACGGCCTTGGAGAGTGTTAGTCCCTAAAGTTGCACTCGACTGGTAAGGGCAAGCTAGGGCATCATTGATTTTATTGCAAAGTATTTTTTAGGGTTTTATGATTTGGTTTTGGTATAATGGTTGAAAACTGGATCAAACTTACAGCATGGCATGAAAATCAAGATTAAAACATTGCATATCCCATTGGCTGAATAATAGGTAGATACATAGATGGAGTAAACCAATTCAAGAAAAATAAAGTGAAATATTCAATTTGTTAATTTCACAAAGTTTAGTTTCAATATATTATAAAGAAACAAGGGTATCAACTTGAAATCATTACTTGAAAATTATCTCTACAACAAAATATTCACTGTATAAATTAACATTCAAGAACCAAAAGCATTGCAATTTGAATAATAAATTCACGCATGAAAAATGAAATAACAGAGTATAAAAGAGAAGGTCTAACCATCCATATGCATTTTCTATTAAGTGTCAATTGAACATACATGCCTTTACAATAATTTCCACAAAAAGTCTCTATAGATCTCCAAATTTTCGACCCTCATAAGGTATGTCTTCTGTCTATTTAAAACAGCTATGAAACTACCAAATCCTATTATCTAGGACAGCTTTAAATGACTAAAATCAAAGAGTATCCAGATCCTAAATTATGTCACTCAAAAATGAGCTACTATTTCCAAAATAGTCCATAGCTCAATAGCTTGATATAACAAACATTGCCAGCAATACTCTACAAAATAGAGATTTTGTTTGACTCTGTAAAGCAGATCAAAATCTTAGCATTTCCTTGATCAAAATGAGTATTATTTGCCATATCTCCTGGAGCACCTTTAAACAAAATTGTAACCAATATTCATGTTACCTTTAAGATAAAATCGTAGCAAAGGCTTTGGCATTTTTCTGCTTGAGCTTTGTGGTTAACACAACATTGTGCCAGTAAAGTCTAAAATTGATTTCCCTGAGTTCCTTAAGAAGCGCCCTTTTCTCCTTCTTCTTTTTAAGACTTTGAATTCTTTCCTGCTGGCGAGCATTCCACTATTCTACCTACATCTTTTCCTTCTTTAACTGTTTTATGGTTTTCTGAAATTCTTTAATATTTTCCTTATCAGTTCTTATCTCGACCCTGAATCCTGAACAATCTTCAGAGGGTGCAGTTTCATTCAGATTTAAAGTAACACTAGGTTCTTTGGCTTTAACCTGATATTTTGAAATCAATTATGAGCTATGTTCTTATTCAGAACTTGATGAATCCATAGCTCTAGGTACATCTGGTAAGTAATTTGAATCTTCCATGTAATCCTGTGTTTCTTCACAGAATTCACTGATTCCTTTAGCCATCTCTTTAGCCTTAGCTAATCTAGTTGAAGCTCTCGTTATAGGGCCTGTAGGTGTTGTAAGTTTTCCCTTTCCTTTGCTAACAGATTTCTTGGGAAAAGGAGTCTTCTTTTCTTTTTTCCTGTTGCTTGTTTCAACCTCCTCAGAATCATCATCTATGATTATGGTGTTTTCTTCTTTAATGGCAGGATTGAACATTTCTTTTGAGTTCAACCTATACTTATTAGTATCCCTGGTTGAATTTCTCCGAGGTTTTTGTGATACACACGCACCCTTTTTCCTTTTTCCTTTGACTACAACGTTCTTTTTGTTGGTGGATGGCATTTCAGTCTCGACTGCAGTTTGAGCAATGAGATCATTATCTAACTCTGTCTCTTCTTTGACATCTTCCTCAGGAAGCACCTCATGTTCGGGCTCCCATCTAGGTCTTTTACTCCTGCTCTTTTTAGTTACCTTTATATCATAAGATTCGTCTTTTACAGGGTTTTCATCAGCAACATCTCGACTCTGTTTAACAGTTTTCCTCCCTTTGCCCTTTTTCGACTTATTTGATTGAACAACAGGTTTTAAGGATTCCGTGAGCCAATTCCAGGGCTTTTGTAGTTCATTCAGGGCAGACATGACTAGGGTTTTAATCAGGACTTGATGGAACAAACTGCCCTTGGCATTAGTGGAAATAGATTGTACCTTCATGGACATTTTTGTCAAACTTTTAAGCAGGAAATAAGGAAGGTTTAAAGGGTAGTCACCATTTAGATGCATCAATATTCTGATATGATAGATGTATATCAAAGAAAACCTCCCTTCGCAGGTGATGTATCTGTGAATCACTACCAAGGCAGTGTGCCATTCGGGTCGGACCCAGCTGCGAGGAATTCCCCTTCTCCAATCCAGATTCTGCTTATCTAGAAGGAGGAATTGATTCACAAACTCAGTGACCATGTGTTCCTTCTTCCACCATCTTTCCCCTCCAACCATGAGCCTGCATGCCTTGGCTATAGTCTGCTATGTCACCAACATCAACATTTTGTCGATTTCGACTTCATGACCATCGAAGTTCAAAGCAAATTCCATGGAAACCCGTTCGTCATATCCTTGAAATGTAGTGAGGAAATCAAACCACCCAGCGTCTCTGAGTCTTTGAGCCATTTGAGGGTAGGCTTCAAGGAGTTCGGCACCTTCTGGTTCGATTTTGGCGACTTGTCTGCTCCGATTTGGTGCCATTTCAACTCAAATCTGCAACTAACGTCCTCGAGTTCCGAATTTCCTTCCTGCAATTGTTGATATATGCCTGATGCTTTGAATGGATAATTGTATTTCTTCCTGCAGGGTTGAACTTAAAACAACTCGAACCGATCACATAATAATCATTAAATAACGGGGTATTTTGAAATGAACCCTACGCGTGTGTATAGTGATTATGTTCTGAACATGTTGGATTTAGAGATGATTACCAAATTCTCATGGGAAAACACAAACTCTTAGCTCATGATCTCATTATCATAACTAAATCAGGATAGCAGGTGCACATTATGGCATGATTATTTGACGCTACGGGAATAGGCTTATTCCCGTAGCGCATTTGACAACTTAAAATTTGAAATTCCAACGACATAAAGGAGACACTTCTAGTTTAAACAATGTTTTTCATAATCAAAACTCAAATAAATCATCAAAAATTTTAATGCAAACCATGAAATATCAAAAATCTAAAAAATGAAAACAACTGAAAACAGAAAATGAGGGATGGGTAAGGAGGGTTTAGGACAAGGGTTTCTTACTTAAACCAAGACAAAAGTAGAGACTAACATTGGCTCCTTCTGGGGATGGGGTTTTGATACTAAACTCCAAGAACTGGAGACCATTGCCTTTCCTTTATCTCTAATTCATTTATTTCCCTGTGACTAGTTGTCTTTTATTCTCTGCATAACTGTAAAAACAATTCCATTGGGTATATGGAGTCTTTATTGAAAGAAAACCTATTGTACTAACTCTAACCTGTCGTACCTTTAGATGAAATAATGCTTCAAGAACCTCCCATTCACTGGGCCCCCAAAAATTTCAGTGTTATATAAATTATGAAGGAGGAAAGTGTTATTGTTCATTACCTTGGTTATCCTGAAAGGACCATACCACAGATTATCAAACTTTCCATGTTTTTCTTTATCTTTTCTCCTAGCATCCCATCTCAATACCAAATCTCCTTCATTAAAAACATCTTTCTTGGTTCCTTTATCAAATGTGGCCTTGATTTTGTTCTGATGAGCAGCAGCTTTCTGGTTAACTTGTTCTCTGGCCTGCTGAACTTCAATGAGATGAAAAATCCTTCTTTGTACATCATTGGGTTCTTCCTTTTCTTCTTGCAAAAATTTCAAAACTGGCAGGCCCAATTGAGTTGGAAGGATGGATTATGTGCCATATACCATATGGAAAGGAGATGTCCCAATAGCTTTCTTGTTGCTGATGCGATCAGCCCATAAAGCAAATTTCAACTTAGAATTCCATGCTTTTTTATTTTCTGCCAACAACTTTTTGATAATCCTTACCAGTGTCTTATTGGAAGATTCAGCCAATCTGTTTCCCTGGGGGTAGTAGGGAGTAGAATGAACCAATTTGATATTGTATTTATTACAGAATTCAAGCATGGAATTCGACTTAAAAACCTGTGCATTATCAGTGACCAACTTTTTAGGACAGCCAAACCTGGAAAAAATATATCCCTCAAGAAATTCCATGATTACCTTGTCTGTAGTATTTCGAGTCGAAATTGCTTCTATTCACTTTGTAAAGTAATCAGTGGTTGTAAGAATCCATCTATGTTGCCCTGATGAAGTGGGATTAATTTCTCCAATGAAATCTAATCCCCACTGTTGGAACGGTCCATGGGCAATGATTGGTTTCAGAGGCATGGATATAAGTTTATGTTTTCCGGCAAATTTCTGACAAGGTTCACATGCCCTGACCTAAGCAAAAATATCTGAGAATAGAATTGGTCAGTAATAGCCTACTCTCAGGATTTTGAAGGCTATTAACATTAACTAACACATTAGCTAATCTTAAGTAGCTTGCTTTTATTAAATACTAAAATAAGTGAATGGATGTTAATGAAAATTTGACTCAAAGCAACTAAGAAGGGTTTCATTTTTAAATATCAGTTTCAACCTTGTAAGTAAGGTAAAGGTGTAACTCTTGACATTCGCCAACTTGTTTACAATCAGAGGTTTCCATTGAAAAGATTCTAAGAACAATTAGTCAAGATGATAGTCAACTAGACAAATGATTAAAACCATACACAAATTACCTAAAGACATTAACCGCTAAAATGCAAGTAAGCCAAATTCTTCTTATCCCAATTTAAGACAGAATTGCTAGGTTTATTAGGAATGGTGGTTGATCTAAAAGGAGTTATAGATCCCTGTTTTTTTTTTCGGACTGTTAGGTGACCTATCAACTATGAGGTTGACTGGAAGGAACTAAAAAAAACGACCTTCTCAAGAGACGTGGCAGCGATGCACCTCATTCACACTACAATCTATAATATTTTAATTATGTCAGCATTTGTTGTCACTCTGAATTGTAAAAAGTAAAATCAAGTTCACCTAAAGGTTAAACAAAAGTTAAACCGTATGGTTAAATGACTGGTAAACGCAGAATCGAATTAGTTTAAAGGTACATTTGAAACTGTAACTATTAAATTTTGGTTTAAACGGAGAGCACAGAATAATCAACTAAATCTAACATTTAAAGATCAACCAGAATCATTACCAGTTGACGGCCGGAGTGGTGTTAGCTACAACTGGTAGGAACGCTAGCTAGGAAGGTTGTCGTCCCACTCATTAAAGGTAGTAAACAGAGGTAAAACTTCTACCAGTCACGCCAACTGTTCACTGGTTGTCCCGAGCACCAGACGCAGGCTAAACACTGGCATTTACTCTACAGTAAAATTCATAATCCGACAGCAGTCAAGGCAAAATCGCTAGACATAGATACCCCAGGAAAAACGTGCAGGAACAATTACAGCATACGCAGAGACAGAGACAAATACGCCCACATTAAATTCAAACGCCCACTGTCACATCTGGAAATTGCCCACAGTCAAACTTAAGTGCCCTCAGCGATGCAACGCCCACGAAATAGAAAACGCCCTTCCCCAGACAACAGGCAGTTAAAAAAAATTGCAAACAATTGGTAACCTGAGAAATGTCCCGACAGAAGAATGACCCAGGAATCCGATTGACCCAACATCCACAGAAAAAGAAAAACTCAATAAACATGGCACGGAGTGGTTCGAAATCCAGCACAATCACCGGAATCAAATTATAAAATGAAGAACCAAGTCTGCATTGCGTGCCAGAACGAATCTTAGATTCAGTTTTAATTTCGCAAATAACCAGCGGTATTATCGTAATCAAGGCAGCATGATTTGCCAATAGGACGAGTTCAAGTTTTAGCAACAAAAATGGCAGAGGTAAAATATAGACCTCTGAAGATGTAGAGATTAAAGAACATTATCAAAAATGGAACCGACAGGAACTAGTTGCCAGTGAAAATTAATTACACAATTAAATATAAAATCTGTCAAGGAGTGGCCTCTAGGCTAACTAACTCATCTCTACTCTGTATTTTAAGTCCAGAGGTACTGTGATTTGTTATATAAATTTAACATCTAGCATTCATTGGAAGAAATCAGGAGGTTCAACAAGCGTTGAAAAATCTATTTTCTATGATTCGTCAAGGAAATCGAAAGATGCAGCAACGTTAGATAAAATTGTAACACCGGTACACTTTTTCAATAAACAGGCAGCTCTACATCAAATCCTAATGCTTTCTATTCTACCAAATTAAAAACAACCATACTGTTTCCTTAACTCCTGCCTCGAATGATGATCGCACACTCCTTGTCGCTCCTGCTCCGCATCGATCCTGCTCACCGACCGTAGAGACTACACCGGTACCTCCCAGCCAATCGCTAGGGGTACTCTGCTTCCCCCTTATCCCCCTGAGCCGCAAAGGGGCCACACAAATCCAGATGGTAGGCTTCCTAGATCGCCTCGCAAGTCTGAGCTACCACTCCTATCCGAGCTGGAAAATCCCAACTCCTCACAAGCAATCAGTCAAGTCACAAAATCGGTAGCGTAACGTTACGCTAACAACTGATCCCCCTTTTCTTCCTCATCTGCCTTTCTTTTATAGATTTTTGAGACACACCAAATTTCCTAAATCACATTTATTTTAAGTTTTAATGAAAACCCTCTAAAAATTCTCTGTCGTACAAGTGTCATTCATCCCCCACGTTTCTCCAAAATTATTTTCTTTAAATTTGTTAAAAGACTCATTTCCCTCACCCACCTAGAGTCGCTCCTAAAATTACTCCTAGGTGTTCCTAGATCCCCTTACATGCTTTTAATAACTTTCCCTAAAATGAAGTTGCTAAATTTAGTTCATTTTAGAAAGTTCTTAATTGCA